>JAKSZT010013817.1:480362-651894 GCA_026826555.1 Tolypeutes matacus | reverse complement strand
GGTCAGCAGGGCGGGGTCGGCAGGTACAGGGACAAGGTCAGCAGGGCAGGGTCAGCAGTGCGGGGTCAGCAGGGCTCCTCCAGCCTCCATCCCACCGCACTCTGCTTGTGGACGTCCGCCTGGCGGCAGCCGGGAACCAAGCCCTCCTGTGGAAACACCTTCCTGGGGGGACCCCATGGGAATTCTTCTCGGAGCCGAGGAAGGGGGCTCCGCCCTCGGCTGACATCCTTCTGTCTTGCAGGAGTGCGACGTCATGACCTACGTGAGAGAGACCTGCGGCTGCTGCGGTGCGTCGCCGCTCAGACACGGGCCAGGCCTGGGGGTCGCGGGGGCCTTTGAGCTCTGCTGGTTCCCACCAGGCGTCCGTCCCTGGGGCCCTGGGGGCTGGTGGCTCTCCCTGCGCCCCAGCCCCCAGGGCAGCCCGGCCCCCTGACTCGGCCCCGCTCCCCGCAGACTGCGAGAAGCGCTGTGGCGCACTGGACGTGGTGTTCGTCATCGACAGCTCAGAGAGCATCGGCTACACCAACTTCACCCTCGAGAAGAGCTTCGTCATCAACGTGGTCAACCGGCTGGGCGCCATCGCCAGGGACCCCAAGTCAGAGACAGGTCCGGGAGGCTCGCCGGGGGGGCTCGGGAGGGGCCGCTCCCAGGGGCAGCCTCCGTGCCAGCGGCCGCCGGCCGCCGCACCTCACCCCGGCCACCCGCAGGGACGCGTGTGGGCGTGGTGCAGTACAGCCACGAGGGCACCTTCGAGGCCATCCAGCTGGACGACGAGCGCGTGGACTCGCTGTCCAGCTTCAAGGCGGCCGTCAGGAGCCTCGAGTGGATCGCCGGCGGCACCTGGACGCCGTCCGCCCTCAAGTTCGCCTACAACCAGCTCATCAAGGAGAGCCGGCGCCAGAAGACGCGCGTGTTCGCCGTGGTCATCACCGACGGGCGGCACGACCCGCGCGACGATGACCTGAACCTGCGGGCGCTGTGCGGCCGCGACGTCACCGTCACGGCCATCGGCATCGGCGACATGTTCAATGAGAAGCACGAGAGCGAGAACCTGTATTCCATCGCCTGCGACAAGCCCCAGCAGGTCCGCAACATGACACTCTTCTCGGACCTGGTGGCCGAGAAGTTCATAGACGACATGGAGGACGTGCTGTGCCCGGGTGAGGGCCTGCCTGGACCCCGCCGCGGCACCCCCCCGGCCCCTGACCCAACCCTGCCATGCGTGGCTCGGGTAGCACAGCCAGTGCCGTCCCAGGGAGCCGGCGCCGGGCGCCGTGGAGGACGGGCCCCCTGCCTCTGCGCAGCCTGAGCCCCAAGCCCTGCCCGCTCTGCCTGAGCCCTCAGCTCCGGTCTGTGCAGAGGGAGGACGAGATGTGGCCCAGGGGGAAAGGGGCAGGCAGAGCCCACCGCACTCAGAGCCCGCCAGCGCGGAGGGAGGCAGCCCCTGCTCTGTGGGCCAGGGGCCAGGGGCCCCAGTGGAGACTGATCTGGCCTCCCGGCCGCTTCCTCTTCCAGATCCACAGATCGTCTGCCCAGAACTTCCCTGCCAGACAGGTAAGGCAGGAGCGCCGCCCAGCCCCCTCCAGGCTGCACCACCCTCCTTCCCACCAGCACCGCAGCAGGGTCCAGGGCTGGGGGCTGCAGGGACTGGGCTGGCCCCTGGAGGCAGTGCCCGCAGCAGAGGCCACGCTGAAGCGAGACGCTGGACATTCTCGGCAGCACATGGGCAGGCTTCTCAGCCCGGGCCTCCAGGACCCCGGGCTCGTCCTCCAGCGCCATGGAGAAGACACAGGGTGGGGAAGGTCCTGCGGTGGCTCATGGGCCCCCATGACCTGGCACCCTTTGGGGGCTGCCCTGCTCACCTGGCACGTACGGGGGCTGCGCTTGGCTCCTGCTTACCCAAGGCGGTTTCGCAGCCCAGTGGGCCGAGGGGCTCCAGGGGAGGAGGCCCCCGGCTGCACAGCCTCCCCTGGGCCAGGGGCCTCCCTCACAGCCCCAGGTGCTCGCTTGCCAACCTCGCCGGCCGCTGGCACAGCTGCATGGCCGTGTCTGCTCCACCTGCTCTCCCTCTTGGGGGGTCCGTGTCCCCCTGGGCTCAGTTGTGTTTGTAGCCAAAGTAAGTGAAGGCTGGAGAGCTGGTGGGTGCACGGCCTGGGGGGACACCCCGGTGAGGGGCCCGAGCACCGTCTGACCTTCCTGCTGGGCCCTTTCCCTGAGCACTGAGGGTCCCCAGGGCCGGCGCTGCAGAGTGGGAGCCGCCATGGGGCGGGGTGCGCTCTGCCTGCACGCGCGGCGTCTGCGCTCCGGCCTGCGGTTGGCCGGGTGCGCCTCCCGGAGTGGGCTCCACTGAACACCCGTGTGCTGGCCCCGCGTGCCCCCGCCAGGCCCGTGGAGGGGCTGAGCCGCGGGAGGCAGCCCCGACCTGACTGTCAGAGCGCCCCGAGGAAATGCAGGGTGCAGCTGTCCCTTGCAGCCAGGCGTGGCCATCAGGGACGCCCCTGGAGATTGGAGGGGCGGGGCCGTCTCGGCCACCCACCCCGAGCTAGCTGTGGACTGCTGGGTCGGCGCTGGCGTCGGCGCCACCCGGAATCGTGACGGGCCCCGGGCCAAGCCAGCCCTCGCCCAGGGGCCAGGCACCACGCCACCCCTGAGGCTTCTGCCCCACCAGGGGTGGTCCCGGCCGGCTGGCCAGGGTCTGTGCCAGTGAGAGGACAGTCCCAGCCCCAGCCGAGCCCAGGGCTCCGGAACCAGCTGGTTCCACCCAGCACTTTGGCGGCCAGCAGCCTTAGGCTGCCCGCTTGGGGAGGGGGCAGGCCGCGGGGAGCAGGGGCAATCTCCTGACCCCCTTGAGAGCCCCTCCAGACCATCTTCAGCTGAGCTTCCAGAATAAACTAACCGCGTGACGCTGGGCGGGAGGCAGGCACGATTTTGGCGCGCAGGCTTCCAGACGACATGCCTGTCGATGGGCGCGCTGTGCGGCCAGCACCCTCGCCCCCTGGGCAGGTGCTGCAGAGCCTGGAGGAGCCCGGCCTTCTGCCCAGCTTCGCTGCTGGCCCCCGCGCCCCCACGCCACCTCGTTGCCCTGCTTCGGCCGTGGAGAGCGGCGCCCTCGGCGCTCCCCGGCCGCACGGGCTGCGGGCCCCGCGCCCTCACGGCCTTCTCTGGACGCTCCCTTGCAGATGGACCACAGTCTAGCGGCGAGCCGCCCGTCTCCTTCCTCCGCACGGAAGAGGGGCCGGACGCCTCTTTCCCCAGGACCATTCCCCTGATCCAGCAGGTGCTAAACGCCACGGAGCTCACCCAGGACCCCGCCGCCTACGCGAGGCTGGTGGCCCTGCTGGTGTACACGGCCGAGCGCGCCAAGTTCGCCACGGGCAGGGAGCGGCAGGACTGGATGGAGCTTTTCATTGACACCTTTAAGCTGGTGCACAGGGACATCGCGGGGGACCCCGAGACCGCGCTGGCGCTGTGCTGAGGCCCAGGGCGCTGCGGGGACGGCCGGGCCTGCGCCCTATGAGCGTGCGGGGCTGCCGTAGCAAAGCGCCACAGAGCAGGGGGTTTAAAACTCAGAAACCGACCCCCTCCAGAGGTTCCCGGCAGGGCCCTGCCTGCCTCCGTCGTCACGCGGCCATCCCTCTCTCATTAGCACACCCGCGAGGGTGTTTAGGGACCCCCCCAGATAATCCAGGAACACCTCCCGATCTCAAGACCCTCAACTCAGTCACATCTAGAGACCTCCCTTCCTCAGGCACAGTGACAGCTTCTGGGGGCTCAGCCAGCCACACCGCAGCCCAGCGGGGGCAGGTGAGGGAGGAGAGCGACCCCAAGCACCCCAGACATCTCCCTCCCGAGGGCTGGCCTGGGAGCCGGTCCCCAGAGGGGCCACCCGGCCGGGTTCCATGCACACGCGGTTCTGGGTGCCCCCCGTGTGGGCGGTGCAGGGCTGGGTGCCCCGAGTCCTGGCACCCCAATGCCATGGGCATTTGAACCGGCGTTTGAACCCCCATTTGGGCAACCCCGAAGGCGCCCGCCAAGCACCCAGCCGCGGGCGTCCGTCCCCACTGCCTGGCCTCTGTGCCTCTGGGGGCGAAGTTGGCGAGGAGACCCCAGACCCAACGCTGGCTGCCCTCCTGCGGCCGTGCCCAAGAATAGTGGGGAGGGCTCCTCCTCGCCCTCTCCCCCACCTGCAGGACCCTCACAGACTACCCAGAAGCTCCCGCTTGACCGCGGCCTCTGCCCCTCAGTGGTCTGCTTGTGTTTCCGCCAGACCCCCACGCCTGGTCTCCAGCCTCCCCCCAGAGCAGGCCCTCCACTGGTGCTCTGAGCCTGTAGCGAGGACAGTGAGGACACTTGTTAGTTTTGCTGGGACTGGGACAGGCCAGCGGCACAGACAGACTCAGGAGGCGGGTGGGCGTCTTAAGCAGGAGTCAGCCGCACCGACTTAGTGAAGTCGCTCTGCGTCTGCGCTGCCACCAGAATAAGCTGCCGTCGTTGATAAGCTCATTAAAAAGAAACCTGTTTGCAGCAAACGCGCTCCCTCTGCCTGTCGCTGTGCGGTAAGCCCGTGGGGAGGCTTCTGGGTACAGGGAGTGAACTCTGAACAGTCCATCAGTGCAGGAAAGCACACGGAACTGGGGTGAACTTGCTGTGGCTGATGGTGGCACCGCGTCCGGCCCACCCGCAGGCGCCGCGCGCCTCCAGGGGCCACTGGCCCTGGTGACGTCCTCGGTCGTGTGCGTCTACTGGTCAAGCCCTGTTCCTGATGAGACTCCTGCCAGGGTCAGCGTACCAGGGCTGTGACCCCAGAGTCCTTTCGGGGACCTACAGGAGGGGGAGGCCGTGGGGCTGCGGCCGGGAAGCTGTGGGGAGGGGGGCCTGTCCCGCCCGCCCAAACTGTAGGCAGCGCAGGGTGAACAGCAGGTTGATCTTGGCGAGGAGGGTCCAGCCTGGCCCATGGTCTGGCCTCACATGCCCCCACGTGTGCAGGGAGCAGGTTTTCGGGGTGCCCTGAAGTGCCCATGCCCCAGAGCACCCTGCCGGGAGACGCGGCTGCACTCAACCCCAGGAGGGCCACAAGGGTCCGCGAGGTCAGCCCAGCCAGTTCCAAGGGGGCTCAGGGGACGCCAAGATGAGGAGTTCAACCACTGCCCCCCACTGACCGTTAGGTCACGGCCGAGGGTCTTCACAAAATTCAGAGTGCTGGTGGTGACGACCCCTTCCTCACACGCACACCGCCCACCCCCACCCCAGCCCCATGGGTGGCAAATTCTTGAGCAGAGGTTTTACAGGCCCCTCCCGCCAAGGACCTTAGGCCCGGGGTCTCCACCCGCAGCTGGGAAGTGTCCTGGTGGGAGGACAGCCAAGGGGAGATGCTTGTGGGTCCAGGCCATGCGGGACATGAGGTGGGACTGCGGTGGGTTCTGGGGCAGGGATCCCGCCGGAGAGGGGCATCGCCTGTGGCCCCTAGCGCCCCAGGCGCCGCGGGCCCGGCCCCACCGCGCGTCTCTCCCCCCAGAGCTGTACGTGGCCCAGTGCACCCAGCGGCCCGTGGACATCGTCTTCCTGCTGGACGGCTCCGAGCGGCTGGGCGAGCAGAACTTCCGGAAGGCGCAGCGCTTCGTGGAGGAGGTGTCGCGGCGGCTCACGCTGGCCCGCAGGGACGACGACCCGCTCAACGCCCGCGTGGCCCTGCTGCAGTACGGCGGCCTGCGCGAGCAGCAGGTGGCCTTCCCGCTGACCTCCAACCTCACGGCCATCCACGAGGCGCTGGAGCGCGCGCGCTACCTCAACTCCTTCTCGCACGTGGGCGGCGGCATCGTGCACGCCATCAACAGCGTGGTGCGCGGCGCGCGGGGCGGGGCGCGGCGCCACGCCGAGCTCTCCTTCGTGTTCCTCACCGACGGCGTCACGGGCAACGAGAGCCTGGAGGAGGCGGTGCACTCCATGCGCAAGCAGAACGTGGTGCCCACCGTGGTGGCCGTGGGCGGCGACGTGGACATGGACGTGCTCACCAAGATCAGCCTTGGCGACACGGCCGCCATCTTCCGCGAGAAGGACTACGACAGCCTGGTCCAGCCCGGCTTCTTCGACAGGTTCATCCGCTGGATCTGTTAGCCCTGCGCCCCAGTTACCCTCCTCGCACACCCCGCCCGGCGCCTCGCGGCACTTAGACGCCGGGAGCCCCACCCCTTCCGTCTACGGCGCTGATCCAAGCCCAGTAGAGAAGGTTCCGAGCCGTCCCGCAAACGCGCGCGCTCTCGGGAGTGGGTCTCAGCCCAGGGAGGGCGCGGGGGTGGGGCGCCCCAGCCTTCCGTGCCGCCCCCAGCCCCTCCCCAGGGGTCCCGGGTCAGCCCTGGTCTCCCGTGGTCTTCGGTGCTCCCACTCCCGGCCTCCTCTCCAACTGCCCACGCGCGCTGCCGAATCCCTGCGCTGCACGCTGCCCTCGGGGACCTCCGGGGTCCCCGAGCACCATCGCTAAGCCTCTCCACTGGTCTCCCCCCCTCGAACCCCTCCTCGGACCCGGCCGGGCAGGACACTGCTTCCCGCTCGTGTCCTGCACCTGGCGCCCACTTCTCCTGGCGCGGAGCGCTCTCAACCCACCTCTCGGCCCGGGGCCCTGCTCCTGGGTCGCTGGCCAAGGCCCCCAGCCCGCCCCAGCTCTTTGCCCCCACATGCTCCCCATGCCTGCCCGTCAGACTGTGAGCCCTGAGAGGGTACCGTGTGTCCAATAAAGCTTGTGAGCCCACGTCTGCATCCCCGGCCATGTCTGTGCTCCTGCCCGTGGCTGCCCGGGTCTGTACTTGTGGACCCCTCACCCCCGCCCTCAGACCCCTGCCTCTCCCCCACCTCCTCTCCAGCCCTGCCTTTAAACCCGTGGCCAGGAGGCTGTGCCTGGCACCGCACCCTTCCTGGGCACAGGGGTCACCTTGAGGTGCTGCTGCACAGTCCCTGCAGGCACAGGTGACGCTGGACCCTGTCCACCAAGGAATCCAATGGTTTCTACCTGTCTTTTGGGCTGAAAACTGTGCTGCTTGACCAAGGAGCTCTCCCTCTATCCCCAAAAAGCCCAAGGGCTTCTAAGAATGTCAGTTAGCTTGCTGAGGATATTTTATATATGCACGCATGCACATAACACACAAACATGCGTTTACACATGTATACATATATGTATGTGATATATGCATGCATACACGTGTACTTGAACATGTATATAGACTTGGACTGTGCATTTCTATATGCACACATGTATGCATGCATATGAGCATGTGGGTACATGCATGTGTGTACACACACACATATATCTGCGTATGCAGTACCCATCCATGCAGGCATTTGCATACATATATATTCTCTCGTTTGGGGCACCTTCGGTGATTCTTTGTTCTCACCCTGGTGACTCCCAGAAGTTTCACAGTGACCTTTAGTTTTAGGGGCTCATACCTGCTCCTTCCCCCTCCTGTTCCCCCTTGGGATGGTGGCTCACCTGTCCATGCTCACTTGTCCATGCTCACCTGTCCATACTCTGCCCTGTCATCTGCCTGCTCAGTTTGTGTCTGGAGGGGAAGGACTACACAGGCATTCTCTCTCCCTCTGTCCCCCCCACACTCCAAAAAACAGGGGGCATCAGTGAGGGAAAGGAAGAGAAAGACCCCTCCGTCCGCCCAAGCGTGCTCGGGGCCCAGAGCCGCAGGGCTCAAGCTGGCACGCCGGGCCGTCGGGGGTGCGGCCGGAGGCGTCTCTGTGCACGCGGCCCCTCCCTCCAGTACGGTGCTGCCCACAGGGCCCTTTAGGGGAGAGGCCCGAGCATGATGTCCGTTTGTGACACCAAGACTCTGCGTGGTGGCCTTTGACCCTTCGGTAGCCGTGCAGAGTTCTGCCCCTCACAGACGGGGCCTGGGAGCCTCAGCTGGCCCCGGCGAGCCCAGCCTGAGCGAGTGGGGTGCCCACAGGACACCCCACCGGCCTGAGCCCCGGGGGGCTGCCGTCAGACTCCCAGGGCACAGGGCCACGTCCCGGGTCCTTGCTCCCTGCAGGCTGAGGGCCCACTGGCCCCCCACGTCCTCGGGACCCTGGCCAGCACGCCTGAGCCCTGGCTGCCCCTCCTCAGCCTCCACCTTCCTGCCCCGAGGGACGGTGATCGTTCGCAGTCAGCTCCATGGGCCTTTCAGAACTGGACGCTCCCTGGGACCCTCGCGTCCTTCAGCTTAGCCCCTGGACTGAGCTCTCCGGAGTTACGGCCCCCACAGGGCTGACGGGTGCAGAGCCCGAGGGTGGCCCCTGCCCTGCAAAACGGCACGTCTGGCCCCCGGCCCGACGACGGGGCTGCCGCACTGACCACTGGGGAGCGGGGCCCCAGGGAGGTGAGGGGCCGGGGGCCCGGCGGGCCGGGACTGAGCGCGACACCCCCAGGCTCTGCACTCCCTGGCTCGCCTCTGGACCTCGAATCCGGGCGGAAACGGCCCACAGGGCAGCCCCCTCCCCGGGGTTGACCCTTGAGTGTTACGGACATTGGCTATTGTTTTTTCCAATAGGGTCTCATCTGCCTTTGGTAACGGTCTCTTACCAGAAACAAGCTGACGTTTTTTGTTTTAATCTTCACGTAGTAAAGTAGCTCATTGGCCCTGGGGCAGGCGGGCGGGCGCGCCCCGGGGCAGGCGGGCGGGCGCGCGCCCCTACGAGGAGCAGCAGTGAGGAGAGCAGTTGACAGACACAGGACAGACTCCAAAGCAGGTCTGTTCATTTGAAGGTCAGAAACACTAGTGCCAAGGAGGTCGTGCCCATCGTCCAGCCATGCAGGGGAGCAGAGAAGTGGGTACCGGGTCAGAGTAGAGGAGCAGAGGGAGGCGTCAGAGGCTCCTGGGGCCCCACCCATCATGTTCTGTCTTCTGTACCTCACGCAGCCTGGCCACGTCAGAACCACCCCATCCTCCCCACACACACCCAGCAGGAATGAAAACGCATGTCCAGGTAACACGCAGCCAGATAACATGCATCCAGATGACACACGTCCAGGTAACGTGCTGACAGGTGGCGTGTGTCCAGGTAACACACATCCATCCAGTAAGAAACACACAACCAGGTGACACAGGCCCAGGTGACACGTGTCCAGGTGACACCCTCCACTCCACGCAAGGCCTGGGCCCTATCAGGATGGGCAGGAAGGGCTGGCTGTCAGGTGTCGTGGGATAGGAGCTGCTGGGGGCTGGGGGCCAGGGCCAGCAAGGGCCTCCCGCCAGGTGGTCACTCCTGCCGGGCCTCCAGGCACTCCAGCACCAGGCTGGCCTGGGTCTTGGCTTCCTGCAGGAGGCTGGAGACACGCTGACGGATCTGAAGACGCAAGAGGGACACGATCACCGCCGTGCCTGCCGTGTGACCCCGGCCAGCCCAGCCCACAGCGGTCCTGAGCCTGGTCTGGCATCCCCCCTGCCCTCCCCATCACCTCCTACACCCTCTCCCTGGCCGGGAGCGCCCCTACCCTCCCACTCTGCGGTCACCAGGCCACCTGCTCCCGGTGCCCGTGGCCTGGGCCCCAGGTCCTCACAGGTTCCTCTGTGGAGGGTGGGGGGCTCCCTCCTGCCTGAGATGCGGGCAGAGCCAGGCCACAGACCCTACGGGACCCTGATCCCAGCAGCTCCCCAATCCCTCCCACCAGGATTGGCCCGAGCCCCGCTGGGGCTGAGGTGACCCAAGGGCAGAGGAGGGCCCAGGCCCCAGCCAGCATCAGAGGGGGTGCCAAGGGCTCCCCGACGGCCCTGTCTCTGCAGAAACCCCTGAGGTGAGACGGAGGCCCGTTCCCCCGACGCCTGAGGATGCCTGGCCATCAGCAGACCCGAGGCGCCCACGCGGCTGGCCCCACACCTGCCAACCCTGTGCGCGGGGTGGGGGGGCACCACCTTCACGCACCTGGTCCTTAAAATCTTCGTCAGAGATGTCCTTCAGGTTGATGAGCACGTTGAAATACGCCCCAAACACACCCATCTCTAGAGCTTTGGCTGCCACCTGCGGCAGACAAGGGCTCACCTGGGTGGGGTCCCACCCACTCCCCAGCACCCAGCTGGGCCCAGAAGAGGGGGGAGGGGGAGGGGGGGAGGGGGAGGGGGGGGAGGGAAAGGAGCGGAGAGGGACCTAGAGGGGCAGGACGGAGCCCTGGCGGGCAGGGCAGCCCCTGGGTACTCTCCTGAATCTGGCCTCTCCGGGCCGGGGGTCTTGAACGAGGTACTCAAGGCTGCATCTTAAAGCAGAGAGGAAGCCAGGCTGCCCCTGCCCGGCCAGGCTGCGGGGACCCCGTTGTCACCCAGCTCTGCCTCCTCACCTGGAGCAGAGGCCGAGCCCACCTCGTACCTGTAAGTCCGACCTGCAGGCCAGGTTTCCGCACAGGGCCAGCTCCTGCAGCGCCGGCCACAGCGAGGCCACCGTCTCCGCCAGCGACAGGGGCACTGCCACCGCCTGCCTCAGCCTCTCCTGCAGGGCCGCGGCTCGCCTGGAAACGGAGCGGTCTGGTCCGGGGGGCTGGGGCGGCGCCGGCCCCACCCCGTGGGGCCTGGGCCCCCGCCGAGGGAGTCGTGCCAGCGCAGCGCGCGCAGGGCAGGAGGCGCCTTCTTGGCCCCAGAGCCACCCCGGGCCGGTTAAATGGTCGCCAGGCCGCGAAGGCGCCTGGACGCCGCGACGTCACGCACCTGTCCCTTTCCTCGGCCGTGTTCTTGGGCAGCTTCATCGCTTCCTGCCAGAAACAAGGAGGAGAGCACGGTAAGGGGAGCGCGTGGCCCCAGGGCCGCCTGAGACCCCGCGGGTGGGACCCATGGGGCACCTCGTCACGGCCGCCGCTCGGGGCTGCTCCGTCAACGCGTTCTGGGGTGAAAACCACATCCTTTGGGAGCGGGGCTCTGACAGGTGCCGGGGCCCGCGGTCCTCGGAGAGGTGAGCAGGACCGAGGCAGGTAAGGGCCGGCACGGAGGGGTCCGGCGAGCGGGCCGCGCCGAAAAGGAGACCGAGGGCCAGGGAGGTGGGAGGAGCTCTCACCACCCGCAAGGGGCAGGCGCCGCCCTGGGCCGCGCCCTCCTCCGGCCCCGCCAGGCCGAGCAGAACCGGTTCCAGCTCTGCAGAAGCCCGAAGGGCAAACGTGAAAGTGGTCTTTTAACACCCCTCACCCAAGCACTGCGGGAGGGGTGTCGCAGCGCCCGCCTAGGCCTTCGCCAGCACGTTTGCGCCTAAAGGAGCGCGCTCTCCTCGCTGTGGCGGCTCCCTAGAGCGCAGGCATGGCGCGGGGCCCCTCCCTTCTCGGACGCTGTGCACCCCGGGGTCCCACTTCTCCCCGGCGAGCCCTGCAGCAGGTCCTGCGTCGGCCCCGGCGTGCGTGTGGGCCTCTCCGGGTGGGTTCCCAGGGGTGGCTGAGCTAGGACTGCGCGCCTTCTAATTTTGGTAGATTTGCCAAATTGCTGTCCAAATTTTTAACTGTTACTGACCCTTCCTCCAAGCACGAATGAGAGGAAGTGGCCCCGAACCCCCACCAGAACTGGATTCTAGGCATCACTCCCATAACTGCAGCCGAAGCACACAAGGGCCCTGGTGGCATCAGCTGCGGCTCCCTCCGACTAGTGGGGGGGCACCTCTGCCACAGCAATCCCAGGCTGCCCAAGCTGCAGACCCCTTCTCCAGCCTGACCCTGACCCTGGGGTCTGAGGTGTAGCAGAGCCTCCACTGGCCAGACTTTGCTGATTGTAGGCCAATCTGCCCGTCCTGTGCCCACGTCAGCGTGGTGGCTTGGCCTACCCCAAGGTTAGTTTTGTTTTCTGTGATTTATTGTGGGTTTTCTTGGGGGAGGTGGGCAGAAGATATAGTTGGCAAGGCAGGGAAGTTTCCTTATTTTATTTCAGAATTCCAGTTGCCGATACCCGTGTCCTCCTGTCGTGGACAACACAGCAAGTACCCTCTCTCACCATTCTGTGCTCTTCATCCCGCCATTTTGTTTTCCCTAAGCCGTACAGCCTTGATGTTTATTTTCATTTGTCTTTCCTGCCTTTGGATTAAATTTTCATTTTTCTACTTTTTCCCTCTAGTTGTTTTCTAATTATTCATCTTTTTGCTAACCACAATTTTTTTCTTTATTAGAGAAATTGTGGGTTTACAGAACAATCGTGCATAAAATATAAGATTCCCTTTTACCACTCTATTAGTAACGTCTTGCATTGGTGTGGAACCTTTGTCACAGCTGATGACAGCACGTGTTTATAATTGCACTACTACTGACAGGCCAGGGTTTAACTCAGGGCTCACTGTTTGTGTAGTGCATTTCCATGGATTTTTTAAAATGCTTTTATCATCACTATAACTACAATCTCACATTCCCCCTTTTACCCACACTCAGGCACAGACTTCAGTGCTGCTGACTACATTCACATGTTGTGCTACCAGCCCCAGCATCCACTACCAAACCGTGTCCATCATTCCAAACGGAGCCCTGTGCATTTTAGGCCCTCACTCCCCATTCCCTATGCCCACCCCACCCCCTGGCACCCTCTAGTCTAGATTCTGACTCTAGGTTTGCTTATTCTGTTTCATACCAGTGAGCTCATACAATATTTGTCCTTTTGTGACTGGATTATTTCACTCAACCTGTTTTCAAGGTTCACCCATGTTGTCCCACGTATTAGAAGTTCATTCCATACAAAATACACCATCGTATGTAGATGCCACATTTTGTTTATCTATTCATTGGCTAGTGGACACTTGGATTGCTTCCATCTTTGGAATATCTGTTCAAGTCCCTGTTTTCAGTTCTTTCGGGTATAAACCCTACTAACAGGATTGCCAGATAATATGGTAATTCTATACTTGGGTTTCTTCCACAGCAGGTGCACCATTTTACACTCCCACCAGCAGTGAATGACTGTTCCTATTCCTTCGCATCCTCTCCAACACATGTACTTTTCCTTTTATTTAATAGCAGCCATTTTAGTGGGTGTGAAGTGGTATCTCATTGTGGTTTTGATTTGCATTTCTCTAATAGGTAATGATGTTCAGCATCTTTTCTTGTGTTTTTTGGCCATTTGTATATCTTCTTTGGAAAGATGTCTATTCAAGTCTTTGCCCATTTTTAATTGGGCTGTTCGTATTTTTGTTGTTAAATTAAGGGATTTCTTTATATATTCTGGATATTAAATCTTTATTGAATATGTGGCTTCCAAGTATTTTCTCCTACTGTTTTACTTTCATGATAAAGTCTTTTGAGACTCAAAAGTTTTTAATTTTGATAAGGTCCCATTTATCTATTCTTTTTTTTTTTTTTTTTTTTTTTTTTTTTGCTAGTTCTTTGGGTGTAAAGTCTAAGAAACTATTGTGTAACACAATGCTTCCCTATGTTTTCTTCTAGGAGTTTGATAGTTCTGGCTATTATACTTAGGTCTTTGATCCATTTTAAGTCGACTTTTGTTTGAGGTGTGAAGTAGGATGGGTCCTCCCTCCCTCCCTTCATCCCTTCCTCCCTTCCTAACTCCCTCCCTCCCTTCCTCCCTTCCTCCCATCCTCCCTTCCTCCCATCCTCCCTTCCTCCCATCCTCCCTTCCTATCTCCCTACCTCCTTCCTTCCTTCCTTTTGCAAATGGAGCTCCGGTTTTCCCAGCACCATTTGCTGAAGACACTATTCTTTCCCAATTAAGTGGTCTTTGACCTCTTGTCAAAAATCAGTTGGCCATAAATGTGAGGGTTGATTTCTGAGCTCTCGATTCTATTCCATTGGTCTGTGTGTCTGTCCTTGTGCAGTGCCATGCTGTTTTGATTACTGTAGCTTTGTAATAAGGCTTAAGATCAGGAAGTGTGAGTCCTCCAACATTACTCTTCTTTTTCAAAAAGGCTTTGGCTATGAGGGGTCCTTATCCTTCCATATAAAGTTGATGATTGGCTTTTCCATTTCTGCAAAGAAAGTTCTTGGAATTTTGTATGGGATTGCATTGAATCTATAAATTGCTTTGGGTTTGACTGACATCTTAACAATATTTAGTTGCTGTAGCAGTTTGGCAGTTTGATATCGTTTTGAATTCCAAAAATAGATATTGGATTATGCTTGTAAACTTGTCTGTTCATCTGGGCATGATTAAGTTATGATTAGAGCATTGACTGGGCCACGTCAGAAGGGCATTGAGCCCCACCCCTTGGTGGGTGGGGAATAGAATATAAAAGGAGTGGCAAAGGACAGAGGAGCAGTTTTGATGTTGGGGTTCTGATGCTGAGTGTTAATGCTGGAGCCCAGGGGGGTAAGTACACGGAGGAGCTTGGTCGTGAGGAAGGAGAGAAGCCCCGGGAAAAGAGATGAGACTTTCGCCTGATGGTTCACAGCTGGTCTTGTGAGAGAGGCAAAGCCTGGAGAGCCTCATAGTCTACAGCTGACCTTGTGGAGGAAACAGAGGAGCTGAGCCCGGAGAGAAACGCAGCCCCGGGAAGAGAGGAACCCAGGAAGCCTGAGCCCTGGCAGACGTCGGCAGCTGTCTTGCTCCAACACGTGGCAACAGACTTTGCTGAAGGAAGAAACTTATGCTTTATGGCCTCGTATCTGTGGACTTCTACCCCAAATAAATATCCTTTATAAAGACCAGCCGATTTCTGGTATTTTGTATCAGCATCCCTTTGGCTGACTAATATAGTTGCCCAATCCATGAACACGGAATATCCTTCCATTTATTTAGGTCTTTGATTTCTTTCAGCAATGTTTCATAGTTTTCTATGTACAAGTCCTTTACATCCTTGGTTAGATTTATTCCTAGATACGTGATTCTTTTAGTTGCTGTTGTGAAGTTTTTTTCTTGATATTTCATTCCAATTGTTCATTGCTTGTGTATAGAAACACCACTGATTTTGGGGTGTTGAGCTTGTACCCCACCACTTTGCTAAATTCATTTATTAGTTCTTGGAACTTTGTTGTGGATTTTTCAGGATTTTCTGTATATAGGATCACATCATCTGCAAATAGGAAAAGTTTTACTTCTTCCTTTCCAATTTGAATACCTTTTATTTCTTTTCCTTGCTTAATTCATCTGGCAAGAACTTCCAGTACAATGTTGAATAACAGTGGTGGCAGTGGGCATCCTTGTCTTGTTCCTGATCTTAGAGGGAAAGCTTCCAGCCTTTCACCCTTGAGTAGGATGTCAGCTGTGGGCTTTTATCATATTGAGGAAGTTTCCTTCTACTCCTAGTTTTCTAAGTGTTTTATCAAGAAGCGGTGCTGGATTTTGTCAAATGTGTTTTCTGTATCAATTGAGATGATCATGTGGGCTTTTTTTCCCTTCATTCTGTTAATGTGGTGTATTACATTACTGGATTTTCTTATGTTTAACCACCCTTGCATACCCGGGATAAATTCCATTTGATCATGGTGTATAACTCTTTTGATATGCCGTTGGATTCGGTTTGTTAGTATTTTGTGGAAGATTTTTGCATCTTTATTCATAAGAGATATTGCTCTTTAGTTTTCTTTTCTTGCGGTATCTTTATCTGGTGCTGGTATGAGGGTGATGTTGGCCTTGTAGAATGAGTTAGGGAGTGTTCCCTCCTCTTCAGTTTTTTGGAAGAGTTTGAGCAGAATTGGAGTTAAGTCTTCTTGGAATGTTTGGTAAAATTCCCCTGTGAAGCCATCTGGTCCTGGGCTTTTCATTGTTGCGAGGTTTTTTATTACTGATTCAATCTCTACTAGTTATTGGTTTGTTGAGCTCTTCTATTTCTTCTTAGTCAATGCAGGTGGTTTGTGTGTTTCTAAAAATTCATACATTTCATCTAGGTTCTCTAATTTATTAGCATACAGCTGTTCATAGTATTTCTGATTTTCATTATTTGTATGCTCTCCATTTTTTTCTGTTAGTTTAGCTAAAGGTTTGTCAATTTTATTGATCTTGTCAAAGAATCAACTTCCCGTTTTGTTGACTCTCTTTTTTCGTTGTTCTCTATTTCATTTATGTCCACTCTACTCCTTCTTATTTCCTCCCTTCTGCTCACTTTGGGTTGGCCACAGTTTGCACTTTTCTTTCCAGTTCTTCCAGTTTTGAGGTTAGGTCTTTGATTTGAAGTCTTTATTCTTTTTTAATGTAAGCATTTAGCACTGCCACTCAGTACTGCCTTCATGGCATCCCATAATTTTGATATGTTCTATTTTCATCTTCATTCACCTTAAGATATTTCCTAATTTTCTTCTGATTTCTTCTTTAGCCCATTAGTTATTTAAGAGTATGCTGTTTAATTTCCACATATTTTTTACTTTTCCATTTATCCCTCTGTTATTGATTTGTAGCTTCATTCCGTTGTGGTCAGAGAAGATATGTTGTATGATTTCTATTTTTTTTTTAATTTACTGAGACTTGTTTTGTGACCTGACATATGGTCTATGATCCATGTACACTCAAGAAGTATGTGTATGCTGTTGTTGGGTGAAGTGGCCTATATGTCTGTTAGGTCTCGTTGGCTTAGTGCATCATTCAAGCCTTGTGTGTCCTTACTGATCTTTTGACTGGATGTTTTTCCATTACTGAAAGTGGTGTATTAAAATCTCCTACTGTTATTGTAAAACCGTCAATTTCTCCCAATATTTGCTTCATCTGTTTTAGGGCTCTTTTCTGTTAGGTGCATATGTATTTATAATTGTTACATCTTGTTGAATTTACTTCTTTGTCAGTATATAATGATCACCTTTGTCCCTCATAACTGTTTTGGACTTAAAGTCTATTTTATCTGATATTCGTGTAGCTATCCCAGTTCTCGTTTGGTTACTACTGCATAGTATATGTTTCCATTCTTCCACTTTCAACGTACTTATTATTTGAATTTAATGTGAGTCTCTTGCAGACAACGTATACTGCAATAGTGCTTTCTTATCCATTCTGCCAATCTCTGCCTTTTGACTGAAGAGTTTAATCCATTTACATTTGAAGTCACTACTGATAATGCATCCTAAATACATAAATGTGTAACAATTATATTTGATTTGATACCAACTTGACTTCAATAGCCTACAAATATACTTTTCCTATACCCCTTTGCACCCCCACATTTTTTTGTACTTGTTGCCACTTCTATCTTTGTACAGTGTATGTCCAAAACCATAGATTTATCATTACTTTTATGCATTTACATCTTAGCACATGTAGGAAGTAAGAAGTGGAGTTACATACCAAACAATACAATAAAGTAATACTGGCATTTATAATTACCCAAATACTTACCTTTTTTGGAGGTCTTTATTTCTTATCCCTAAATTTTAAATATTTATTTTAAAGCTGAAATTTCTCTTTATATGTCTCTCAATGTCTAAAGTTAATCAGACCATAAAAGTCTAAAAATACTGCAGCCATACGTCGGAGATATGGTGGTTTGGTTGAAGAGCATGATAAGGCAACTTCCACATTAAAGCAAATCACACAATTTCTTTAGCTTCTAAGTGCATATAAAAGTTATGTTTACACTATACTGTAGTCTATTAAGTGTGCAATAGCATTATGTCTAAACTAATAATATACAAACCTAAATATAAAAATATTTTTTTGCTAAAAAATGCTAACCAACATCTGAGCCTTCAGTAAATCATAATCTTTGCTGGCAGAGGGTCTTGCCTCGAATTCTATGGCCACTGAATGATCAGGATGGTGGCTGCTGAAGGCTGGGGTGGCAATTTCTTAAAATAAGTCAACAATGATGTTTGCCACATCAATTGACTCTTCCTTTCATGAAAGATTTCTCTGTAGCAAGCTATGCTATTTGGTAGCATTTTTACCCACAGTAGAACTTCTTTCAAAATTGGAGTCCGTCCTCAAAGCCTGCAGCAACTTCATCAACGGAGTCTATGTAATATTCTAAATCCTTTATTGTCATTTCAAAAGTGTTTAATAGCATCTTCACATGGAGTAGATCCCACCTCAAGAAACCACCTTCTCTGCTCACCCGTAAGAAGCATCTCCTCAGCTGTTCAAGTTTTATCATGAAACGGCAGCCGTTCAGTCACATCTCCAGGCTCCGTTTCCAATTCTGGTTCTGTTTCCACCACATCTGCAGTTACTTCCTCCACTGCAGCCTTGAACCCCTCAAAGTCACCCCTGAGGGCTGGAGTCAACTCCATCCAAACTCCTGCTGATGTTGGCATTTTTACCTCCTCCCGCGAGTCACGGATGTTTTTAAAGGCATCTAGAACGGTGAATTCTTCCCAGAAGACTTTCAATTTACTTTGCCCAGATTCAGCAAAGGAAAACTCTTTATGGCAGCTATAGCCTTACAAAATGTATTTCTTAAATGAGAAAACCTGGAAGTCGGAATGGCCCCTGATCCGTGGGCTGCAGAACGGATGCCGTGTTAGCAGGCATGGCCAAGGTTCATCCCATTGTGCCTCTCCATCGGAGCCCCTGGGTGACCAGGTGCACTGTCCGTGAGCAGGGATATTTTGAAAGGAACCTTTTTTCTGAGCAGTAGTAGGTCTCGACATGAGGCTTAAGATATTCTTGTTCTTCCACTTACAGGGCACAGGTAGAGGAGATTCGGCATGATTCCTCAGGGCCCTGAAGCTTCTGGAAATGAGCACTGGCTGTTGCCTGAAGTCACCAGCTGCATTTGCCCCTCACTAGAGAGTCAGCCTGTCCTTTGAAGCTTTGAAGCCAGGCATTGGCTTCTCCTCTCTAGCTATGAAAGTCCTAGACGGCATCTTCTTCCAACAGAAGGCTGTTTGGCCTACACTGAAAATCTGTTGAAAATCTGTGTAGCCACCTTCATGGATTTTCTTAGCTAGGTCTTCTGGATAACTTGCTGCAGCTTCTACAGGAGCACTTGCTGCTCCACCTTGCACGTCTATGTCGTGGAGACGGCTTCTTTCCTTAAGCCTCATGAACCAGCACCAGCTAGTGTCAAACTTTTCTTCTGCAGCTTCTCACCTCTCTCAGCCTTGACAGAATTGGGCCTTGCTCTGGATTAGGCCTTGGTTTAAGGTTAGATCTTCTATCAAGCTAGACTTGCTCCATACCAGCCGTAAGGCTGTTTTGCTTTCGTATCATCCGTGTGTTCACTGCAGTAGCACTTTCTATTTCCCTCAAGAACTTTTCCTTTGCATCCACGTCTTGGCTAACTGTCTGGAGCAAGAGGCCCAGCTTTTGGCTTATCTCGGCTTTCTACGTGCTTTTCTCACTGAGCTTAATCGTTTCTGACTTTTGGTTTCAAGTGAGAGATATGTGAGTCTCCATTCACTGAACACTTAGAGGCCAGCGCAGGGTTATGACTTGTCTGATTTCGATGCTAGGGAGGCCCGAGGAGCGGGAGGGAGACGGGAATGGCCCGTCAGAGCACACACATGTGTCAGCTAAGCTCTCCGTCTTCTAGGTCGCGGTCTGTGGCACCCAGGACAATTAAAGAGTCATACCAGAGCTCTCTGACCACAGGTCTCCATAACAGATACGATGATAATGAAAAAGTCTGAAACCTCGTGAGAATTACCAAAATGTGACACAGAGACATGAAGTGGGCCTGTGATGCTGGAAGAATGGTGCTGCTAGACTTGCTCGATGCAGGGTTGCCACAAACCTTCAACTTATGAAAAATGCAGTACCTGAGAGTGCAACAGAGCAAAGTGTACAGAGTGAGGTACGCCTGCATAGGAGAATGCTTTATAACCCTGGGCTGAGGAAAGCCCTTTAAACAGTGACACGGAACCCAGAAACCACAAAACAAAATATAGATATATTTGACTACATTAAAAAAAAAAAAAAAAAAGCCTGATTGTTAGAAACCACCACCAGCAAAGTAAAAAGACAGCAAAGGGGAGGGGAGAATGTAGCACAGGAGGCAGGACATTGGCTGTCGCCAGGTGGCCGCCCTGCGCCCACCTACCCCGCCGCCAGCCCCGCGGCCGCGCACTCACCAGGCAGGCGGCGAAGGCCTGGGCGTCGGCGTCCACCAGCGCGGTCAGCTCGGCCGAGGCCCGGTGGAAGGGCGGGATCAGGCGCCGCATCGCCGCGTCCAGGTGCTCGAACTGGCGCCGCCCGTAGGTCATCAGGCCCACCATGGAGGCCAGCGCCGCGCCCTGGGCGAGAGGCGAGCTGCGGGCGCCGGCGACCCCGGGACCCCACGCTGGGCCTCTGTCTGCCCGGGGTACCCCGACCTGCCCGGGTCCGCACGACAGCAGAGGAGACGTGCCGTAGCCCCGGCCGCTCTGAGCGTCCGAGGGTCCCCGCCCCGCGGTCCCCGACGCTTACCATGGCCGCGGCCGCCGCCGCCACCGAGCCGCCCCCCGGAGCCGCCGAGCGGGCGCCCACCTCGCCGATGAAGGCGCACAGGGACTTGCTGGCCAGGTGCTCCTCGGACCGGCCGTCGGGGACCAGGTACCTGCTCAGCGGGGTGGGAGGAACGCAATCCCGGGGTCGTCCAGGGCGAAGGGGCCAGCACTGGACCCGCCGCTGGGTGGCGGTGCACCCGGTAAGTCGCATCCCCTCCCGAACCGGGGTCCCCACTTAGAAATGGGATGGGGCCTGCCCCAACCCAGGCTTCCGCAAGGTCCGCTGAGGGCTCAGAGATCGCCGCCTCCCCAGCCCACCCTCAGGCGGGCACCAGGCCTGGGACAACTTCCTGGGCAGAGACGGGGGCTCAGGGCCCAGATGGGAGAGGCCGTGGGGCAGCTCCCGAGGCCCCTGTGCTGGGCGCCCTTTCCGGGAAGCCAGCTGCGGGCCCTCCAGCCCCGGCACGGCCCTCCTCAGCCAGCACTTTGTACCAGGCGGTGAGGATGGAGCTGGCGTCAGACTTGGGCTTCGGAGGGGTCCACGCTCTGCGCCGCGCCCCACCCACAGGCTCCCCAACGAGGCACCGCCCCAGTCTGCACAGCAGGCGGCAGCTCGGGCGGAGTTCACCCAGGAGCGCGCCGTGAGGACACAGCAGGGACCTGGTTACGGTCTCCCCGGGTCCCCCCGCCCGGCTCCACTCGGCACCGGGCGCCCTCGCGTTTGCCCAACGAGTAAAAGACGACGCAGAAGCAGCAGAAAGACGGCCGGGTCCCGCCAGGCCTGCCCTGTGCGCCGAGGGGCTCACTCGATGATCCGCTCCTTAGGGTTGAAGGGAGACAGGGAGTCCAGGCCCAGCCGGTTCACCACCTGGGAACGAGGCCCCAGGTGAGAACAGCTCGCCTCAGCCCCTCCTGCCCGCGCACCTCTGTTCACTGCGCGTCTCCACGGCAAAGCTGTCCCTCGTGTGCAGCGCAGCGGCTGGCACGCACCGCAGCTCTGCAGCAGCTGCACCGACCACCAACCCCCACGTCCAAGATGGTCCCACCTGGACGGCACCTACACTTGGCATGTCCAGAACTCACCCAGCCCAGAGCAGGTGCCCTGTACCTACTTCCAGATAAACCCACCCACCCCCACTGGCATCACTCAGCAAACGACTCCTCGGTCTAATCCACAGGCCCTTTCCATCCGTGCCACGCAGGATTCTACACACGGCAGCCCCTTGCTGGAAGGGGACTAAACCACAAAAACTGCCTCTTGGGACAAGATTTTACTTCCTCAAGTGTAATGCCCAGTTTTTCAAGTCTAGTAACTGCCCTGATTCACTTAAACACAAACTTATGTGAGGAAAAATTTAATTTTACAACAATTCAAAATAAAATCATAACAATCCCCATTTAGGAATAGAATTAATTCTGTCAAAATACACTCACAGCACTGTGTGCTATATGCCAGCACACAGCCCCAGGCCATTCTGGACCAAAAAGTAAAAAGTGGCAAGTGCCACTTGAGGGAGACAAAGCAGGAGGTTCCTGGAGCTTAGCTGTGAGGCCCCCCCAAGAGCATGGAAATGGGGTGCAAGAACACCTCCTGAGAGAAAGACAAGCAGCAAATCCCTAAGAAAGGTAAACAGACTTTTTAAAAATGAATTTAAATTCATGGCTAAGCTGGCAGAGAACAAAGAAATCACCCAAGGCCAGAAAGGCACCTGACCACAGCTGGCAGCCCTCCATGGATGGGGGACAACTTGATCCTTGAGAGAGTGGGGGTCAGCCTAGAGACCCCCGAAAGGTGAGATCCCCAAAGTGATTAAGGAAAAACCACCCACTAAAGGAAATAGTTTCCAGTCTCTGCCTTCTCTTTCAATGAAGGGGGAAAAAATCTCTCCTGGGAATTCCTAGCCACAAGCCCACTCAAATGGGGATATGGCCAGAATTCACACAGAACTCACTACCTGTGTAATTCCAAAACTCCCAACAAAGAACTTGGTTTAAAGTGTCCCTTTGTTGGTAGTTTCCCCAAGCACCTAACAGAGGCAAACATAAACTCTCTTTGGAAGAACAAACTTTAAACCCAGTTGTCCAAAAATTATGACAGATAAAATTTTCATGCACTTAGAATAAAAAGCCGGAGAGCACATGAAGAAACAAGTCACCCGGGGAGACAATTTGCAAAATCAAGCCTTCAGAGACTAGGGATCAGAAATATCAAATTACTTGTTAAAAAGAGAAGACAGGATCAAGCACATTAATAAGAATAAATAGATATGCAAGAAGAGAATTTTTTTCTTAGAGAGGCAGGATGAAGCTAGAAAATTGTCCTGGGCTGCTAAAATTTGTGTGTGGAATTTCAAGAGGAACAGCATATTTGCATATTCTTAAAGTCCCTCCCCACAAAATACTTAATCACAAAAGGAAAAATGGTGGCATTGGGTGGTAACCCTGGATAAGCGGACACCACCTCAACCAAATCAGGTCTCGTGTGTCTCCTGCCAGCAAGGTAAGACCACATCCAGTCATGAGGAACATCACGCCAACCCCCGGTGAGGGGTGGTTTACAAAACAGCTGACCTGCACTTCTAGGAAGTGTCGAAGTAAGTGAAGGACAAGAAAGACTGAGGAACTGTCCTAGGTTAAAGGACACAAAAAAGACATGACAACTACATGCAGTGCTGTTCTGACATGGACCCTAAATTGGACGATAAATAACTGCAAAGAAATTATTGGAACATTAGTGCAATTTGAATGTGGTCCATAGATTAGATACTACAGTTGTATTAATGTTAGAGTTCATGATTTTTCCTGTCCTTATATAAGAGAAGGTCCTTATTCTTAAGAAATACATCCTGAAGAAAATAAGGGCATTGGGGCACAATTTCTCACCTTACTCTCAAAGGGTCCTGAAAAAAAATATTTGACTATTCTTGAAAATAAAGCAAGAATGGTAAAGTAATTGGAGCAAATGCAAAGAAAAAGGCATTGATTATACATTTTTGATAGATCATATTTTATGTGAATATATCTTAATAAAACTGCTTAATAAGTAAATAATTGTGCAAGAATTTTTTTAATGGCCAAAAACTTCCCTAATCCAAGAAAAGACAAGAATATACACATCCAAGATGCACAACAAACTCCAAGTGGGATTGACAGCAATAGAGCTGCATCAAGACACATTAGAGTGAAACTGTCAAAACCCAAAGACAAAAAGAGTATTTTGAAAACAGCAAGAGGGAAGCAACTTGTCACATACAAGAGAATCTCCAATAAGATTAACAGCAAATTGATCATTGAAACCATGGAGTCCAGAAGATAGTGGGATGGCATGTTTAAAGTCCATAGAGAAAAAACCATCCACCAAGAATTCTATATCTAGCAAAATTATTTTTCAAAAATGAAGGAGAAATTAAGATATTTACAGATCAACAAAAGCCAAAAAGAGTTCATTACCAGAAGAACTTCCCAACAAGAAATGCTAAAGAGAGTCCTTCATGCTGAAATAAAAGGACACTAGGCAGTAACTTGAAGCATAAGAAGAAATAAAGAACATTGGTAAAGGTAACTACATAGGCAAATATAAAATCCTGTATTATTTTATTTTTGGTTTGTAACTGCTTCTCCCCTCCCCCCCCCACCGCCCCATAAGACTTAATGGGCAAATGTGTAAAATAGCGTAAGTCTATGGTAATGAGCAGACAATGTATGAAGATGTAATCTGAGACAATAACAAAATAATGAGTGAAGAATGTAGATATAAAGGAGTAGAGAGTTTGTATATGACAAAACTAGGTACTTTAACTTGTTACTAATTTAAGATGTTCTGTGTGTTTGCAAAAGTAACCACTGAGAAGAAAACTAAAAATATATAGACAAAAAGGAAGAAGAAGGGTATCAACATGGGCCACTATATAAAAAAAAAAGAAATATAAAAAAAGCAGTAATGGAGTAATTGAGGGAAAAAAAAAAAAACATACAAAGACATGAAGTAAACCCTTCCTTCTCAGTTATTACCCTAAATGTCAATGGATTAAACTCCCTTATTGAAAAGCTGAGATTGGCAGATTGGATGGAAAATGATGATTCATCTATATGTAACCTACAAGAGACTTACTATAGGTACAAAGACACAAAGAGGTTGAAAGTAAAAGGGTGGGAAAATATATTCCATGCAGATGGTCATTAAAAGAGGATCTATATTATTGTCAGACAACATACACTTTAAGACAAAAAAGATTACAAGAGACAAAGAAAGATATTATATATTTATAAAAGGTTCAATCCAACAAGAAGATATAATGATTATAAATATGTATCTGCATCTCACAACAGAGCCCCAAAATATATGAAGCAAAAATTGACTGAATTGAAGGGAGGAATAGATAGTTCTACATAATAGTGAGACATCGGTAATAGATGGAATAGATGGAACATCTAAGCAGATCAGTAAGGAAACAGAGGACTTGAACAACATTATTAGCCAATAGACTTAACGGACCCATAGAACACTCCACCCAACAACAGCAAAACACACATTCTTCTCAAGTGCACATGGAATATTTTCCAGGACAGACTATTTATGTCAGGTAACAAAACAAATTTCAAGAAAGTTAAAAATATTGAAATCATACAATATCTTCTTGGACCTTAATGGAATAAAGCTAGAAATCAATAACAAGTGTAAAACTGGAAAATTTACAAATATTAGGAAATTAAACAACATACTCTTAAACAACCAATGGGTTAAAGAGGAAATCACAAGGGAAATTAGGAAACAAAAACACAACATACCAAAAGTAATGGGATAAAATGAAGGCAGTGCTCAGAGGGAAATGTATAGCTCAAAATGTGTACACTAAAAAGAAATAAAGATCACAAATCAATAACCAAACTTCACACCTAAAGAAACTAGTACAAGAAGAGCAAACTAAACCCAAAGTTAGTGAAAGGAAGGAAAGAGCAGAGGTAAGTGAAATAAAGTCTAGAAATATAATAGAGAGAATCAACAAAACCAAAAGTTTTTTTTCAAAAGATCAATAAAATCAACATACCTTGCCAGACCAACAAAGAAAAACAGAAAGACGACACAAATAACTAAAATCAGTTATTACTGTGGAGACATTACTACTGACCTTACAGGGAAAAAAAAGAATTATGAGAGGATACTACAAACAATTATATGCCAACAAATTAGAAAGTCTAGATCAAATGGACAAATTCTTAGAAATATACAAATTACCTAATCTGATGGAAGAAATAGAAAATCTCAATAAACCTATAACAAGAGATTGATCAGTATTCAAAAACCTCCCAATAAAGAAAAGTCTAGGACCAGATGGCCTTACAGTACAATCCTAAATATTTAAAGAAGACTTAATGCCAGGCTTTCTCAAACTTTTCCAAAAAATAGAAGCAGAGGGATTACTTCCTAACTCATTCTATGAGGCCAGTATTATCTTGATAAGAAAGTCAGATAGGCAGCACACGAAAAGAAAATTAAAGACGAATATCCTTTATGAACATAGATGCAAAAGTCCTGAACAAAATACTGGTAAAATGAATCCAACAGTATATTAAACAGATTATATATCATGACCAAGTGGGATTTATCCCACTAATTCAAGTATGGTTCAACATAAGAAAGTCAATCAATGTAATATCCCATATTAATAGATTGAAGGAAAAGTCACATGATCATCTCAATTGACATAGACAAGACATTTGACAAAATCCAACATCATTTCATGATAAAAACACTCAGAAGGGAAGCGGCTGTGGCTCAATCAGTGGGGCTCCCGTTTACCATATGGGAGGCCCCAGGTTTGGTTCCCGGGGCCTCCTGGTGAGGGCAGGCCCGCCCGCACAGCGTGGTTAGCTGACCCAGCGAGCACGGGCAGCAAGGGGGGGATAAATGAATAAATAAATAAAATCTTTAAAAAAAAAAAAAAAACACACTCAGAAAACTAGGAATGGAAGGAAACTTTCTCAACCAGATAAAGGGCATCTATGAAAAACCCACAGCAAATATCATACTCAATTGTGAAAGACTGAAAGCTTCCTCCCTAAGATCAGGAACAAGGCAAGGATGCCAACTGTTATTCAACAATTACTAGAAGTTCTAGACAAAGCAATCAGGTAAGAGAAAGAAATAAAAGGCATCCAAATTGGAAAGGAAGAAGTAAAATTATCTATTTGCAGGTGGCATGATCCTATATATTAAAACTCCCAAGGGGGGTTGGATGTGGCTCAACTGGTTGGGTGTCCGTCTCCCATATGGAGGGACCCGGGTTCGATCCCCGGGACCTCCCAGTAAAAAAAAAAAAAAAAAAAAAAAAAAACAACTCCCAAGGAATCCAAAAGAAAGCTACCAGGATTAATAAATTAATTCAGCAAAGTTGCAAAGATACAAGTTAAACATGCAAAAGTCTATTGACCTCCTATATACCAGTAATGAACAATCTGAAAAGGAAATCAAGAAAATGGTACCACTTACAATAACATCTAAAAGAATAAAATACCTCGGAATAAACACTGAAAACTATAAAATATTGCTGAAAGAAACTAAAGAAGTCCTTAATAAATGGAAAGTCATTCTGTATTCATGGATTTGAAGACTTCATATTAAGATGTCAATACTGACTAAAGTGATCTACAAATTCAATTCAACTCCTATCAAAATTCCAGCAGCCTTTTCTGCAGAAATGGAAAAGCTGATCCTCAAATCTATATGGAATTTCAGGGCACTCCAAATGGCCAAAACCATCTTGAAAAAGAAGACAAAGCCAGAGGACTCACACTTCCTGATTTCCAAACTTACTACAAAGCTACAGTAATTAAAACAGTGTGGTGCTGGCATAAAGATAAATATACCGACTAATGGAATAGAATTGAGAGTACAATCAGGTCCACACATCTATGACCAACTGATTTTTGAAAAGGGTACCAAGTCCATCCAATGGGGAAAGAATGGTCTCTTCAACAAATAGTGCTGGGATAACTGGAAGTCCACATGCAAAAGAATGAATGTGGACCCCTGCCTCTCACCATATACAAAAATAAATTAATGATGGGTCAAAGGCCTAAATATAAAAACTAATATTTTAAAACTCCTAAGAGAAAACATTAGGAAATATCTTTAAACATTATAGTAGGCAATGGATTTTAAATTTTACCAAAAGTATGAGCAACAAAAGAAATAGATAAATGGGACATAATCAAAATTAAAAACTTTTGTACATCATAGAATATTAGCAAGAAAGTGAAAAAGCAACCCACAGAATGATAGAAAATATTTGGAAATCATACATCTGATAAGAGTTTAATATTCAGAATTATGCAAAATACAACTCAACTACAAAAAAAAAAAAAAGACAATTAAACAATGGGCCAAGGATTGGAATAGACGTTTCTTCAAAAATGATATTCAAATGGCCAATAAGTATATGAAAAGATGCTCCACATCATTAGCTATTAGAGAAATGAAAATTAAAACTACAATGAAATACCATTCCATACCCATTAGCATGGCTATTATTAAAAAACTGAAAATAACAAGTGTTTGCAAGAATATAAATAAATAGAAACGCTTATGCATTGTTGGTGGGAATGTAAAATGGTGCAGCCACTGTGGAAAAGTTTGGTGGTTCCTCCAAAAATTAAACATAGAATTACCGTTTAATCCAACAATTCCACTCCAAGGTAAATACCCAAAAGAACTGAAATCAGGGACTCAGCCAGATATTTGTACAACGATGTTCACTGCAACTTTATCCTCAATAGCCAAAAGATGGAAGCAGTCCAAGTACCCATCAATAGATGATGGATAAACAAAATGTAGTATATCCATTTCATTGAATATCATTCAGCTGTAAAAAAAAAAGTGAAATGCTGATACAGGCTTCAACATGGATGAACCTTGAGGACATTATGTTGCATGAAACAAGCCAGACACAAAAGGACAAATATCGTATGATTTATTTTCTATGAAATACTTAGAATAAACAAATTCATAGAGGCAGAAAGCAGAATAGTGGGTTACCAGAGGTGGCAGGATGGAGGAATGGGGAGTTACTACTAACTGGGATGATGAAAATAGTCTGGAAATAGTAGTAAAATTTACACAGTATCGTCAATGTACTTAAAGTCAAAGAATTTCTCACTTAAAATGGTTTAAATAATTTTTATATATTTTTACCACAATTAAAAATAAAAAGTATGAAAAATAAAACAGGAATCCATTATGAGCAAGTGAGTTCATCCTAGGAACAAAAGAATATTTGGAAATCTCTTCATGTAATTCACCACTGAATAACCATGTCTGTCTCAATAAATGCCAAAAGACCATCTGGCAAAATTCACTATCAATTGCTAATTAAAAAAAAAAAAAATAGCCTGTAGAAGAGAAATAATGGATACATTCTATATTGAAATATATATCTGAAACGAAAAACCAAAATCCTGCTTAACACTGAAACCCCAAAAGAGTTTCAATTAAAGTCATTATTTAAAACTGCTCTAAAAATATTCACCACTGCAATTAGATAAAAGAAAGATGTGAACAGTAAAAAGGTAGAGGACAAACATTACTGCAGATGACACAATTGTGTCCCTAGAAACCCACAAGAAAAAATGAGAAAACTAGAAACCCTAAGACTGGGTACAAAGATGGCTACAAAATTAACATAGAAGTGATGGTTTCTTTTTATAATTAATAATGGCCAATGGAAAATTCATTGAGAGCAAATATTCAGTTGGTAAAATCATTAAAAAAAATAAATAAATAAAAAAAAGAGAGGGGAGAGGATGTGGCTCAAGTAGTTGAGCACCTGCCTCCCACATGGGAGGTCCTGGGTTCAGTTCCCAGTGCCTCCTAAAGAAGACAAACAACAAGCAGACAACAGGCAGACAATGAGCAAAAAAACAATGAGCAGACAATGAGCAAAGACAAATGGGCAAGGAGCGGATGTGGCTCAAGCTGTTGAGTGCCTGCTTCTCACAGGGGAGGTCCTAGGTTCTGTTCCCGGTGCCTCCTAAAGGAAAAACAAGCAGACAACAAGGGGAAAAAAAAAGAGCAGACAATGAATGCAAGCAATGAGCAAAAACAATGAGTGAATAGATGGGGGAGTGGAATCACTTGCCCATAGATGTGAGGGTCTGTTTCTGAACCATCAATTCAGTTCCATTGGTCTATGTGTCTCTTTATGAGAAAAAGAAAAAAAAGCTTTAACCTGCTGGGGACTGAACCATGCCCCAGAAAAGTATGCTCAGTTCCCAACGCCTGCTCCGTGGGTGTGAGCCCATGTGGAAAGTGGACCTTTGGAGGTGGCACTCACGCCCACACTGAATGAGGTGGGCCTTGACCCAACAGGGCTAAAATCTGAATAAGCAAATGAGATCGGGCATAGGAGAGAAGCCACGGAGAGAAGCCAGAAGCCAGGAGTCAGTGGCAGCCAGAGGAGAAAGAGGACTGTGTGATGGAAAAGCCGAGGACCCCGAGGGCCGCCGGCAGCCAGCCCCACAACCCCAGTCTTCAGGTGCCTTGCTTTCAGATGTCAGCTCGTGTAAAAGGCCGTGAGCCAATGAATTCCCCTTGTTTAAGCAAATTGTATAGTATTTATTTTAGCAGCTAGGGAATGAAAACAAATACCAAGGAATAAACTTAGCAAAACTGTGTAAACGCCATAAGAAGAAACTTCAAAGTAAATAAAGGGATATACTTTGTCCTTCAGTAGAAAGACTTAGTGGTGTGATTACACTGATGATCCCTAAATACCATAATGCATACATTGAACACGATCCCAGTTTAAATGCCAAGAGGATGTGTTTTGGAACTTGACAAAATGATTTTGAAGTTCATCTAGAAAAATTAACATGCAAGAATATCTTAGAACATTCTTGGAAATAGAAAAGTAATGAGGAGGAATTAGCCCTGCCAAAAGAAGCCACAAAAATTAATAGTTTGGTAGGTACTAATAGTTTCCAAAAGTCAATGGAAAAGCAGAGAGTCCAGGAATAATCCCAAATATAAATGCCATTTAGCTGGTGATAAAGGTGTTCCTGTCAACAACTGGCTGGCCATTTGGGAAAAAACAAAAAATGAAGCCAGACCCATACTTCACTTCTTCTGCAACATAAATTCCAGACAGACTGAATAGTCCAATGTAAAAAATAAAGTATGAGATCCAGTCGTCAAGTTGGTGAGTGAGTAACTCCAGGGCTCCACCCCCGGATGGAAGCTTTGAGCAACAAACAAGGGCTGGCAGAAACATCTTTGTCAAAGCCCCAGAAAACAATTAAAGGGTTGCAGTAATAGGGAAAAAGCACCAAATCAGCTTAAAAGCAGCAGGCTCTCGTGCTGCCCTGACTGGCCCCACTTCCATCCTCTCACCAGCTCAGTGTGGACATACTGGGAGCAGGTAAGTCTGGCCACTTCTGCCTGGTGGTGGCCTGAGGGACTGAACCAGGGCACTTGTCAGAGGCTCACCTTCCCAGAACTTGCCTTGTGTGGAGAAGGCGGCTCACCGAGCTCCCCTACAGGGCACTGCCCAGGGCAGGAATTTGCTGGCTGTGCAACATACAGTGCAGTGCCTGGGACTGTGAGGAAACTGTTTCCTACAGAAGAGGGGACGTTCTCATCTGTGTAAATGGAGGAACCTAGTGCAGAAAGGATCGGCCAGAACCTGTGCTTGTGCCTTGGGCCATTCTCTAAACTCATTGTTAAGACAGCTGAGTTCTGAAGGAAGCACACACAGGCCAATCTGCAAAGAGTAGAAAAAGCAGTTCCTTTCTCTTTTCTTTTCTTTTAAATCCTGCACTCAAGGAAATCTCTGTCATAATGCTAGTGGGATACAAGCTTCAGGAACAGTGCCTCAGTATCTAAATTTCAGAGATAACACATTAAAAATACCAAACTGTCCAGGTTGAAACAAAAGATTACAAATATACAGAGAAGCAGGAAATGAAGGCTTATACCAAGGAGCAGGATAAAGAATTAGAAACCATCAACAAGAAAAACCATAGTTTGGACATACCAGACAAAGACTTCTTAAAAAATGACCCTAAATATGCTCAAAGGAAAACATGAACAAAGAACTAAAGGAAATCAGGAAAACAATAGATGAACACAAAGAAAATGCCAATAAACAGAAATCATGAAAAGAAACCAAACAGATATTGTGGCAGTTTGAGATTACTTGTGAACCCCAAAAAAGATAAGGATTATGTTTATAAACATGTTCCTCTGGGCATGATACCCTTTGATTGTATTAGATTCAGGTGAGGTGGTTTTTAATTAAATTACCTGTTAAGATTAGGGCTTTGAGTCAACCATGTCAGTAGGACGTGACTCAGGGTTGAGTCCCCACCCCCTTGGTGGGCTGACAGAAAGAGACACTCACCCAAAAAGACACATAGAAGAAGACACAGGAGGAGCGAGGGCACCATAGACACGGCAGAGGAGAGGACTTTGAGCCTGTGGCCCTGGGAAGAGAGATGAGCTATTTGCCAGATAGCCTATAGCTGAGGTTGGGAAGAAGCTGGGCCCACGGAGCCTCAAGGGGAAGAGGAAGCCCTGAGAGATGAGCCCTGTGCCAGCCCGAAGCTGAGAGAGAGGAAGGCCGAGCCCTCACAGAGATTGGCAACCGACTTTGGTGAGAAAGCAACCTTGAGTTGGACTCTTTAGGGCCTTGTAACTGTAAGCTTTTACCCCAAATAAATATCCTTTTAAAAAGCCAACAGATTTCTGGTATTTTGAATCAGCAACCCTTTGGCTGACTAATACCAATATGAAGCCCACAGTAACAGAAATTTAAAATTCCATAGAGGGGTTCAACAACAGTTTGGAGCTGGAAAAAAAGAAAGAATCAGTGAAGATAAAACAGTTGAAATATTCAGTCTGAGTAGTAGAAAGAAAAATGAATGAAGAAAAGTGAACAGAGCCTTAGATACATGTGGGAAAACATGAGGCATATCAATATACACCTAGTGGGAGTCCTAGAAGGAGAAGAAAGAGGGAAATAGGAAGAAAGGATATTCAAAGAAACAATTGCTGAAAACTTCCCAAATTTAGTGAAAGACATGAATATACATATCTAAGAAGCTCAATGTACTCCAAACAGGAGAAACCCAAATAAATCCATACTAAGGCATGTCATAATCAAACTGCTGAATGCCAAAGATAAAGAGAAAATTCTGAAACCCTCAAGAGAGAAGCAACATGTCATGTACAGGGGCACCTTGATAGGATGAAGTGCTGATTTCTCACTGGAGACTGTGGAGGCAGGAAGGCAGAGGATGACATATTTAAGGTGTTGAAAGCAAAAAAGTGCCAACCAAGACTTCTATATCCAGCAAAAATGTCTTTTAAAAAATGAGGGAGATATTAAGACATTCCCAGATAAAGAAAAGCTGAGAGACTTCGTCACCACTAGACTGGCCCAACGATAAATGCTAAAGGGAGTTCTACAGGTTGAAAGGAAAAGACACTAGACAATTGACTGAAATCACATGAAGAAATAAAGATCTCCAGTACAGGCAATGACATGGGTAAATATTTATGCCAGTGCTGTTGTATTTTTGGTTTGTAACTCCACTTTTTACTTCCTACAGGATTTAAAATGCAAATTCATAAAAAGTAATGATATGCCAATTATTTGGGACTCATAATGTATAAATAAGTAACTTGTGATGAGAACTACATAAAGGTGGGGGACAGAGGAGTATAGGAACATAGTTTGTATATACTATTGAAATTATGTTGGTATCAAAGCAAATGGGATTGTTAAAGATTTAGGATGTTAAATTTATGCCCCACAGTGACTACAAAGAAAATATTGGAAAAATAAGCACAGAAAGAAATGAAAAGGAATTCTAAAGGGTTCACTACAAAAATGGGCAAAGGATATGAATAGGCATTTCTCCAAAGAAGATACACAAATGGCTAATAAGCAAATGAAAGATGCTCAACATCATTAGTCATGAGGGAAATGCAAAACCACAATGAGATCTCGCCTCACGGAGACTCACTGGAATGGCTATTATTTTAAAATGAAAAGTAGCAAGTGCTGACAAGGATGCAGAGAAATGGGAACCTCAGTACATTGCTGTTGGGAATGTAAAATGGTGCAGGTAACTGTGGAAAACAGTTTGGCTATTCCTCTAAAAATTAAACAGAATTACCTTATGGCCCAGCAATCCCACCCCAAAGAATTGTGAGCAGGGACTCAGATATTTGCACACCAATGTTCATAGTAAATTATTCACATGGACAAAAGACAAAAGCAACCCAAGTGCCCATCAACAGAGGAATGGACAGACAAAATTTGATATATACATACAATGGGATATTGTTCACTTGTAAGAAGGAATGAGATTCTGATACATGCCATTACATGGATGAGCCTGGAAGACATCGTGTCGAGTGAAATAGGTCATACACAAAGATTCCACTTATATGACATGGCTAGGATATGCAAATTTATACAGACAGAAAGTAGACTGCAGGTTACCAGGGCAGGGGAGGAGGGAGAAGGGGGAGATAATGTATCATTGGGAGAAGATTTCTGTTTGGGGTAATGGGAAAGTTCTAGTAACAGATGGTGGTGAAGGCAGCACATCACTGTGTCGCATGCCTGGGAGTGCTTGTTGGGAAAGTTCATTTGTATATGTTTCCACAATTTGAAAAAGAGACAATAGCATCTAGAAGCAATGCATGTTCCTGGACTGGATCTAATAATGGAGGAGAAAATGCTCAAAAGGGAATTACTGGGACTTGCAAAAAATTGAAATATAGACTATGAGCTCTATATCAATGTTAAATTTCTTGAACTTGATAACTGTACTTACAGTAGTTACATAAGTGAATAACCTTGTTCTTGGGAAATGTACATGAAAGTTTTAAGTGTTCAAGGAGCATGGTGTCTACAACCTACATGCCAGCATTCAGAAAAGGGATTGATAAATAGACAGGCATACAGACCTATAGATAGATGGATGGATGGATGGATAGACAGACAGACGGACATAGATAGGTGGATATATGGAAAGATGGATAGACAGGTAGATGGATGGATGGATGGATGATAGATCTGATAGGATGATATGGTAAATGTGGCAAAACAGTAAAAGTTGGTGTATCTAGGTATCTGGGTGGGGGAGGTATAAAAAAAAGCAATCATAGAAATACCACATGAAAACATGGGCAAACAAATGAGGTCGCTCATCTTTTCATTGGCATGCTGATCACTTTTCTCCTGTGAGCCCCCTGTAATGGCTATGAAAAGACGAGCGACCTCATTTGTAATGGAAAGAGAGGCAAACAGAAGTGAGATCCCAATTTCCTCTCACCAGCCTGGCAAACATGACGAGGTGCGCTCTGTGCCTGAGACCCCGTCTGGAGGCACCACGCCCCTGCACGCACTCCAAGCCCGCCGTCCTCCCCGCGCCCCGCACGCCCCCCCCCCCTCTCCAGCAGCGCGGCCCACCAGCCTGACTCTGTGCTCCTCCTCCAGGATGAAGAGGCTCTCCTTCTCGCAGTAGAAGGCTGCGGCGTCCAGGATGGCCTTCAGCGGCACCAGGCCCACCAGCTGAGAGCCCACCACCGGGAGGCTCAGCTCCTGCACAGGCGCCAGCAGAGTCAGCTCCACGCCCAGGGAGCTTGTGGCCTGCACCACAGTCCTGGGGCTGGTAGAGGGCCCTGCCCTGCTCACCTGGACATATCCATGCCCCCACCCCCGACAGCAGGGGGCACCTCCCCTGCTCACCTGGACAGATCTACCCCTCCCCCGCAGGCAGCAGGGGTCTCCTGCTTTGCTCATCTGGACAGATCTACCCTCCCCCCAGACAGCAGGGGGGCCCTGCCCTGCTCACCTGGACAGATCCAGTCCCCCCTCCCTCCAGACAGCAGTGAGGACTCTCCCTGCTCACCTGGAGAGATCTAGCACCATCACCCCCACCCTCAGACAGCAGGAGGCACCTTCCCTGCTCACCTGTGCTTCTCTACAGGTCTCCTCAAAGACTGTGTGCAGTGCTGTGACCTCAAAGTCCAGGAGGTTTGTGGACACCTGAGCCAGGTTCTTCTCATCCAGGTACCAGCCGATGCCCTGAACCTTTTTCAGACGCCCTGGCTGCCAAAGGACATGCCTTTCCTAGCCCAGGCCCAGGAAACTCATCTTGCCCTAGCGCCAGCCTCTCCTGGCTTCTGGCTCTGAGTGCCACTTCCACCTGTGCTTCCCCAGCTGAACCAGCCCAGACACCTGGGTGAGGCTCCCAGGGGCGGGGGCTGATGGACAGGCTGTGAGTCGCCCTCTAGCTTCCCACCTCCTTCACCAGGTGTCTCTGTCTACCTGCGTCCAATGCAGACTTCCTGCAGGAGGTATGCCCAAACTAGGTGGCAAGTCCTCGGCAGACTCAGTGAGGTGGGGCACCTGGGGGTATCTGTGAGTACCTGGGGGTCCCTGGGGATGCTTGGGGGGCCTGGGCCTATCTGGAAGTGCCAGGAGGAATCTGGGGCTCAGGAAGCAGCTACTTTCCCATCAGTAGAGAAATTCTGCACCATTTCAACAGCGTTAGCCCTTCTTCCATCCAAATGCCTCGTGAGCAAGCGCTCCCCGACTTCACACACGTGAGGTCCCGTGCCTGCCCGCCCCAGGGGGCAGACCTGGTCCTTGCCGCGGCCCTGCTCCCGGAGGTTGAGGGCGATGCGGTGGGCCTGCTCCCTGGTGCTGAGCAGGTTGATGTTGAACGCGATGAGAAACTTCCGGGCCCCAGTGGCAGTGGCCCCCCAGCTGGGCACGAAGGAGCTGGGGCCGAAGTCGGGTGCCCACTCGGCCTGCTTGAGCTGTGGGGAGGCTCACCCTGGGTGAGGGGTCTGGGGACGCAGGGACGCAGCCCCTCCCGCCGTGACGTGGGGGCGTGCCCCACCCACCCCTGCAGGGGAGGCACAGCACCTTCTCCGGGAGGGCCTCGTACTCTCCAGCCCGGATGGCCGGCAGGGTCCGGCGACTGGGCTCCCGCGCCGCCTCGCCGTACAGGTACACTGCGGGGGGCCGCTGTCAGCCGCTGCCAGCCCCCGGCAGAAAGGGACAGGGCTGCTCTCTCCAGCAAGACCCCACCCCGTGCCCACCCCTGGCCGCCGCAGAGCTACAGTCAGGTGTGCACGCGAAGACGTTCACGTTTGTTTCTGAAAACCTGTTTTCATTGTATCACAAATATAACTGCAAATTAAGAAACAGAGGAGAGAAAACAAAAATCGCCCGCCGCGCCCACCTCCCCCGCCGCGGTGACCATGGCTGCCAGATCCTGGCTCCCGTGGGTCAGCCTGTACTCAACGGCCACACCCGAACCTGGGTGGCACGGTGAAGCCCCGGGGCTGGGCAGCCACTTGGTTTCCAGTGTGTCTCTCTTTGTTCCGGACCATTTTCCTTATTTGGTTAATTCCTAAGCGAAAGGCTGAGACTGGGTAGAAGGTGGGGCTCCCGGAGGCTCGGCTGGTCTTGCTGAACTGCTTGGCAAAGACGCTAGAAGGTTCTCAGTGCGTCCCCACGATGCTAGGAGGCCAGCTCCACGGCCTGCGCAGGCAGGACGCGCCGCACGCGGGCATCGTTAGGTTTGCGTTTATTTGGTTACCGAGGAAGCTGGACGTTTTCCACCTGCCAGTTCTCTCGTGGGCTTTGTTTTGTGATCACCTGCACTTTTAGGGGAGTCGAGCACGAGCCCCAGCAGCAGGGTCTGACTGGGACGAGGGGCACGAAGGGGGTGGGCTGAAGCTCTGAGTGTGCGCCCCTCCCCGGGACACTCACCCGGCACGGCCAGCTCCTCCGCCAGCCGCTGGCCAAAGGCCTGTGCACAGAGCACACACTCAGCCATGCTGACGTCCCTCACCGGGATGAAGGGGCAGACGTCCAGGGCGCCCATCCGAGGGTGCTCCCCTGCAGAGAGGGGGTGGAGGTGACGAGGAGCCGGCGGGAGCACACGAGACCCTCTCCCCTTTCTGGCCCCAGCCTGACTCAGCCCACCACACCTGTGCCCAGCTGTCCACACTGACCGCAGGGGCACCCCCAGGCTGCCACTGTAGCAGTCCCTCCCCAGGTGTGGGGACACAGAGACATCACCGTGCACATCCGTGGTCGTGCTTCACGGCTGGCATGAGGAAGGAGAAGCCAGGCCAGGGTGTTTGGACACCTTTGTGATAAAGCTGCCCTCTCCTAAAGGCACGAAAGCAACTCTCCAAGAGGGGGAAGCGCAGCTGCTGGGCCGCTGAGAAGGCAGGGCTCGGCCAGGCCAGGGCGTCTGGTGCCCACTGCTGGCCACTGAGCAGCCACTGCGTGGGCAGCCGTGGCCTTCCAGCTAACAAGGCCAGACTCCTTGCGTGTCCACTGGCGGAGCTGTGGTCAGCAGTGCCCCCAGGGGAGAGTGTGAGGCCCCAGTCCTGCCCTGCAGCCAGCCTGGCGCCTTGGCTGGCGCTCAGCCTCGCGTGGGCTCAGCAGCCCGCCGCCGCCTCCCGCCCCGTGCCCCCCACCCCGGAGAACTCCGACCAAGGCCCTGGCCTTTCGGCCAGCGCAGGTGTTTCCGCTGACCTTGCCCCAACAGCCAGCGGGCGGATTGTTTGTTTTGGGGTTAACTGTTGATGGGTGTGTCCCCAGGGCAAGGGGCAGCCCGGGTGGGGGAGGGGGCTCTGGCTCACATGACAGTGAGTCCGTGGAACCTGTGGAACCCTGAGAAATGGGGGTGGGGTCTCCACAGCCCTTCACAGTCTCCGGGAGCTGTGGTCCCTCCTCCCTCCCCAGCCTGGGGGTTCAGCAGTCTCAGTAAAGGGGGCAGCAAGGCAGCCAGTGTCCACTGAGGACACTCCCTGTAAGGGGCAGGCCTGGGTGGGTCGTGGCACCGAGGGCGCCGTTGGCTGGCAGAGCTGGAGCCCAGCCACGGGGGGTCGCAGTCAGCCGCATGCCAGGACACGCCCGAGGCACTGGGGTCCTCTGAGAAGCCCCCTCCCTGTCTGACCCACACCCCGCGCCCACGACCTGGGCCTGGCCGCCTCAGGACACCCACGGATGGAGCTCGGTCCCAGGTGCCGCAGGCCCAGGAGCAGACCCCGCCCCGCCCCGCGCGCCCCCACCTGTGTGCTTGCTCATGTCGATGAGCCGCGAGGCCGCCCGCGCAGCCTGGAGCGCCGCCTCGACCACGTCCTCAGGCCGCCCCACGAAGGTGTAGACGGTGCGGTTGGTGGAGGGGCCAGCGTCCACGTCCAGCAGCACGCAGCCCGGGGTCTGCGCGATGGCCCGGGAGATGGCGTCGATCACCTGTGGGGACAGCCCAGCCCCGTGCCTCAGCTTCCCCACTTGGAAAGGGAAGGGGGAGCTTCGAAGATAACCACATCCCTCTACCCCAGCACCGCTTCCGCCGGACCGGGTCCTAACGGCGTCGCTGAGCGCTTTCTCGTCCCCTGAGGGGCACAGGCCCCCGCTCCGCCCTTCCTCACTCAGCGCCGCCAGGCACAGCAGGACCGGGTGGGGCCAGGCCCACCAAGGTGGGAGCAGCGACGCGGGCCCTGGCGTGTGGTCCTCGGCAACCTCCAACCCCTCTGTGCCTCGGTTTCCTCCTTGGTAACGTGGGGATAATGGCCGCCTCAGGGCCGTGGGGCCTTGGCAAGTTGGCACGTGAGAACAGCCTGGGCGCAGCAGGATCCCGTGTCGGCCCCCATGGGGCAGTTTCCAGATGTGAGAACGAGGTCCACGGGGGCCACACCCTCGCCCACACCCAGCGTGGCCAGGGCATCGGGACTGCTGGGCGCCCGAACCCCCTGCCGTCCTTCCCGGCACCCCCGTCAGTGGCCTCCAAGTCCCCGCACACAAGCACACTCCTCGTGGGCTGACAAGACAGGGCCCCTCCGGAGGGCTGCGGGGTCAGCTGTGCCCCCCAGAGCACTCCCCAGAGCTCTCCACAGGCTCCTCCCACCTGGCTGGCCCCGGCCCCGCCAGCACCCACCTCCTGGTTCTTCCCCTCGGAGAAGTTGGGGACGCACTCCACCAGCCGGGGCATGGTCCAGCACCCAGACGCGAGTCGTAGAGCCTTGGCCTGTGCGGGAGGACGTGCGAGGTGCTCCCAGCAGCCTGTGCAGCCTTTATGCGCGGCCTGTGCCCTGCCCAGGACCTGGCTGCTCATTAACCACAGGCCATGGCCAGGAGGCCGCGGCCACGGCCCTGAGCAGCAGGGAGGCGGGGCTGGGGCAAGCACCGAGGCTCACGGGAGAAGAGGGGTCAGGTCACCCCAGAGGGCCCTCAGGCTGGGGACAGACTCGGGACCACCTCCAGGTCCCTGGAGAGGAGGTGGTGGAGCCCAGCTGGAGCAAGTGCTAACGGGGGTGGCACTGGCTTCTCGGGGTTCACCAAACCCAGGTCCGTGGGTCTCCCAGGAAGGAGGCTGCAGCCCCGGGGTGCCTGGGAGGATCCCCCTCCCCCTGCCAGTCCCCTGCCTACCCCCAGCTCACTGCAGGCCCTGTTGGGTGTGGACAGACCCCCTCCTCTGACAGCAGCCTCATAGCGCAGACCCCGCTGTGGTGCCGAGGCCTGTGTCCAGCAGCGGGGAGGGAAGTGGGGTTCTGCAGTGCTGGGGCGTCCGAGATGCCCCACAGGCTGTGAGGACATGGGAGAGGCCACCCCATAAAACCTGGCACTCCATCCTCACTCACAGCAGGGACCCAAGACCCCCCCTGGGCCCTGGCGCCTGACCCTCGCTGGACTGTGTCCACTGAGCTGGTTCTGGGCCAGGACCTGGGCACAGCTGGGAACACAGGAGCAGGGAGGGGTCCTCATGGCACAGGACTGGCTCTTGGGGAGGGATGGGCAGGTTTCAGAGAGCTGAAAACTCAGAAGGTGCCCTTTATAGAAAACAGCAATCTTGTCCAGCACCAGACCTTGGCTTCTATGCCATTATACCTTCTCCAATAAAAGGAGCTGGGAAGTAGGAAAAAAAGGGGGGAGACATGTCAAAGGGATCCAGGGGCCAACTCAAGGGGCTCCCAAAAGCCATAGCTGGGGGAGTGTGAGCAAGAAGATGGATAACATAGTACTGGGTTATAGCCCAAAGAATAAAATAAATAGCCCTGAGTCCACACTGAAATGAGCAAATGGCTTAATAAATAAATAGATGGGAGGAGGAAAAAGAAACAAGAATTCCAGACAATCCGCTTGGATGCTCTGCTCAGGACTTCCCGCTCCCTTGGTGTGGGCTGCACGCAGAGGCTTCCTTCCAAGTCCAGCGTGGGGAGGGCGCAGACAGCGCAGCTCTGCAGAGGAGAGCCCTGGCAGACGACACCTCCGCGGGTGCCCGCAGGGGCTGTGCCAGGCTGACGGCACGCACCCTTGACGTGGGGACGGAGGCCCCTGGCCTCTCAGGTCTTCCTCCCCAAACCCACAGCCCCGTCCACCGCGAGAAAAGCGCAGGCAGAGCCCAGTGGCGGGGCGTCCGGCACACCCCTGCCCTGCGCTCCCAGAGCTGTCAGGGACCCCCAGACGGGAGGTGTAGAGACTGCCCCAGCCGGGAGGCGCCTGAGGGGACGTGACGAGCAGGTGTCGCCTGGGGTCCTGGGGTGCTGGGGCAGGGGGGCGTTAGGGGAGGCTCAGAGCTGCGTGAGGCGGGGACTTGGTTAATGGTGTGTCAGTGTTGATTCATTGTCACAAACGTACAGCACCAATGTAAGATGCCGTATTAGTCAGGGTTCCCTGGGGAAACAGAATCAAGAGGAGGTACCTGTCAATACGATGAGATTTTACAAGAGTCTGTCACGTGACCGTGGGGATGCACAAGTCCAGGTCCCGCAGGCAGGCTGCAAGCCAGGGGCTCCGATGAAGGTCCGATGAAGGTCCTTGATGAGTTTCCGGGAGACCTTGGCTGTCCAAAGACCAGCTGGGAAATCCTCTCTGAATGCTGAAATCACTTCCTCTTTTAAGGCACTCAACTGATTGGATAAAGGGTCACTCGTTGCTGACGGCAATCTCCCTGGCTGATGTAGATGTAACCAGCCATCTCTGCAGTAAACTCACTGGTGACCAAAGTCCATAAATGTTCTTGTATTACAATTAGCCCAGGGCTTGCTTGACCAGACAATTTAGCACAATTACCTGGCCGAGCTGACACACTAGCCTGATCATCACAGTCCACCCCTTGTCAACTCGGCAACCATACACGTTACCTTAAACCATACTTAGTCTCTAAGTAAAAACAGTAACAGACGTGCATATATATGTGTATATATATATATATTTCCACCTAACAATGTTCAACTCTCCTGTGTACAACCAGAAAAGCACTAATTCCCTACAGAATAGGGTGTAAGTCCTTAAGTAATTTTCACTCTTAACTTGACATCCTTAAATATTATGACATGAAACTAGTACAAATTGTCATATGATAAGGGAAAAGGTTGGGGAAGAAAACAAAGAAATGTGTTTTATGTATACATACAATCATACTCAACGAAACAAGGAAGAAGGGTTCATGACCATTACAGTCCTCGTTTCTGTAACGGGTCACATGGTCGAAGTTCATACTGATCACTACCTTCTTCCACTGCCCATTCCATGTTCCTGTTACCCTCAGCAAGCACCTCAGCTGGCCGTGGCTCTTTGCCTGGTGGGGTGACCCAAACTTTCATTCCCGAAGATTCTGGGCCATTGTTAGTCCTGCTTGGATTGGGTTGTGGCAATTTTCCATTGACTTTAATCACAGGGATGGCAGGACTAAGAGACACCCTAGAGGATCCCCTGCATTCCAGGGGATCTTTACCCCCATTATGTAGATGTAGTCCTATTTCCCCTTGATAGTCAGGATCAATCACCCCAGCCAGGACAGTAATTCCCTTCTTTGCCTGTTGATTCACAGGTAAGAAAAGCCCAGAGTGGCAGGTGGTAGTCTTAACTTCCAGTTCAGTGGAATCATTGCTGAGTTCCCTAGCCCAGCACTCCTCCTCTTGGGACTAAAACCTGTAGACCAGCAGAGCTTACATTTGCAGGGACAGGAAGCAAAAATTTTCCTAGTGGGTCACTAGGGGTAATAGTGAGTGGTGCCACTCCCATTTCCACCCCTTGATTCCTGGACCCATGAATCCTGGCTATGGGAGAAACAGCTCCATAGAGAGGACGCTGACTCAGAGCATACACAGCGTCCTGGAGAACACTGCCCCAGCCCTGCAAGGTATTGCCACCTAGTTGGCGCCGTAATTGAGTCTTCAAAAGGCCATTCCACCGTTCTATCAATCCAGCTGCTTCAGGGTGATGGGGAACATGGTAAGAGCAGTGAATTCCATGGGCATGTGCCCATTCCCGCACATCATTTGCTGTGAAATGGGTTCCTTGATCAGAAGCAATGCTGTGTGGAATGCCATGGCGGTAGATAAGACATTCGGTAAGTCCACGGATGGTAGTTTTGGAAGAAGCATTGCGTGCCGGAAATGCAAACCCATACCCAGAGTATGTGTCTATTCCAGTTAAAATAAATCGCTGCCCCTTCCATGATGGAAGTGGCCCAGTGTAGTCCACCTGCCACCAGGTAGCAGGCTGGTCACCTCGAGGAATGGTGCCATATCTGGGGCTGAGTGTGGGTCTCTGCTGCTGGCAGATTGGGCATTCGGCAGTGGCTGTAGCCAAGTCAGTCTTGGTGAGGGGAAGTCCATGTTGCTGAGCCCATGCATAACCTCCATCCCTACCTCCATAAGCCCCTACTCTGACTGGTGGACCACAGTGACGTTTTGAGTCTCCTGGAATTAACGTCACTTCTGAGCCAGTGTCTAATAATGCCCGAAATGGCTGATCATTTCCTTTTCCCCAATGCACAGTTACTCTGGTAAAAGGCCGTAGGTCTCCCTGGGGAAAGGTGGGAGGAAGATTAACAGTGTAAATTTTTGGCCGTTTAACAGGATCCTTCCCCAAGGGGACCCGGCCTTCCCCTCATTCAAGGGGCTCTGGGTCTGTAAACTGTCTCAAGTCTGGGAACTGATTAAGGGGCCGTGATTCTCTGCGTCTGTAATTTGAGTTAGGGTTTTGTTCACTCGACCTAGAGCTCTGCTGCTTATACAGATCCAGAAGGAATTTAGTGGACTGCCCACGTATTTCACTCTAGGTAGCCAGTGCCGTAACCCTATGCCACTCAGACCATTTTGAGTGCTGCTCTGAACCTGCCTTTCGTTGCAGTAGCCACGCCTACTCTGTCTTTGGTGATTAACTGCCGATACTTGACTTTTACCGGGCCTTGATCCGATCATCCCCATAGTGTTTAAGGATTCCAATTCCATTACAGCGCCCCCTACAGTAATATCTGGACTGCAGAGAAGAGCAACCACAGAGCTCTTCAGAGAAGATGGGGTTAAAAGGGCTCTAACAGTCTGTCTGGGTGGCTGACCGAAGCATGGACCAAACGATGGCCCAGCATGTCTGAGGCTGAGATGCCCGATTTGCCGTGGTATACAGTAGACAGTAGACGAGGGGATTCAAAGGCTTAGAGAATGATGTGAATATATCTCAATAAAACTGCTTTCAAATAAATAATTAAATATATAAATATGCAAGAATAGCCAGAAATAGCTGCTATGTACAGCAGGGAAAGCAGAGAGATTGAGAGGTGATGAATATTTTGTCTGGTTTTTGTATGTTATTATTATTGAAATAATGAAAATATTCTAATAATGATTGAAGTGATGAATGCACAACTATGTGATTATACCAAATACCATTGGTTGTACACTTTGGATGGGTTGTATGCTTTATTAATATGCATCAATAAATTTTTTTTTTTTTTTTTTTTTTTTTTTTTTTCAAAAAAAGGGGCCTGTGGGCCCACCATCTGGTTGAGATGACACAGCCAGCAGCCCCGGGTCTGGGTCCCCAGTTTGGAAGTGTCGTTCTCACTGCTCGGCCCCTCCCCCCTTTAAAGGTGCCCCTCAGACCCTGGCCAGCCACCCCCAGCCAGGCCAGCCATAGGCTAAGGTCAGGTCCCAGCCCCAGGACTCAACCCACACCCAACAGGAGTCACTGAACATCCCCATCCAGCTTTCCCTTCGGTGCCAGAGTGGGGCCCCCCGAGGGCCCCCCACTCACTAGTGTGACAAAGCCCCCTGCCCCCCCCATCATGGAGGTTGTCTCTACCAGTCAGCAAGTGCACGCAGCCTGCGTTTGTCAGAGGACTCGTGTCCAAGGCGAGGAGTCGCCTGTGCGGTGAGGGCCCACACCTCTTCACTGGGAAAAAGAGCTAGTGCACCCCACCCCCGTCCCTGCTCCTCCCCCTCCCCCTCCCCGTGTCACTGCCTGGGGGCGCTGCCACAGGGAGGGAATCAATGGCTAGCACCCCAACTCCCCAGTCCTGTGGGGAAGATTTTGGGGTGCCCTCCACAGTCTCTCAGGGGCCCAGCACTAGCCCACCCACCAGTACTAGTTTCTCCCCTTCTGTTACTTCACTCCTGCTTCCTCCAATCATCTCCCAAATAAACCACCTGCCCCTGGGGCAGGCCCCCAAGGACCCACTCAGGAGGACGCGCTTGCTTTAGCACTGTCGCCATCCTGTCGCCATCCTGTCGCCATCCTGACAGCCTTAGCTTTTTAACAGGGAGGCTCAGGCTCCTGCAGGTCACATAGCCTGCCCTCCCTGGCGCCAAGTCCTCCTCTGCACTGGCGGAAACCCAGTGCAGGGCAGGACCCGCTGGCCCTTTCCAGGGGAGGGATGGAGGCTTCAGAAGCTGCTGCCCAGGCCCTCGGGGCCAGCAGAGCCCTGGAGGTTGGCGGGGCCCTCCTGGGCAGCAGCTGCCTCCCCTCCAGCCTCCCTGCCTCCTCCACAGCCTCCTTCCACAGGTAAGGATTGGCACTGCTGCCTGTCCAGAAGGGACCAGGCCTCTCCACGCCCTCAAAGAGCCACAAGGCTACAGGAAGCAGAAAGGTAAACAGAAGATTTTAATAAAGTGCAACAAATGCTACGCGGTGTGAGCTGCGGCACGAGCAGCAGGCCGGGCAGGGGCGCATGGGGCCGCCGGGCTCCAGGCCCCGGCCCGCGCAGGCCGCGCACGCTCCCCGCCGCACCCCTGCCGGCGCCGGGCCGAGGTCCCTGGGCTGCGGGCCCGGCCCGCGGCCGTCTGGTGGTCCCGAGCGGGCGCAGGCCCGCCCCCTCTCCAGGGGAGACGCGCAGGAGGCACCGGCGGCCCCCAGGTTTGGCACAAACACGTTTATTGACAGGTGGCGGAGGCGCGGGGGCGCGGCCGCCTCACCACGCGAAGAGCGGCCTGCCGTCCTCCTTGGAGAGCTCGCACAGGCAGTTGAGCAGCAGCAGCGAGTCGCCCAGGAACTTGGGGGGCACGATGTCGATGACCAGCTTGCGCAGGGCGGCCGGGCTGCTGTGCAGCGGGCTGGAGCGCAGGTCGGGCCGCTGCTTGAGGATGCCGTACGTGTTGATGAGGAACTCGCTGAACACGGGGTGCACGTCGCGGCTGTAGCCCAGCTTCTCCAGGCGCGCCGTCAGCGTCAGGTAGCGGTGCGTCAGCTCCCGCAGCTTCTTGTCGTCCACGGAGCCGTCCAGGGACTTGATGGAGGTCTGGGGGCGCCAGGGCGCGCGGGTGAGCGCGCTGCGGCGGGCGGCGGCGCCCCGGGCGGCCCAGGGACCCCCGCCTCCTCACCCCGCCCACCCTCTGCACGCCCCAGCAGCCGCCCAGAAGGGGGTCGGCAGCCAAAGCCTTCCAGGAAGGAAGCTGCTTGGATGGGACAGCCGAGGCCAGGAGCTCCAGCATGCAGGGCCAGGAGGCGCCTGAACCTTCAGCCCCGCGGCCTTGGCACCAACTTGCTGGCAAGAGTCCAAAGTGTTGGGTGGTCCCGGAAGCCCCTCCAGAAACTGTCCCAGGGCCGGGGAGCCGAAACAGGCCAAGCTGCCCGTCACAGCCGGCCCCACCTGCCCTGAGACTCCCCTCCCACCCTGCAGCCAGGTGGGCGCCACAGAGGGCTGGATGGGGAGGAGAACGGGGGGCAGCAGGGGGTGCGAGGACCCCCGGGGCAGCATCAGGCCCACCTGCTTGATCTTCTCAGGAATGTTGGACACGGTGAAGCCGTACAGCCGCGTCACGCCTGGGAAGACGTAGGCGAGGATGCGCCGGTCCAGCTGGAAGGCTATCTCCCCGACGATGCGGCCGTCCTTCTCCGCGCTGGCGAAGCTCGGAATCTCTGCAGGGCGTGGGGGCGGGCCGGGGCGTCAGGGCAGCCACGGTCCTCCCGCTAGATGCTCTAGTCCTACCTTCTAGGAAAAAGGAGCCACCGCAAGCCAAGGGCCCCGCTGATGCTTCGCCCAGGGCCAGGTCTGGGGAGAAGCCCTGGAGTGCGCTGCCCCCTCCGTGCAGCCCTGCCCTGTTCCCGCCCCACTCTCCCCCCTCCACTGATGCTTCCCAAGGAACCCCCCCTCTGTGTGTTCTAGAAAACAACACTCTGCAAGGAGCCACCTTCCCTTGTGCTCAGGGAAGACTCAGGAGGCCCCTTGTTTACCTGGGGCCTGGCCAGACGCAGCCCCCTCCCCGCGTTCTTTGCCTCATAAATGATCAGCTGAACCGCTTGTCCCTTCTGGTCAGCCGAACAAAATGCTTGTTAACCAAACATGGGTTAAGTTCTGTCCTTCTTCCAGGTGCTAAACTTTAAGGTCACGTCCCAGGAAGCACTCAGGTCCAGCACGGATCATCCCACCCAAGCCCACCTGCATCTTTACCCGTCTCTAGAAAGGAAAACCCCGTTTAGCCTAACCTTTGAGATGCTTGCAGACACTCCCTCCGCCTAGGATAATCCTCTCCTTCCCAAACCCAAATTCGTTTTTTTCTTGGTAGTGGTGAGACCAGTCCCAGCCAGCTCCGGCGCACAGGCGCCTCCCCACCTGGCTTTTGCCCCTCCCCTCCAGGGGCACCTCTGCTGCCCCACCCCCACGGTACAGGTGACTAATCTACAGGTAAGTCTGAAGTTTTGAATGGAGTGTTGCTGAAGCGGGGCTTTCCCCTCCCTTTCCTCAGAGCATTTCCTTGGACACCTCCTTGCACTTGTAGATCCTTTCCCTGACCCTCTGAGATACACGCAAATCTGCTTAAAAGCTAAATGAGCCTCTTGCTGGTTCTCTACCCAGGAGTGTTCTTCCTGGACGCCCTGAGGAAGTGTTCACGCTGAGGGGACAGGCCTCAGCTCCAGCTCCCCGTTGTAGCCACCTGCTTGCCACAAAGGTACAAGAACTTTTCTTTTTCCTCTGGGTGAAGGCAGTTAGCAAACACGGGCCCACCCAAGCGCCGGGTGAACTTAGGATGAAGTAGGTGCTGCCAAGTTCTTGCTCGAGAGGCCGTTACCGTCAGTCCTGAGGATGCATATGAGGCGGGTTGTATCTGCCCAGCTGCACAGAAGCGCCAGAAGCCTCTGTCTTTGCAGAAGCCTGTGTGTCAATAACAAATGGCTTCCTCTCCTTCCTAATTTGTGGTGGGGACTTCCTAGGTTGGCAGATTCTTTTCCAATTGCTCCCTCAGCATTATGACCCGTACCCACCAGCCTCCAAATCCTCCCCACAGCCAGCCAGATGCCACAGGAGTCGCTCATCAAACACCGACAATTTGTATCAAGGCACTAAAAACCGTGTGCCTCTCCGCAGCAAGATGATGATGTAACAGGAGAGTGACACAAGGGAGAGCCAAGACGAGACGCACCGAAAAACCAGGAGCTAAGGTGGCACAGGCAGTAGGACGCCTCTCTCCCACATCAGGGGTTCTGAGGATCGAATCCCAGTGAAAAGACGGAGAAGGATGAGAAGAGAGGACAGGAAACAGACACAGAGAGTTGCCCAGCAAATGGACACAAAACAGCAAAAAAGGGGGGGAAGGTAAAAATGGATAAAAGTAAATAAATAAATCCATTTTTAAAAAAAGCATAACAAGTAAGATTCGGGCTATAGTTAGCAGTAATACTTTGACGATGCTCTTTCATGATTTGTTAACAAATGTTTCACAGCAATGCAGGGTGCTTGTGGGGGGTGATGTGGGGGCCCTGTGTGATGTTATGCAGGTTTGTTTTGTAAGTTCATGATGTTTACTGAACACTTACTGTTTACGTATGTTCATATACTTCAGCAAATTGTTTTTTTAAAAAGAGTACACCTGAACTTGGTGCCAAAAGCCAAATGTTGGGGAAAAAAACTGTGTGCCTTTTGAAAATGTTCTGCCAGCTGTGGCCGAGATGCATCTAGTTTGCGAGGTGTCTAAGTGGGAAGTGAAGACCTACTGTGGAACTGCAGAAGCACCGGGTTCTGTGACCCCACTGCTGGCTGGATTTGCTCTAGAAGGGAGCACTTTGATGGGACCCTGATGGAGAGCACTCTAAAGGGGAGCATTCTGATGGGGGCACTTCAGTGGAGGGCACTCAGATGGGGAGCACTCAGAGGGGGAGCACTCAGAGGGGGAGCACTCAGAGGGGGAACATTCTGGTGGGGGACATTGGGAGCACTCTGAAGGGGGCACAGTGATGAGACACTGATGGGGAGCACCTGAGGGGGAGCACTCTGGGGGGGGAGCACCCTGCAGTGCCAGGCTCGTGCCAGCTGGGGACGCGCGGACTGGGACCGCCCCACTGCCCCGAGCGTAAAGAGCTTGGCCAGCGTCTCTGAGGACCAGGGCCCGAGTTCGAGGCCCAGCAAGGCCAGCGGGCACGGAGGGCCAGTTCTCCCAAGCAGATCACAGGGGTGTGGCCAAACCAGCGTTTCCCAAAGTGTGCTCCATGGAACCCCGCCCCCCACCCCAGGCCCCAGTACCCACAGGTGGGGGATTCTGTCGGGAGCAGGCACCCACCCCCCTGATGCAGGGCCCCAAGCTGCAGCTGTCCACGGGTTTTGGGAAATGCAGTGTGTGAAGCCCACCCCGCCCCGCCCCCCAGTGTCTTTGGCCACAGAACTGGCTGCTGCTGGGGAGACAGAGGGCACGGCCCAGTGGGAGCAGAGTGATGGTCAGCCCGCAACGGGAGGTTCCTGTACCTGGCCCCACAGTCCTGGACACTGTCCAGGCGGCCACCGGGCTGGGGTGCAGGGGTGCAGGCTGGGGTGCAGGCCACCGCAGGGCAAGCAGAGCGTCACTTTCCGCTAGCCATGGACCCTGGAATGGAGGCTCAGGGCATGTAGCAGTTTGGCAGTTTGATATAGTTATGAATTCCAAAAATAGATCTTGGATCATGCTTGTAAACTTGTCTGTTAATCTGGGTGTGATTAAGTTATGATTAGGGTGTTGACTGGGCCACGTCAGTAGGGTGTTGAGCCCCGCCCCTTGGTGGGGTGGGAATCAAATATAAAAGGCATGAGAAAGGACAGACTTGGAGTAGTTTTGATGTTGGAGTTTGGATGCTGGAGCCCGGGGAGGCGCCAGACGGAGGAGCTTGGTCGTGAGGAAGGAGAGAAGGCCCCGGGATAGAGACGAGCCTTCACCTTACAGTTCCCAGCTGGCCTTGTGGAGAGAGGCAAAGCCAAGAGAGCCTCATAGTCTACAGCTGACCTTGTGGAGGAAACAGGAGCTGAGCCCGGAGAGAAACGCAGCCCCGGGAAGAGAGGAACCCAGGAAGCTGGAACCCTGGCAGACGTCAGCAGTCGTCTTGCTCCAACACGTGACAACAGACTTTGGTGAGGGAAGAAACACGCTTTCTGGCCTGGTAACTGTAAGCCTCCACCCCAAATAAATACCCTTTATAAAGACCAAGCAATTTCTGGTATTTTGCATCAGCACCCCTTTGGCTGACTAATACAGGGCACATGCCTCCATCGGCAGGAACTGCGCGTGTCCCCCGCAGGCTGGACTGTCAAGGTCAGCAGGAGCTTCCTGAAGCCTCCCCGTTCAGGACAGGTGCTGACAGAGGGGCTGCCACAGCGGACACGGGGGCGAGGCCCAGGGAGCATCTGTCCTTGTGCTGGCCTGGCCACTTGGGGCTGGACAGTCCATCCTGGGAGGCCAGGGTCCCTGAGGAGGTGGGCTCTGCCGGCCTGGGGGCTGCTGAAGGGGAGGCTGTGGTCCCAGGCAGAGGCCCCACCTGAGCCACAGGGCCATGGGGTGGAGATGGTGTAGAAATGGGGAGCCACGGAAGGCTGCTAAGGGAGCAGCTGGTCAGGAAAGGGTGTGAAGCTGGGCCTTGGTCGGCCTGGTGAGGCCCTTCCCGTGATGGAACTTCACCTGGAATTCCCAGGACCTCCATTCCGACCTGCCACACTGAGGGCCCTGGAGAGAGCTGGGCCGCCGCCACCTCGGCGCCCCCCAGAGGGCGGCAGCCGCCACCGGGCCATCTGCTCTTCCTCGCAGGTCTGCCCCTCGCTGTGAGCGGTTTGCAGTCTTCACATGATTTAGCGTCACCTTCACAGCGACCCCACTTTACAGGCACAGGGACCGAGGCTGGGAGGCCTGCTGCTTCCCCGGAAGCTCCTCTTCCTTTTGTCTTTTATCGAGATGTAGTTCACATACTGTGAAATCCACCCCTTTAAATGCACAAATCAGTGGTTTTTAGAATATTCCCAGAGCTGCGCAACCATCACCACTATCTAATTGCAAAACATTTTCATCGACTGCCTGCAACTGCACACCCATTAAGCAGCCAGTCCCCGTAAGGCCCGCCCCCAGCCCCTGGCAACCACGCAGCTACTTTCCGTCTCTGTGGTTTTGCCTCTGCACATTTCACGTTGATGGAATCACAGCAGCGGTCGGCTTTAGTGACTGGCTTCTCTCACCTGGCGTGCTGCCTTCGGGGCCTGTGCGTGCTGCAGCCCGTATCGGTGCTTCACCTCGTCTACAGCTGATCAGTGTTCAGGTGCATGGATGCACCACGTCCCATTTATCCACTCATCACTAAGGACACGTGGATTGTTTTTTGGCTATTATGAATAACACTGCTATTCCAGTTTATTAGGCTGCCGAAATGCAGATACTGTGAAATGGGTGAGCTTTTAACAATGGGAATTTATTTACTTACAAGTTTTAAGGCTTAAAAAAATGTCCCAGTCAAGGCATCACCAGGCGATGCTTTCTCCTTGAAGACTGGCTGCCAGGGATCTTGGGCTCCCGTCACGTGGCCGGGCGCCTGGTGGCATCGGCTGCTCTCCCTTCCCTTCTGGGTTTCCTTGCTTTCAGCTTCTTGCTTCTGTGGCTTTCTCTTCCGCTGAACTTCATTCTCTTCTAAAGGACCCTCCTGAGTGAGGTGGGCCACACCTGAAGCCCCTACTCCAACAGGGCCACCAACGGAGGGGAGCCACTTTGAGAACACACTTTCCTGGGGTACACACAGCCTCAAATCATCGCAGCGGCTATGAACATCAGTGTGCAAGGTCTTTTGTTTTTGTTTGTGTGTTTGCAGGTTCTGGGCCTGGAGATTGAACCCCAGACCTCCTATGTGGGAAGCTGGTGCTCAACCACTGAGCCACACCAGCTCCCCAGTGCACGAGTTTTTATGTCGACATATTCTCAGTTCTCTTTGGTATATACCAAGGAATGGAATTGCTGAGTCATGTATAACTCTTTAATTTTAGAAGATCTGCCAAACTGTTTTCCAAAGTGCTGCCCCATTTAATATCCTGACCAGCAATGGAGAAGGATTCCAATTCCCCCACGTCCTCACACAAGCTCGTTATTGTCCATGCGTCTTATCACGGCTCTTACTGCATGTGAAACAGCGTTTCGTTGTGGTTCTGATTTGTGTTGGGGATTGAATTGCGTCCCCCCGAAAGGCACGTTCAGATCCCAGCCCCTGGCCTGTGGGCATGAGCCCATTTGTAAATGGGGCCTGCGAAGAGCCCAAACTGAATGAGGTGGGCCTTGACCCACTGGGGTGGGCGTCCACATGAGCAAAGGAAGTGGACGCGGAAGGAGCAGCCGGGAGCAGCCGGGAGCAGCCGGGAGCAGCCGGGAGCTGGGAGTCAGCAGCAGGGGAGCGAGGAGAGGACGCGTGTGCATCGCCATGTGATGGAGAAGCCGGCGAGTCCCCGATGCCGGCAGCCAGCGCGCAGCCAGCGTCCCGCCCCTGAAACCCCGCGCCAGCGACGCCCTGCTGTCCAGCCGCCCGTTGTGGGTAGTTGTTTTAGCAGCCAGGAAGCTACTGCAAGTTGCATCTTCCTGCTAACGATGCTGAGCGTCTTTTCATGTGCTTAGGGGCTGTTTGCCAATGTCTGTGGAGAAAATTCAGTTCAAATCCTTTGCCCATTTTTAATTGGGCTTTTTCCCTTGTTTTTTGGCCACCCTTTGCGTGTGTGCATATGTGTGTGTGTATACACACATGCCTCCCAGACAGCCTGTGGCCCGAGGTGGAGAGGACCAAATGAAAATTCTAATGGAGCCTCGGAGCCAAGTGAGGAGCTGTCCCTCAAAAAGTGGAATGTTCCTCTTGGAAAGAGCATAGGGTCGGGCACGCTCCTTTATCCACCCTACCAGTCTCTGCCTTTTGATTGAAGAGTGTAATCGGCGTACATTGAAGGTAATTCCTGATAAAGCAGGACTTCTCTCATTTTACTAATTGCTCTTGGTAAGTCTTCTACCTTTTTTTGTCTCAACTTTCCTTCATTACTGCCTTTTTGTTTAGACAATCTTTTATAATAAGCCATTTTGAATCATTTATTTCCTTTTGTAAAAAATGTTTAGATGTTTTCTTCGTGGTTACCATGGGGATTCCATTTAACATCCTAAATCTATTGCAATTTAGTTTACAGTGAAAAGAATTTGCTTCAATAGCCTGCACATGCTCTGTTCCTATGTCCTTTCACTGCTACCCCTTTAGGATGCTCTTGTCACTAACCACATCTTCATACATTGTGTGCCTGGAAGGGTTTGTGCTTGCTTTAGGCATTTGAATTTTAAGTCATATGAGAAATGAAAGACTTTACAAGTTTTGAAAATGCAGTAACGCCCACACGGCTATGGTGCTAACAGTCATGGTCTCTTCACACAGCCTTGAGCACTTTGAACATTCAAAGTGTTCTTTCCTTCCAGCGTGAGGGGCTGCCTTTAGCCTCTCTTGTAAGGCAGGTCTAGTGGTAATGAACTCCCTCAGCTTTGCTTTTTCATAAATATCTTAACTTCTCCATCATTTCTGAAGACAGCTTTGCCAGGTATATTATTCTTGAATAACAATTTTTTTTTCTTTCAGTGCTTTAAATATATCTTATATATCTTATATATATTATTCTTGAATAACAATTTTTTTTTCTTTCAGCGCTTTAAATATATCTTCCCACTGCCTTCTGGCCTCATGGCGTCTAAAGAGAAATAGGACGTCAGTCTTGTTAAGGGTCTCTTGTATGCAATGCATCCCCCTCCCCTCCTGCTGTTTCCAAGATTCTGTCTTTGGCCTTGGCATTCAACAGTTGGATTCTAATGTGTCTCTTTGGATTCATCTTGCCTGACATTCACTGAGCTTCTTGGATTTGTATATTCATATCTTTCATTAGATCTGGAAGTTTTGAGCCATTATTTCTTCAAATATCTTTTCTTCCACTTTATCTCTCTTTCTTCCTTCTGAGACTCCTACAAGCATATATTGGTACACTTGATGGTGTCCAACAGGTTCCTTGGGCTCCATTCTTTCTTTTTCCTTTTTCTTTTCTTTCTGCTCTTCATACTGGACAATTTCAATTGTCTTATCTTCATGTTCGCTGATCCTTTTTTCTGCTTCCTTCAACCTGCTGTCAAACCACTTTTTTGAATTTTTCATTTCAGTTATTGTACTTTCCAGCTCCAAAATTTCCATTTAGTTCTTCTTTATAATTTCTATATCATTATGGAACTTCTCTCTTTGTTCATATATTGTTTTCCTTATTTCCTTTAGTTCTTTGACCATGTTTTCTTTCATTGAATTAATCTTATTTAAGAGAGCTAGTCTAAGATCTTTGGTTAGTAATTCCAGTGACTGAGCTTCCTCCAGAATAGTTGCCATCAAACACTTTTCTTCCTGTGACTGGGCCATACTCTCCTGCCTGTGTATGTTTTGTAATTTTTTGTTGTTGAGAACCGGATATTCTGAGTACTATGTTCTGAAACATGCTGCAACATGGAAGAACCTTGAAAAAATATGTTCAGTGAAATAAGCAAGACACATAGGACAAATAAATTATGTCACTTATAAGAGATGTTTAGAAATAGCAAATTCACAGAGACAGAAAGTTACCAGGGGATAGGGGAAGGGGGAGTGTATGTTTGGCAGATATGGAGTATTTGTAAATAATTTTTAATTGAAATATTTCATTTGTGCATATATCCTACTAGTGTCTGTGCTGTCTTGGATGATAATACACACCATGGCCTTGAAAGGGAGTGTTCTGAAGAGAGAGGTGGGTGAGGTGGGCATCCTGAAGAGAGATGAGACACAAGGTCTCTGCTATTTCGGGTTGGAGCCTCCCCTTAAAACCATTTGACAAATTCCAATACCTAAGGGCCTTAAGTCCCAGGGCCTCATGATGGCCTATGTCTTAGTGTGACTTCACCTAAGAGCAGACCATGTGCATGAGTTAGCTATTGCTACATAACAAAGTACCCCAAAAGTCAGCAGCTTAAAATAATAAACAGCCATTATTTCTACAGTTTCTGTGGGTTAGGGGTTTGGCAGCAGCTTGGCTGAGTGTTTCTGGCTCAGAGTCTCTCCTGGGACTGTCAGCAGGGTGTCATCAGGAGCTGCAGTCATCTGAAAGCTAGACTGGGGTGGTGGGTCTGCTGAAATGCACGTCATTCTTTTGCAGTTATCTGAGAACTAATTGTTGAAAAGACTATCATTTCCCCCATCAAATTGTCTTGTCACTCTTATCAAAAGCAACTTTCCATAAATGCATGGGTTGTTTTTCCTGGACTCTCAATTCTAATCCATTGATCTGTATGTCTATCTTTATGCCAGTACCACACAGTCTTGGTTACTGTAGCTTTATAGTAAGGGTTAAAATCAGGAAGTGTGAGTCCTCCAATTCTGATCTTTTTGAAAACTTGCCTATTGTGGGTCTCTTGCATTTCTTTGTGAATTTTAGGCTCAGCTTGTAAATTTTGGCAAAGACTCTGATAGGAAATGCACTGAATCTGTGGATCAGTTTAGGGAGTATTACCATTTTAACAATATTTAGTCTTCCAATCCATGAACACAAGATATCTTCATTTATTTAGGTCTTCTTTAATTTCATTCAACAGGGTTTTTCTATGTACTCCCCAATCACTTTGCAAGGCTGAAGAAGGTACCCAGGAATTAAATCTGAGAAGCAGATACCCTGCACAAAAGCACGTTAGAGTAGATGAGGGGCATGGAGGAGCAGGGTACAAAGCACCCCTTCTATATCAATGTATTTATCTCCTTAAGAAAGTCCCCCCAAAGCAAACAAATATTACATCTTCTTTAAACATTTGGTAGATTTCACCGTTGGAAAATAAGTGGAAGAAATGTAATACACTTGATATGCACTAGAAATAATTTCTAGTCCAGTCTGGGGTCCACTAAGATCCACCCAGAACCTATTTAAAGAAAATTCAATAAAATTAATAAACCTATATCCAGATTTATCAGGGAAAAAGAGAAAGAAGACACAAATTACCACTATCAAGAATAAGAGAGGTGAGCACCGCAGATCCTACCAGCACTGAAAGGATAATAAGGGAATGCATGTAACAATTCTGTGCCTTTAAATTTGACAAATTAGATGATATGGACAAGGTCCTTAAAAGACACAAACCAGCAAAGCTCACTCAAGAAGAAATAGATCCTTTAAATATTTAACCTTAAATCAATTAAAGAAATTGGATTTATAGGGTGAGAAAAACTTTCCACAAAGAAAATTCTAGGTTTAGGTGGTTTCGATGGTGAAATCTACCAAATGTTTAAAAAAGATGTAATACCAACCCTACATAGGCTCTTATAGATAATTGAAAAGGATGCAACACTTCCAAACTCATTTGTTGAGTCTTTGGTATTATTCCGATACCAAAAAGAGAAATTACATTACAAGAAAATTGCAGACCAATATCCCTAATAGACACTGAAAAACCTTAACAAATTCAGTCAAACAATACAACAAAGGATGATATATCATGACTAAGTGGGGTTAATCTCAGGAATGCAAGGTTGATTTAACATTCAAAAAATCAATCAATTGATATGGTAATTTACCATATTAACAGATTACAAGTGAAAACCAAATGCACATCTCAATAGATGCAGAAAAAGCATTTGGCAAAATCCAGCATCCATTCATGATAACTCTAACTAAACTAGGAATTAAAGAAGTCTCCTAGACCTAATGAAGGGCACCTACAAAAGACTTAGCTAACATCATACCTAATAGGGACAGACTGAATTCTTTCTCCCTAAAATTAGGAAAAGGTATGGATATCCACTGCTACCACATCTATTCAACATTGTTCTAGATGTTCTAGCCAGTGCAATAAGACAGGAAAAAGAAATAAAAGGTATACAGATTAGAAATGAAAGAGGAAATCTGTCTTTATTCACAAATGACATGATTATCTACATAGAAGATCCTAAAGAATCTACAAATAAAGCTACTAGAACTAACTTAAAGTTTAGTAGGATTGTAGAATACAAGGTCAACATACAAAAGTCACTAGTGTGGTGGATTGGAGCTATGTATATCAGAAAAACATGTTCTTAATTTTAATCCATTCCTTTGTGTGAACTCATTGCAGACAGGACTTTTGGATGAAGTTACTTCAGGTAAGGTGAGGCCCAGCTGAATCAGAATGGGTATTAATCCTATTACTGGAGGCCTTATAGAGAAGGCAAAAGAGAGAGAAGCCATGGGGAGCAGCCAGAAGCTGGAAGTCAACAGACCCCAGAAGAGAAAGGAGAAGATGATGCCATGTGCATTGCTATGTGTCAGAAAAGTCAAGGAACCCCAGCAACCAGAAGATGACGACTCCAGTAGGAAGCAAGCCTTCTAGCCTCTGAAACCACAAGCCAATAAATTCCTTTTGTTGAGTCAACCCACTGTAAATTTGTTTTAGCAGCTAGAAAACTACAACAGTTTTTGGTACCAAGAGTGGGGTGTTATGATCGGAAATAACTAAAAGTGTGGAAAGAGCTTGGGGTTTGGGTAATGGGTAGAGGCCATAAGAGTTGAAAGGGCTCAAAAATGAGTGAGATCTGTAGAGAAAGTTTGTATCATCTTAGAGAAAACATAATTCATCATGCTTAAGCTGAGAATTAAACTCTTAAGCACAAAGGAACCAGAAAATGGTGACTGTGAAAATTCTTAGCTTTTCCAGGTAGTGTGTCCTGAGACTAGGACCAGAAGCAGCTCTATCAGGGACCTTCCTGAGCTTTCAGGAAGTGAGTCCCCAGAGGACAAGGCTCCATGTGAGGGTTTACCTGAAACACCCTTTGCTGGACATGGATCCAATCAGCCATTTCACTGGAAGTCAAGATTGGAAATGCAGTTACCCAGGAAGGATCTTTAGAAAGTTCTGTTGTCTGATAGTTTGAACCTGCTTGAACTGCATGCAATGTCAACAAGTTTTTTTTGCAAAATTTGTATGAGCAGAGCCACTGCCAGCCTGGACTGAAAGGGACAAAGAAGGGACAAACTGAAGGAAGAATGACTTCAAGGTCAGAACTATGGAAGCAGAAGTCTTTTTTTTTTTTTTAAAGATTTTATTTATTTATTCATTTATCCCCCCCTTGCTGCTTGTGCTCGCCGGGTCAGCCAACCACGCCATGCGGGCGGGCTTTTGCCTTCACCAGGAGGCCCCGGGAACCGAACCCGGGGCCTCCCATATGGCAAACGGGAGCCCCACTGATTGAGCCACAGCCGCTTCCCAAAGCAGAAGTCTTGACTGAAAAGATCTCCTCAGGCCAAGAGAACAGGCCCACCCACAGTTGTGGAAAGGGCAGGTCAGCCCCTGAGCTTGAGAGGGCAGGCCTTGTACCCTGTTTTTCAGAGAGAGTGCCGCCACCCCAATGTTCAGAGATGATGGGGCCTGTACCCAGCGTTTGCTCAGAGAGGGAGGGGCATTCACCCAGTGCTCAGGGAGAACATGGCCACTGCACAAACTCTTGGAAGGGGTGGGCCTGCTGCTTCATTAAGCCCAGAGGGCAAAACATTGATCCAACAAATGACTCACAGAATTTGAAATCTAATGGAGTTTGCCCTACTGGGTTTCAGACATGCTGGGACTGATGACCCCTGTTTTCCTTCCAATTTCTTCTTTCTGGAATGAGAATGTTCTGGAATATCCCACCATTGTATATAGGAAACAGATAACTTGTTTTCTAGACTTCATAGGTCCATGAGACAGAGGAATTTGCCCCAGAACAAACCACACCCATAACTGATTTGATGAGACTTTGGATTGAGCATTGTTCTAAAGTGGCTTTAAGGCTTTGGGGATGTTATGATGGAATGAATGTATTTTGCATATGGGAAGGACGTATCTTTTTGGGGTCCAGAGGGTAGACTGCCATGGCTGGGGGTTATATACCCTAGGAAAATAAGTCTTCACAATTGTTTTGGTTTTCTAGGTTGATCAAGCAAATACCATGAAATAGGGTGACTTAAACAATGGAAATTTATTAGCTTACGGTTTTGAAGCTAAAACAAAGTCTAAACTGAGGCATTATCAAGATGATGCTTTCTCTCCAAAGAATGCGGTGTTCTAGGGATGACTGCCAGTGATCCTTGGTTCTTCTTTCACATGGCAAGGCACAAGGCAGCATCTCCTGGTCTTTTCCTTCTCTTCTGGTCCTGTCAATGTCCAACCTCTTGCTTCCTGTGGCTTTATCTCTCTCTTTTCTGAATTAATTCCATCTCTAAAGGACTCCAGTAATAGGATTCAGACCCATCTGACTGGGCTGGGCCACACACCATAACTGAAGTAAACCTCATCCAAAGTTCCTCCTTAAAACCACTTCACACACACAGGAATGGATTAGGTTGAAGAACATGTTTTTCTGGGACACACACAGCTTCAGACCACCACACTCCACCCTCTGGGCCCCTAAAAGACATGCTCTTTCCATATGCAAAACACATTCATTTCATTACAATATCCCCAAAAGCCTTAAGTCATTTCAGAAACAAAGCTTAGTGTAAAGTCTCATCAAAATCAGTTACAGATGTGGTCTGTCCCGGGGCACAATTGCCCTGGCTGTGGACCTGTGAAACCCAGAAAACAAGTCATCTGCTTCCAATATAAAATGCAGAGATAGGCATAGGATAAACGTCCCCATTTGAGAAGAAGAAACTGGAAGGAAAACAGGGTGTCAGGTCCCAAACAATCTGAAACCCTTGAGGGCAAACCCCACTAGATTCCAAGTTCCGAGAGTCCCCTATGGAAGGAGGTTTGTCCTCCGGAGCGGCAGCCCCGCCCCTTCCAAGCGCTTGCTCGGCGGCCCTGCTCCCCAACGCTGGGGCGAAAGCGCCCCGCTCTCGGGAAGGTGGCCAGGCTCTCCCCAATGCCCAGGGCAGGCTCCACCCTCTCCATGCACTGGGGCAGCAGCGCTTTCCCTGGACAAGGGGGCTGAAAGCCCACCCTCTGCAGGCGTCAGGGCCACTTTCTTAGCCTGAGACGGCGTCTTCCGTCCAGGCCGCAGAGTGCACGGTTCTGCCCTTGAACCGTTTCCCTCAGTTTGTCCTTTCTCTGTCCCTTTTAGTCCAGGCTGGCAGTGGTTCCATTTATACAAATTATGCAAAAAACTTGTCGGCCGTGCATGTCGTTCACAGGGGCCCAAACCATCAGACGCTAGGGGCCTTGAAACCGCATCTCCAGTGCGGCTTCCCCTGAAATGGCTGCCTGGCCGATGACCGGCCAAGCCCTCACAGGGCACCAGTCTCTGGGGACTCACTCTCCAGAAGCGCAGAGTCTTCCAAACCATCCATTTCTGGTTTCTTTGTGCTCAGGAGTTCAGTTCTCAGCTCATCCCTTTCCTCTCACATTCCACTATACGCTGCAGGGAGAAGCCAGGCTGCACTGTCCGCACTTAGCTTGGGAATCTCCTCAGCTGATTACGCAGGCTCATCACGCTCGAGTTTTTCCTTCCATCTGACATCAGAGCTCAATTTCACCAAGTTCTCTGCCGCTTTAAAACAAGGTTCTCCTTTCCTCCAGTTTCCAATAACACATTCGCCATTTCCATCTAAGGCCTCCTCAGAAGTACCTTCAGCATCCACATTTCTACCAACAGTCTCTTCAGAGCAAGCAAGGCCTTTTCTACCAAACAGCTCACAATTTTTCCCGCCTTTACCCAGTACCCAATTCCAAAGCCATTTCCACAATTTTTGGTATGGACAATAGCAACACCCCACTCTCCTGGTACCAAAATCTATTTCAGTTTCCCAGGCTGCTCAAGAAACTACCATGAAGTGGGTCCACCTTGACGCTGGGAATTTATTAGCTTATGGTTGTGAGGCTAAAAGAAAGCCCAAATCAAGGCGCCATCGAGGCGACGCTTTCTCCCCGCAGACTGCGGCGTCCTGGGCTGGCCGCCGGCATCCTTGGTCCTCAGCTGGTCACACGGCAAGGCGTGCGCCGCCTCTCCGGACCTCCGCCTTCTCTTCTGGGCCCCGTGCTGTCCGGCCTCGGGCTCCCTGTGGCTTTCTCCGAGTCCGAGTGCCATTCCGTCTGTAGAGGGCTGCAGCCACAGGCTGAGGCCCGCGTGACTGGGCTGGGCCCCCCCTCAGCGGAGGCCGCCTCTTCCTCATGCACAGGAGCGAATTAGGTCTGAGAACAAGTTTTTCTGGGGCACAGACAGCTTCACACCACAGTGATCTTAGCCCACTCCTGGGGCTGTGAACCCACTGAGACGGGTTTGGATGAGGCCTCCAGGTAAGTGTGGGCGCATCCTACTTCTGGAGGCCTTCTGAGGAGCCCAAGAGAGAGAAGCCACGGGAGGCCGGGAGCTGGGAGCCTGGGACCCAGACGGGAGTGAAGGAGATGCTGACACGTGCAGACCACGTGACGGGAAAGCCAAGGGCCCCAGAGATTGCCGGCGAGTCAGAAAACACTGACCGCAGGACAAAGCCAGCCTTGGAAACCCCAGCCGGTAAATTCCTGCTGTTAAGCCGACCCGCTGCATGGTATTTGTTTTAGCAGCCAGGAAACTAAAACAAGTAGCAACAGTCAGAAATTGGAATTAATAAGACAATGCCATTTATTATAGCATCAGAAATAAGACGTACTAAGAGGCAAATCTGACAAAAGATGTGCGAGACCCGTACTTAGAAAACGATAAAACATTGTTGAGAGAAAAAAATGTAAAGACCTAAACAAATGGAGTTCAGTGTTCATGGATCAGAAGATCCAATACTTTAAGGTGTGATTTCTTCACAAATTTATCCTATAGATCCAGCACCATCCCAAACAAAATCCCAGCAAGGTTTTTGGAGATATGGACAGAATTTTATATGGAGACGCAAAGGACCTAAGACAGCCACAATCAATATGAAAAAGAGCAAAGCTGAAGAGCCTGCACTGACTACTTTCTGGTCTCATTATAAATCTACAATAATTGAGACAGTGTGTGTTTGCATAAATATAGACAGATAAGTGGAACAGAGCAGAGTCGGAAATAGGCTAATGCATATGTGGACAGTTGATTTTTGACAAAAACATCAAGGCAGTTTTCAATGGGTGAAGGATGTCTCCTCAACATCTGGTTCTGGAACTATTGGAAATCTAGATGCAAATGTCAGTCCACCTTCATACCATATACAAATACTAACTTGAAACAGATCAGAACTGAATGTAAAATCTAAAACTTTAAAACTTATGGAAGAAACCATAGGAGAAAATCTTTATGACCGAATGGCTCTTAAACAGGACACAAAGGCATGAATTATATATATATTTTAAAAACCAATAAATTAGTCTTCATCACATTAAACACTTTTGCTGTTTAATATGATAATTTCAATAAATACTATGAAAATGACAATGCTAGACACAAAGTGGGGGACTATGCTTAGAAAACATGTGTCTAGCAAAGGACTTGTATCCAGAATTTGTAAGAAGACAACTCAGTTTTCTAAAAATGACTATTTGAGCATATACCTCACCAAATAGACAATATAGAAAGCAAATAAGGACATGGAAATTTATGCAACATCATTAATCAGTAGGAAAATGCAGATTTAAAGCACAACGTGATACCACCGCCTGCCTCTCAGAATGGCTAAAATCAGAAAGACCGAGCACTCCGAGTAGTGAGTGGATGTAGAAAACTCTCCTGTGCTGTGGGTTCTCTCCTACCAAAGCAGAAAACAAAGCTGGCCTTTCTCAAGCCGCGCCCCGGTGCCTCTGAGCAGCCGCTCTCCTCTGCTGGAGGGAGAGTGCACGTGGCGCTCTCCTCGTCTCCTCCTCTCTGAAGCTTCCCCTGGGGTGGACTGAGTGGAGCAGGCCCGAGGGCGGCCCCCACCTGCCCCCACCTCCAGGTACAAAGATGCCATGCCAGGCGGGTGGGGCAGAGGCGGGGACGGGCTAGTTCCTGCTCCTCCTGCCCCTCAGCCGCCCCCCACCCCTCACCCGGAGCCCAGTGCGGCTGTGCCTGCTGCCCCTGAAGCTCCCCGCAGCCACCCCCACTCCTCTGACAGGCCACATGCCCAGGCTTCCGTGGAGCTCCTGCCAGGGAGCCGCCAGGTGTCAGAAGCCCTGCGCAGGCTGACGGCGTTCAGGGCAGTGGCAGGTGCTTGGAAAGAGGGCTGTGTGTGGATCCGGCCCGAGCCCGTCTCCCTGGGAACCTGGGGCCGTGACAGGCATGAGGAGGGGTGGACAGGCCTCCCTTGGACCCTGTGGCCGAGGCCCCACACGCCCCGCGCAGGGAACAGGGAGGGGGCGCTGGCGACCCACGTGCTCCAGGGAACCTCCAGGGAACCGGCGCTGGTGCCGCAGGCGCAGTCCCCGCCAGGGCTGGCAGCCGCCTGGGGACCAGGACCGTCTTCCCAGGACCCCGAGGGGGCCGGCCACGGCGCGGCAACACCCCGTGCTTCCGCAGCTTGGGGGCATAGCGAGGCAGGAGGGGCCCGGGCTCGGGACGCAGGCGCCCGGGGCCGCCGTCCCGGGAAGTCAGGGCGGGGCCGCTGCTTGGACACCCAGTCACCCTCCCGCGACTAACAGCCGGAGCCCCGGGGCGGCGTCGCATCCCGCACCCCGGCTCCCACCCGCTCCCCCCCCTCGGCGCGGCGCCCGCCAGCCCCCAGCCCCGCCCGTGGCCCGCGGTACCGTTGACGTAGTAGCTCCTGCGGGTCTTGTCCCCCGCGGGCGGGCCGCTCTCCGAGAAGCACACCTTCTTGGGCCGGACCGTCTCCTGGGGCTCCGGCAGCGGCTTGTCGGCCAGGGGGTCGTGCAGGTGGCCGAGGAGCGGGGACAGCTTCCTGTCCAGGCTGCGGCCGGCGCACAGCTCCGGGGGGGCGAGGAAGGCCTTGAAGGGCGCCTGGGCGGGGGTCGCGCAGCCCGGGGAGGCGTCGTCCTCGCTGGAGAGGTGGGTGTGTGGGCAGAGCAGGTCCTCCAGGGACGCCTGCAGCTGCGCCGGTGCGTCGGGGACGCCGGTGAACCTGCCGTACTCGGGCACTGGGGCAGAGGGAGACAGGGGAGGGTCAGGGCGGGGCAGAGGGAGACGAGACCCCGTTGCGTCTCCCACCCGGGCCTCGGACTGCCACCTCCTCTGCGGGCAAGAGAGAGGAGGCTGCAACAGCAGGGAGGCGGCCGCGGCCCTGCTGACCACACCCTGCTGACCACGGGCCCTGCTGACCATGGGCCCTACTGACCACACCCTGCTGACCACGGGCCCTGCTGACCACAGCCTGCTGATCACGGGCCCCGCTGACCATGGGCCCCGCTGACCACGGGCCGTACTGACCACACCCTGCTGACCACAGGCCGTACTGACCACAGCCTGCTGACCACGGGCCCTGCTGACCACAGCCTGCTGACCACGGGCCCCACTGACCACGGGCCCTGCTGACCACACCCTGCTGACCACGGGCCCTGCTGACCACACCCTGCTGACCACGGGCCCCGCTGACCACAGCCTGCTGACCACGGGCCCCGCTGACCACGGGCCCTGCTGACCACAGGCCGTACTGACCACACCCTGACCACACCCTGCTGACCACGGGCCCTGCTGACCACACCCTTCTGTCGGCAGGCAGCCTGCCCCTGCCCAGGGCACCGTGTGTCCTTTCCTAATACAGCGACAACCTTGTGCTTTTGAATTCTACCTAAATGGCACCCAGTGTGACCCTGCAACAAGCCTTTTCGCCACAGCTTTGTGTGTGTGAGATTTACCCGTGCTGCGCCGTCTGATAGCTTCCTGGCCTACTTGAGCGTTTCCTGCTGCAGACACCCCCCCCCCCCCGATTTCCTGGTCGTCCTGCTGATGGGCGTGGGGCTGCTGGCAGAGGCTGCGGCTGGCACCCCAGTGCACCTCACCCCCGGGCTGGCAGGTGTGCGGGCACGTTCCGTCGCTCACCAGCTCGGCCACAGCAGCTCCACCCACACCAGCAGCCCCAGTCCCGCCGGGCGCAGAGCTCAGGTGGCATTTCGTCATGTTGACTTCAATTTCCCTCGGCCCTGGAGAGGCTTCTTGCCGTGTGTTCACTGGCCCCAACTTCCTTTCTGTGAATATCCTTACCTCTTCTTCGCCCATTTTTGGATTGTAGTCTTAATTATCTGTAGCAGTTCCTTATGCATTCGTAGCCCTAATTCCCTCCTGACTAAATTAAATTATAAAGATCTTCTCCCAGTTGGGGGCTGGTTTATATTTTATCCTCTTTTTATGGTGGCTCGTCAGAGGTTTTAAATGTGAACATAAATTTACCTGTTCTTTTATGGCTTATGAATCTTCTTCTATAACATGAAATTGTTCTCCTCTCAACAAAGCAAATATGTATTTGAGAAATAAATTATTTTAAGAGCTGTATAAAAATTGTATCTTTAAAAGCACCTCTGCAGGAACCAGCTAATCTGCCCCCAACAGTGTTTTCCAAGCAAAGAAAAGTCACCTCCCTGTGCCCAGCCTCCTGTCCACCCAACACTGCCCAGAGCCCACCCACATGGGTGACGCAGTCAGTCCTTGGCCACTGCCCAGGCCATCCCACCTCCCACCCCCACCTCCGGAGCAGAGCGGTCAGGGCTCAAGGCCATCGTCTCCACCCCTTGGTCGGGCTCCTGACACCAGCTTCGTGCCAACTGCATCAAGCATTGTGCAAGAATCCACCAAGCAGAGGGCATCAGAGAGTCCTCAGATGAGTCCAAGTATGTATTTTCAGACCACATTATAATAAAACTGTAACTAAATAACAAGAGTCAAAAATTCCAACCACTTAGAATTAAAAGCATTTTCCTAAATAATTGACAGATCAAGAAAGAAAAATAGAGAAAATGATTGAGAAATAATGAACATCAGAACACTAAATATTGACATTAGCACATTCAAAACTGAACGTAAGGTGAAATTAATGAGTTAAATGCTTTATTTAAAAATACCAAAAAAATTGAACATTTAAATCAAGACTCTTAAAAAAAAAGCAAGAGTTAGAAAATGATGAAAAAGTAACAGCAGAAATAAATTAGCAAACAGGTCTATGGAAAATCCAATAAGATGGACAAAACTGTGGAAAAGCGACTTCTGAAATAGAAAATCAATGAATAAAATTAGAAATGAGAAAAGTGAAATAAAAACAAATAGGAAGATATTTTTAATTACAAATGAATATGATGTACAACTATGCATTAATAATTCAAAACTTGTAATAAAAAGCAAAGATTTTATGGAAAAATTATTTTAAATGACTAAATAAGAAATGGAAACCCTAAACAGACCAGTAAGTAGAAAAGAAAAACCTAAAATTAAAAGATGCTTCATTAAGGTAATAAATTTACTGTAACCTTGCTATCAGATCCCCAGAAAGAAAACTGTAGTGCAGTCTCACGCTGGAATAGGGCCCCTGAGCAAGACCCCACCCCACCCAACGCAAGCGCTGCCCAGGGCGTGGACCCCCGGATGGTGGTGAGAGAGGTCAGCGAAAGGGCTGGTTCCCCCCCACCCAAAGGACCTGGCAGAGGCTGGGACCACTGCCCACCTCGCCTGGGGGTGGCTCTGCAAACATCAGGGCTGAGAGCTCCAAACGGTAGAGGCAGAGACAAAGATACGCAGTTGCAACGCTGATGATTTCATCTTAAAGTGTCGTTTGCAAATACAAGTGTAGACTTTGAAAACAAAAGAGAATGAATTAAAAAAACAAATCAGAATGATGTGAATATTCTCGCTGTCCTGATTTTGTGATGATCAGGGCAGGCTAAACATTCACTATATTAGAAACCAGGCACGTGTCCCCAGACCTCGTTTTTCTCCCTAGGTCTGGTTTTCAGAATGCTGGGGATAAACTAAGCCTGATTTATTATATGACCATCCCGTATGGGAAAGGACTGTAACTCTGGGTATCTTTGGTCAACCTTAAGAGATATAGCAGGGGACGGATGGGGCTTGGGTGGTTGGACATCCGTCTCCCTTATGGAGGGACCTGGGCTCCATCCCTGGGACCTTCCCGTAAAAACAAAAAAAGAAAAATATAGAATGAGCGTGAGCCGCCAGGCCCCGCGAGCCGCTCAGCAAGATGATGACATAACAGGAGAGTGACTCAAGGGAGAGCCAAGAGGAGACACACAGAAAAACCAGGAACTAAGGTGGCGCAGGTGGCAGGACTCCTCTCTCCCACATCGGAGGTTCCGAGAATCAAATCCCAGTGAAGACAGGAGAAGGATGAGAAGAGAGGGCAGGAAACAGACACAGAGAGTTGCCCAGTGAATGCACACAGAAACAGCAAAAACGGGGGGCGGGGGGCGGGGGGAATGGATAAAAGTAAATAAACAAATCAATAAATCCTTTAAAAAAATGTATAGGGGAGGAAGATTCGGGCTATAGTTAGCAGTAATACTTTGACGATGCTCTTTCATGATTTGTTAACAAATGTTTCACAGCAATGCAGGGTGCTTGTGGGGGGTGATGTGGGGGCCCTGTGTGATGTTATGCAGGTTTGTTTTGTAAGTTCACAGTGTTTACTAAACACTTACTGTTTATGTATGTTTATGTATGAATGATATACTTCAGCAAATTGTTTTTTAAAAAAGTATCAGAATAAAGGAAAGCTTAACAAGGTGGCTGGCTGCAGGATGAATATTACAAATCAGCAGCTGTCCTGCAGATTCAACTTGATCGCTCTGAAAAAAAAAATAATGGAAAAAGCAAACTAATTCCATAATTGCAAGAAATCACACAAAATGCTCAAAGAATAAACTTGTTACAATATGTGAGTGATTTCTGTGTGAGAGAGAGCTAAAGACACTTGAAACTGACAGCTTTGTTAACTGCCTCAGCCTTTGAGTATTTGGAGGAAAAACTAGATAAGAAGATTGTAGAAAAACGTTTTTTAAAAACTAGGAAAAAAGCACCTGCCTTCTGAACCAATATTCTACTTTTAGAAAACCGTAGTCTAAGGAAATACCCTGAGTATTTTAAAAATCTCAATGCAGCGTTATTCACTCAAGGTCATTTCAAGTGGGAAGAGAAGAGCTCATCAGATGGTGGCACATCCGATGGTGACCTTCGCACAGCCACTTCAATTTCAACTTGCAGCGACAGTGCAGGCCGAGTCCCGTCATGACCAAGGCAAAGAGCTGGCAAAAATAGGCCAAGGACAATTTCAAGCATCTAAACTCACACAACAGCGCCACTGAAAGTAACGCGGGCTCCTCCCCCCAGCCCCGGCGGCCCTCGGTCTCTCTCGTGGGGGCATCTGAGCGCACCCCGCCCCGGCGCGGCTCTCCTGGCCCCGAGCAGGCCAATCCCGAGGGAAACATGAGACCCTGGGGCCGTGCCGCCTCCTGTCCCTTTGAAAGGTGCACTGCCACCGCGTCCCCGAGCCAGAGACCCAGCAGTGGGGGCCGCTCGCAATGCGGGGTCCCCGGCCGACCAGGGGGTCTGGTGAGATGTGGGCTTCCTGGGGTGGGCCCTTGCGCACCACGGGACCCAGCCAAAACGGGGGCCGCGGACACGGGGTGCATCTGGCTCTGCGTCCTCGCTGTGTGGCCCTGGGGACGGCCGGCTGACCCCGAAGGGCCTGCCAAGGGCCCGGCTGCCTGCCCACTGCCCCCACGGTGGGCACGGCTCCTGCCCTGCTCTGGGCAGCACCTGGCGAGGCGCGGGTCTGGGGCAGAGACGGGCAAGCGCATGCCCGGGGTCTGGGGCAGGGCCCCAGGGGACTGGCACACGGCAGCCCCTGGCCCCGGGGAGGGAGAACCGCTGCAGGACCTCGGCGTGGCTCCCCGGCACCCCCACAATATCGTCATCTTTCTAGGTCCTCCAGGTCGTGGCGTGAATCCATCAGGAACACCCTTAAGGGGCCACGATCGAGGCAAGTAGGCAAACGGAAGGGCCGTCGCCAGGGCGCCCAGGCCCCCTGGAAACAGGCTGGGAGGCCGGTGGGCGCAGGCCCCAGGGGCTCCCTGCTGGCCCAGCCGCTGTCACGGGCGGGGCAGAAAGACCCCGTGCTGAGGGCCCGTGGGCGCTGACCAGGCCGAGCGAGGGCCTGGCCCAAGCCTGGCGGCACAAGGCCTGGGGGGCCCACGGCTGGCGGGGGACGTGGGGAGCGTGGCGGGGGAGGAAGCGTCTCATGGGCCCCCCACGCTGCGCGCCTATGTGCAGCAGCCCCTCTCTTCGGAGTCCCAGCACCCGCCGGCAGGCGTGGCTCCCGTGTGCTCCAGGGACGCCACCGGGTTCCCGGGCCCAGGCGGCGCCGCGGTGGGGAAGCAGCCAGCCTTGCAGTGGCCGTGCGAGCTCGGAGGTGCGCAGCTGTGGCGGAGGGGGGCTCGCGAGGTGCACCCCCAGAAAGGCCGAGCCATGCGGGCCCCCGGCGGGGAATCAGCAGCAGCCTTGGGCTCCCCGGCGCCCGTGGGGCCACCTGCTCCGCCACGCACAAGGGCAGCTGGATGCGCCCTTCCACCCCCACCCAGCCAGCCCTCCCTCCGGCGGCGCTGGCCAGGGTCTCTGCCCACTGTCCGCCACCCGGAGGCCAAGGCCACACCCTGGAAACCACGTGCCAAGCCACGCTTTCCACGTACAAGGGGAGTCACAGAGCCTTCACAGCAGCCCCAGCTGCTTTGCAGCGAGTGGCTCACGCCTGCTTTTCCTGTAAAGCCGAGGATCCGAGGCCGGTAAAGCCGTGGGGACCGAGCCGTGCCCTCTCCACGCCTCTGAAAGGCCCCCCAGGGGACTCAGGCCCTCCCCCAGGGTGGGCGCTGGCCAGTGGAGTGGGCAGATGAGGCCCAGCAGGGGCTGCAGGGCCTGGGGGCCGCCCTCGGGCATACCTGCCCCCGTGAGACCCACCCCGGGCCACTGCTGGTCCAGGGGGAGGGGGGCGCGCACAGCAGCAGCCACGGCCACGGGGCGGCAGCGGCTCACGGGCCCTCCCGCGCCTGCGCCTCACCTGCGCCCCCCGGCGAGCAGTCCTTGGGGTAGGCGGGGGGCTTGGGGAAGAGGAGGTCGTGGCGCCCGTGGCTGCGGCCCTCGTGGCAGCTCTCGCTGAGCAGGCGCTTCAGCATCTGGTTCTCCTTCATGAGCCGCACCTGCTTCTTCAGGTCCGCGTTCTCGCTCATGAGCCTGCTCATGAGCTCGCCCCCCTCGGCCATGGCCGCGCCCCCCGCCGGGCACCCGCGGGCCCGCGGCCCCGTGGGTGGAAATCCAGACCCCGCGGGCTCCCGCGAGCGGCCCAAGACCACCGAGTTCCACGGCCGCCCCGGCCTTCCGCAGCCTTGTGATGTCGCTGGCCTTAAAGAGACGGCGCCCTCCCGCCTCGGCCCCGTGGACGTGGCCTGAGCCCCGGCCGCCCAGCCCGGCCAGCACGGGCGGCGCCCAGAGAGCAGCGCACAAGCAGTGGACGCCGAGTGTGTGCACGTCGGCACCTCACCCGGAGGGCTGCGTCGGGGAGCGCGAAGGGGACCGGGCCTGGGCAGGGTCGCGGTTTGACGGGGCGCCTGCGGAGACTCGTGGGGAAGGCGCTTGGGAGCAAAGCCTGCTGGAGGGGGCCAGCCCTGCTGGTGTCCCGGTCAGCAGCCGAGCCCCGAGGCAGGCGCACGTCCGGCGCGGTCGAGGAGCAGCGCCACGCAGGGTGGCTGGGGGAAGGTAAGCAGGGGAGGGGGCCAGGAAGGGGGGGCTCCACGTGGTGGAGCCGCCGCCCCCACAAGCCCACTGCCCTTCCCTTCTGGCAGGTGCCGGGGGGCACCCCCGGAGGGGCCCTGGGGTGGGGCTTGGCACACAGATGCCAGTCGGACGCCCTTGGGAACGACCTATGGGGGAAGCAGAGGGGCCGGGGGAGAAGACAGACACGGCTGCCCACGCAGCCTCGGCCGCCCCGGGCCCCTGCCCGCAGCCACCCCCTGCGTCTGGGCAGCGTCCCTCCTCGAAGGGCCTGGCAGCCCATCCCGTGCCCCCCGCCAGGCCCACACGCCGAGCCTGTGCCGGGCCATTGCGGGCCTGGAGGAAGCCCCTTCCCGACAAGCGGACGGGGGCTCGTGACCGGTCCACAGACCAGGACCCGCCGCCCCCCTCCAGGGCCGCCGGCCACGGTCCCGCTTCCCTGCGCGCCCCCAGCTGCCCGTGCACCTCTCCGCTGGCCGGTGTCAGCTCCTGGAACACAGTGTCGTTTGGGGTCCGAAGTTCTTGGCTTGGCCGTTCTGGAGCTACAGGGCAGCAGAGTGTCCATCTCCTGGTGCTCGTGAACGGGGAGCCTCGTCTGAAAAGCGCCAGCTGCAGCGCCTCCGCCGCGCTGCCTGGGCAGGCGCGTGCCCCGCAGCACAGTGGCCGCTCAGCCCAGGCCGCCAAGCCGGAGTGCGACGCTGCTCCGAGGAGGGAAAACTCTCCAGTCAGACAAAGGTGTTTCCAAAACCGAACAACGCCCATGCACCCCACATGGCCCTCCCCTCGGGCGGAGGCCGCGAGAGGAAACCGGAGCCAGGGAGCTGCGCCGCAGGCGGCCCCTTCCCCGGCAGCCCCCCACCCCGAGAAAGCCCCCTCTGGACCTGCCCTCCCCTCCAGAGGTGCTCTATAAATGCGTCAGGTCACGCTGGCCGACAATGTTTAAATCTATATCCTTGATGATTTTCTATCGCATATTGAGAGACGTGTTGAAATCTTCACTAGTCATTGTGATTTGTCTAATTCTCCCTCAAGTCTGCCAACTTTTGCTCCGTGTATTTTGAAGCTCTGTTACTAGGTGCATACGTGCTTAGGATTGCTGTCTTCTCGGTACACTTCTCTCTACTGAACGTCTCTCTCTGGCAGTGCTCCTTGCCCTGGAGAGTCTAGTGTGAGAGCAGATAGCACGTCTGTTCTTGTGATTAGTATTGTAGGGTCTATCATTTCCTAAACTTTTATTTCAACCTGTGACTTCACTTAAAATTTCTTGTGAACAACATATATTTGGGTTGTGCTTTTTATCCAATGTGTTGTTCCCTGCCTTTTAATGGGAGTGCTCAGAACATTTACAGTTAATAAAATTATTTAAGTGGTTGGGTTTGAATCTATTATGTTATTTGTATTCTATTTGCCCAATCTTTTGTTCCTCTTTTCCTTCCTTCCTTTGGATTATCTTATCTCCTTTTCTAGTTTACTGGCTATGCCTCTATTTTTTAGTGGTCACTCTAGGGTTTACATCTCTAACTTTTCAGTCTGTCTCAGTTTCCTTGGCTGTTCTAGCAAATTACATGAAACAGGTTGGCTTAGGGATTTTATTAGCTTGCGGTTTTGAGTCTGGAAAAAGGTCCAAATCAAGACATCATCAAGGCGATGTTTTCTTCCCAAAGATTGCCATTATGAGGCTGACTGTCAGTGACCCTCGGTGCTGGGCTCCTCTGCCACATGGCAATGCACATGCGGCCTCTCCCGGCCCCTCCTCTCTTGGGTTCTGCTGACCTTCAGCGCTTGCTTCCCGTGGCTTTTTCTCTGTCGGAATTTCATTCCGCTTATCAAGAGCTCCAGTAGTAGGTATAAGACACATCCTGACTGAGCTGGGTCTCACCTTAACCGAAATAACCTCATCAAAATGTCCTGCTTACAATGGGTTCACACCCACGGGAAAGGATAAAGGTTTAAAACATGTTTTTCAGAGGAACATACCTCCAAACCGCCACACGACCTCTGAATCATGTAACTTCATGATGTACCACTTCGTGTACAAGATAAACTTGCAAGAGTATATTTCTATCCCCTTTAATATCCTTTGCATTATTGTCATATTTTGCTTTTCCGTGTTAAAAACATTATTTTTGTCTTTTAAAGTCAACTATAAAGAAATGTTTTTAAACCAAGGGGGAAAAGACTTCTTTATTCACCATGAAACTTACCATTTTTGATGCCCTTCATTCTTTGGTGAAGGTCTAAGTTTTCATCTTGTATTTTCTTCCAGCCTGAACAACTGGTCAGTTCTTGCAGGGCAAACTTGCTGGAAAATTCTCAGCTTTTGCTTGCCTGAAAAAAAGTTTATTTTACCTTCATATTTGATGGATGTTTTCTGATTATGGAATTTTAATTGGACCGCTTTTTCATCTTACATTTTAAACATGTTGTTCCACTTTTAGCTTGCATTGTTTCTGATGAGAAGTCTCTTGTCATCTTCCTTACCTGTAAATAATTTAAGGTTTTTTATTCATCACTGGTTTTCATCATTTGATTATGGTATGCCTTGGAGTTTTTGTGTGTTTATTCTCTTTGGTGTTTTCTGAGCTTTGTGGATCAGTGGGCTTAGACTTCTCATCAAATTTGTAAAGTTTTCAGGCATAACTACTTCAAATGTTGTTCTGCCTCCTGCCCTTGCCTTTCTCTGGGACTCCAGCTACATACATATTACCCACGTGATCGCCAATAGGTCGCAGAGTCTCTGGGTTTTGTTGCTATTTTCTCCAGTCTTCTGGCTGCCCACCTTGCATTCCAAGTGGAGATGCCCCAGCACTGCCCCGACTCTCCAGAACCACACCTGGGCCATCTCACTGGCCCCCTTCGAGGACTGCCCTTGTGGGACCCTTCTGAAGAGGTGCTGCTTGGACCTGCTTGGGGGGGGTCTTGTGGGCAGGCCTCCCCCACTGACAAGAAGTCTTCAGGCTTTCCCCTTCAGCTGCATCCTAGAACACTGAGTGCTAAACCTGCAGCTGTCCTACAGCGAATTAGTTGCCCCCCACGTATTCTGAGTGCCAAGTCCTCTCCCATCTGACTCTCCTGCCCTTATTTTGTCGTTTCTCTAACTTTATAATTTCTTTTTGGAAAAAAGTTAAATTTTATATTGAAACGGACAGATGAGAGTAAACCGAACTGACCAATTAATCATAATTGCTGATCGTTCAGAGAATGAGGAAACACCAGTATACCACATTAACTCATAAAAAATTTTATTGTCTAAATAAGATTTAATCTACGTAGTGACCCTGGTTTTGTTCCAGTAAGAAAATCATTGTTTTGTTAGAGATATGTTTCCATTGAAAATTAAACATTTCCAGTTAGACAATTCCTCAAAGGGAAGGGTCCAAAGCTTTCATACAGAAACCTAATATGGCTCCTGAAAAGCAAAATTTTAATTGAAGAAAATTGATTTACCCAGGAGAGAAAACCTGATTTCTAGTCATGCTGAAGCAAAATTTCCCCCTTAACCAAGTGGAGTCACCCACCCTCGAGGGGCAACCCGAGTTCCCTGAGATGGAGGCGGGCAAGGAGCGAGCTGCAAGAACCCACTGCCCGTTGCCGAGGCTGGCCGCGTCGGCGGTTCCCGTAAGGCCCTGCCGGCAGCATCGGCACGGAGCTTTTCGCAAGAGCTGTCCTGCATGTTGACCTGGTCACGGCAGGGAGCGCCCCAGGCAGCGGCTGCTGCCCCCACCGAGGGCAGACATGGCCACGAGTGAAGCACGCGGGAAACCAACACAGCTTCTTCAGCCAAAAGCAACCCTCGTTCCAAAGTGCCTGGGGCACAGGTGTCGGCAGCCAACAGGCACCTGCCAGGGCCCAGCCACGTGCCGGAGGGGGAGACGGGTCAGCACTCGGAGGCCACGGGGGGCGGGACAGGCAGGCAAGGCCGGGGCACCGTCCACCGGGGCAGGCGTGAGGGGGCCGGAGGCGCCTGCCAGGCTCGGCTCCTGGCTGTGCGGGGTGTGGAGCAGGATTCGGAGGAGACGGCAGCCTGACAGGCTCCGAGGCCCCGGGAGGTGCTCGCCCAGAAACCGCAGGGCGCTCCTCCGCGAACCCAGGAGGCTGTGCAGCTCGGGGGCCCTTCGTGCCACCAAGACCCTCACTCCCAGAGAGGAGACGCTGGCAGCAGGGGTCCACACCCACGAGCTGCCCTGCCAGGCGTCCACGTGCCTCTCCCAGGAAGCGGGTCCCCGGCCAAGGGCCTCCAGGGCCTGCGCCGCCGAGGGCCTCAGTATGACGCCCCAAGCGCAGGGCACGCTGGGGCTCCCGGGGGGCTTCATCTCCTTCCTCTCCTCAGCCCAGTGTGACGGCGCTTCTCAGAACTAAGCCTTCGCTCACCTGGGCAGACGGGGCGGGGTGGGCTCAGAGCAGGGCCACCTGGGGGTTCCTGCAGCCTCCAATCCCTCCTGGATGTGGGCAGCCCCCAGGCCCGCGCCCACCCCCACCCCAGCCCTGTCCACCCCCAGGCTGCGCCCGCTCCTGCCCACCAGCCAGCCGGCCGCAGACAGGGCTCACTGGTGACCGGCCAGAGCACTCTCCGGGTGCAGGCGGGAAAAGCGGCCCAGGGTCCAGATGGGAAAGACGTTCCTGTAGGACGTGTAGCTAATGCTGCAGGATTTGTTGAAGACCCCCGAGAGGTTTTCCTGAAATGAGCAAACGCTGCGGACACAAACACACAGGCCCTGCACCAGGCCCGGGGGTGGGGACTGATCCTGAGCCACTGGGGCAGAGTTGGGGAGGGCCCCGCAGCAGGCAGGAGGAAGGTGCCCTCCCCCTGGGTCTCCCCCAGCCCCCCGCCCTCGGCCGGCACTTTACTCATAGACAGCAAGAGGCACTGGGTCTCCAGGGCACGGCGGCCAGGGCCCGCCTCAAATCCCCACGCTGAAGCCCACTGTGTGCCCCACAGAGGCGGCAGGAGGGGCAGGTTGGGGGCCCAGGGAGCTGGCCACGATCCCCTCAGCCCCTACCTGGGGCCAGTCGCCGTTGGGGAGCTGCTTTCTGAGCAGACAGCTGACGCCCCTCTCCAGGGCCTCCACGTCGGGGTGCCTGGGGGGAGAGGGGTGCTCACCACACGTGGCCCGGCCTCTCCCCGGGCAGCCCGCGGCGGCGGTGACTTTCGGAACACAGGATGAAGGCGGCACCCAGCCGGCGTCAGCAGCCCCGGGCTCCTGCTCCTCGCTGCCCTCCACGCCCTAGCTCTGCGGCCAGGGCTAAGGGGGGAGCTGCGAGGGGCCGTGCTGGGCTTGGCCCGCGGGCCTCCCCGCCCATCGCGGGCCTGGGGAGGAGGGCAGGCCTCGTGCCCACCGCCCGAGGGTCCTCAGCCCCGCCTGCCCACCCACCAGGGGCTCTGGGGGCCACAGAGGCCGTGTGTGCTGACCCCGCTTTCTGGTGAGGGCCGACAGCCAGCTCCGCTGCCTCCTGCTCACGCTGACCTGGCCGAGGTTCCAACTGGCTTTAGGAACGCTCTTCCAGTGGCTCCCAAATAAACACGGCAGCACAGGCTGGGACCCTCTGTGCGTGCGTGTCTGCGTGTGCGCACCTGCCCCAGCCGTGGGCACGAGAAGGCGCGGGGGCTGCAGGGCCTCTGCCTTCCTGGCCCTGCCCCTGCCCGCAACGAGCTCCCCGCCCTGGGCCTCCGCACGCCCCTCGCCCGCCCTGCCCGTGCCTCCACTCCAGGCCGCCGCCCTCTGTGCCGCCCTCCGCGCCCGGGAGCAGGCCGGGCCCCGCCCCCAGGAGCCCTGGGGCCCACCTGACGGCCATGAGCCCCAGCAGGGCCCAGCACGTGTTGTGGACCTGGGACTCGGCACTCTGCACGTAGCGCCGCTGCTCGCAGGACTCGAAGTCCTCGCCCCAGCCGCCGTCCTCCATCTGCCGCGAGAGCAGGAAGCCGCAGGCCCGCGAGACCTCTGCAGGGGCGGCCCTGCGGAGGCCCAGGCGCCGTCACGGCAGGGGGAAGGCCGTGGACAGGCCCCAGGGGGTGTGGGGGTGCCTGGGGCCTCCCCCTGCGTGGCGCCTAGGCCCTCTGGGACGCGGGAAGGGAAGGGAGGCATGCAGCGGCGCCCCAGGACGGCCCCATCCCCAGCACGCAGGGCAGGGCTCGGCTGAGACCTGGGTGAGGCCCCTCGAAACCGCCCAGCAGCGCCCGGGCCCTAGAGGAGGGTGCGGGGGGGAGCAGCCACGCAGGTCCTCAGCTGGGAACCTAATGCGGCCAGCGCTGCGGGCTCACAAGCAAGGGGAGCCCACATTTCACGCTGGCGACTCGCGCATGTTCTGGGAACAGACACGAAAGGGGGACACGCGTGTGACAGCGCCATGCTCAGAGGGCCCCGGGCGGCCTTTTGGGGGCCTCTCAGCAGGCAGTAGCAGGCGCTTGCACTCACCCGCTGCGGTAAATCTGCCCCATGCAGGCGAAAGCTTCCAGCCCAAACCAGGTTCCGTAGGTGAAGCAGACGCCCCAGGAGCTGGGTGCCAAGGGGAGGAGAGGCCCTCAGCGCCCCGTGCTCACTCTCACGGGCACCGAGGTCTTCATGTGTCCACCGGCAAGCCGGTGGGGCAGGCTCACGGCCCCTAACACCCGCCGACCCAGTCCTCAGACCACCGACCAGACGGACGGGGCCGGGGAGAGGGGGCACCCGTCACGGAAGCATTCCACACACTGGCTAAGCCCTTTAGCTCACGCTGGGCAAGGCCAAGGCTGGGCTCAGGAAAGGACACACACCGCTGGTGCGGCAGCACACGGCTGGCCACGCTTTCTGGAAGGCAGCAAGCGCAGACCCCCGCCGCACTCGGCACGCGCAGGCACTCACCCTTCCCAGGAGCCGTCAGCCCTCTGCTTCTGCCGACAGTACCGCAGGCCCTGCCCAAGGGTCTCCCTGGAACACAGGTTTGCCAACAGGCATTCCAGCAAAACGGCAATGCATCTGTCCCAATTCCACCCATCCCATGGTCTCAGAAGAATGCCCAAAACAAACATAAAAATAAACAGCTCAAGGAAGTGGTAAAGGATACAGGAAGTGACGCTGCCAAAAACTGCAGGCTCCGTGCCAGACACGCACGGAAACGAACACAGCGACACCGGAGAAAGGGCAAAGCCAACTGGCTTTGGAGAAGGAGCCCTCGATTCAAATCAGTCTCCCAGAGTTTGAGTTTAGGATTTTATGGATTCAGCCAAGAGGACCTGGAGTTGTTACCATTACAAGTATAAACTACAACATCAGGTGAAGGGGTGTAGCTAAGCCACAGTGACCAGAGATTACAGTGAGAAGGAAGAATTCAAGAAAGGAACGGAAGAGGAGAATAAAACCTTGGAGGAGAAACTGACTTCAGAAGCAGCTACAAACAGGGAAACAACATCAATGACACAAACTAGAGTAAATCAGATAAAAGGAACTGAACAAAAAAAAAAAGTCAATTAGAGAGAAGTAACAGATTTGGAAGACAAAAGAAATCCAGGGGGTGGATGTGGCTCAGGTGGCTGAGCATCCGTCTGCCATATGGAGGGACCCGGGTTCGCTCCCTGGGACCTCCTGGTAAAATAAAAATAAAAGGCGAGCAGGCGAGCCACCTGCCCACGGGCCTGCACGTGGCGAGCCAGGCCCCGCCATGCCACACAGCAAGACGATGACACAGCAAGGGTAAGACACAGGGGAGCGCCAAGACGAGACACACCGGAAACCAGGAACTGAGGTGACACAGGCGGCGGGACGCTTCTCTCCCACATCGGAGGTCCCTAGGATCAAATCCCAGTGAATACTGGAGGAGAAGGATGAGAAGAGAGGGCAGGAAACAGACACAGAGAAATGCCCAGCGAATGGACAGACAGAGCAAGTGGGGTGGGGATGGGGGGAAATAAAGGCAATAAATAAATGTTAAAAAGAAACCCAGCATAAATTTAGCTGGTGGTTCTCTGAAAAGACTAATACAACAGACAGAAACCCTGTATAAGAAGAGTGAGGCACAGGAAGAGAGCCCAAGGCGGGCTGCCCGCCTCAGTGGGAGCCCTCCCTGGAGCGTGGGCCCGGCCCGTGATCGGTTCCTAAGCAGCGGGATGTGGCAACGGCGACAGGGCCGCCTCTGGGCTCCCGCCTCACGCACAGCCCAGCAAGGAAGAAGGCCCCCAGAGCTGCCGAGAACACGTGTGGGGGGCGCAGACCCTTCCGCAGACGGCCCCTAGGTGGGACCCAGCTGAGCTGCGCCCGGATTCCAGAGGCACAGGAGCCGCGAGGCACTAAGCTGTGCGTGGCGTTAGGCTGCCGAGTTTGCAATAACATTGCTACTCAGGAAAAGATAATACAGAAAGTATTGTTGTTTACACAAATAAATAACAGCAAAAAAAGTGCTGTGACTGTAGACATTGTGAAAATTTAAGAGAAAACTAAAAAACTTTATATAATACATTTGAAAATTAAGACAAAAATGGACCCATTCCCAGAAAAACTGACTTACCAAAACTGCTTCACGAAGAAATAGAAAGCCATGTGTAAACAGTTAAAGTGCTGTGACCAGTGAAGACAGGAGCTCAAAACGTGAACTTTCCCAAGAAACAACTCAGATCTAGGGATTTTTAAAGTGAATTCTACTGAATCACCAAGAACAAGACCATGCTAGTCTTACACAAGCTCTTCCAGAGGAGAGAAAGAGAAAGGAACACTGCCTAATTCATTCTAAGAACTCAACATAGTGTTCTCAACACACCAGGAACGCGTGGTATGCGAAAATAAGATTTTTCAGGCTCATTCATGGACATAGATGGAAAATCCTCCAATATTAGAAAACTGAATCCAGAAGGGACATACAAATACTAAGTTAGGTTTGTCCCAGAAATGCAAAGGTAATTTGACATTACAGAAGCCTACAATAATCTATGACATTAATAGGTAAGGGAGACAAATACATAATTTTCTCAAAAGCAGCAGAAAAGCCATTTGCTAAAATTCAACACCCCAAAAAAATTCAACACCCATTCACAATATAGGGAAAAAGCATTCTAGCAAATTAAGAAGAAAAAAGAACTTCCTTAACCTGAAAAAGGGAACTACCAAAACCTACAGCAAATATCATTCTAAATGAAGATGTTAGAAACATTCCCCTTTAAAATCAGCAAGAAATTGATGGCATTGACACTGCTCCTGCTAAGCAGAATACTAGACATCTTAGGGAAATAAGACAAGAAAAACAAACCAGAGGCCTAAGGATTGAAAAGAAAATAAAGTCATCTGCAAGTGCTGTGACTATCTACAGAGACACACCAAAAAGAATCTATGGATAATTCATTAGAACAAAAAAAGTTCAGCAAAGGGTCTAGCTATAAAAGCAACACCAAAAAACAATAGCAGGAAGTAGGTGTGGCTCAAGCAGTTGAGCACCCGCCTCCCACACGGGAGGTCCCGGGTTTGGTCCCCAGTGCCTCCTGAAAAAACAAATGATAAAACCATCTCAGGTAAGCTGATGTGGCTCACTGGTTGAGCACCGGCTTCCCACATATGAGGTCCTGGGTTCAAACCCTGGCCCCTGGTACCTGAAAACAGAAAAAAAAGAGGGCAAAAGAATCCATACTAAGATTAAATAAGTAAATGGGGACAAAGGAGGAGCTTTTAGAGCACCAACCAGTACATATGACAGGAATGACGGTTTTGCAGCCACATGAATTGATTCAGGCAAAAATTATCAGATGCCAAAACTAACAAGGAAAAGTTTGATGAAAAACAAGATAATACAGTCTAAAACTTTCTCCCTGTAAGAAAAAAAAACAAAGAGTAACTTTACAGTGTAACGCAAGACAAAGAAAGAATTATCCCAGGTTAAAAGAGTCTAAGATGTGACAACTAAATGTAATGCATGATCCTGAATTAATTTTAGCTTTAAAAAAATCTTGAATTGTGATAAAATATGCATAATATAAAATTAACTTTCACTATTTTTAAGTGACTGATCCCGTGACATTAGTTCCACTGACAATACTGTCCACCTTAAAGCACCAGCTGTTGCTGGAATGTCTCCGTCATCCCAAGCAGGTGCGCATTAAGCCCTAACCCCCACCCCCCTCCAGCCTGGCAACCACTCTTCTGATTTCTGTCTCTATGGATTTTCTTATTCTAAGTATTTCATATAAGAGAATCATGTATTTGTCCTTTTGTGTCAGGCTTATTTCATGCATCGATCTCTGGACTCTCCATTCTATTCCATTGTCTGTCCTTACGCCAGCGCCATGCTGTTTGAATCACTGTCTGAATTAGGTTTTGAGGAAAAGTTCTGCTAACAGGACATTTTTGAGACAATCAGGAAAATTAAAGTCTGGAGATGAGCTAGTAGTATTTTATCAACGTTAGTACCCTGACCTTGATAGTTACACAAGTTCCTTGTTCTTAGGAAATTCATGCTCAAGTATGTCACCATATGTGCAACTTACTCTCAAAGGGTTCAGGAAAAAATATGCACATGGGGAAGAATGGAGGGAATATGATAAAAACAAATGTAGGGGGCGCGCGCACGGAGATGGCGGCGGCCGCCTGCGGGCCGCATGTGAGGCGCAGTAGAGAGCTATGGACGGTTCTGCTTGGAAGGTCAGCTCTGAGAGAACTGAATCAGACTGAAGCAGAACTAAACAAACACTGGCAGCGGCTATCGGAAGGGCTTTCTCACTACAAACCTCCCAGGAGGCACCGGAACGGAACCCAGCACCTCCTCTGTGGGAGGCGAGTGCCCAACCGCTTGAGCCACATCTGCTTCCCAGGAATTTCTTTATAAATTTTGGACATTAAACCCTTATTGGATATGTGGTATCCAAATATTTTCTTCTATTCTGTAGGTTTTTTCTTTACTTTCATGATGAAGTCCTTTGATGCACAAAAGTTTTTAATTTTTATGGGGTCCCACTTCTGGTTTTTTTTTTTTCTGTTGCTTGTGCTTTTGGTGTAAAGTCTAAGAAATCATTGCCTAATACAAGGTTCTGAAAATATTTCCCTACATTTTCTTCTAGGAGTTTTATAATCTTGATTCTTACATTTAGGCCTTTGATCCATTTTGAGTTAATTTAAAAAAAAAGAAATGCTTTTTTTTTTTTTTTTTTTTTTTTTAATTTTATTTATTCCTCCCTCCCTCGTTGTTTGCACTTACTGTCTGCTGTCTTCTTTTTAGGAGGCACTGGGAACTGAACCTGGGACCTCCCGTTTGGGAGAAATGTGCTCAATCACTTGAGCCACCTCAGCTCCCTGGTTTATTGTCTCTCATTGTTTTTCCTCTTTGTGTCTCTTTGTTGCATCATCTTGTTGCATCAGCTCGCCACGCCTGCCACTTGTGCCAGCTCTAGGAGGCACTGGGAACTGAACCTGGGGCCTTCCATGTAGCAGGCGGGAGCTCAGTTGCTCGAGCCACATCCACTTCCCTTGAGTTAATTTTTGTATATGATGTGAGATAGATGTCCCCCCCTTTAGTCAAGCAAATGGATATTCAGTTTTTCCAGCACCATTTGTTGACATTTTCTTTCCCAATAGAGTAGACCTGGTACCCTTTTAAAAAATCAACTGTTGTACAACACAAACAATGAACCCTATTGTAAATAATAGACTATAGTATTACAGTTAATAATATAGTTATAAAATGTTCTTTTGTAAATTGTAACAAATGCACCACACTAATAATAGGATGGAATATGGGAACTCTATCTTATGCATGATTTTTCTGTAAACCTACAACTTCTGTAATAAAAAAAAAATCAATTGGCCATAGATGGGCGGGTCTATTTTTGAACTCTCAGTTTACTTCCATTGTTTTATATGTCTGCTCTTGTGCCAGTGCCATGCTGTTTTAGCTTTTAGCTTTGTAATAAATTTTAAAATTGGGGAAAAAAAAACAAACAAAAAAAAACAAATGTAAAATGTTAGCAATTGAGGATTCTGAGTGAGAGGTAATCAGGAGTGGGGTATTTTTTTTTTAACCATTCTTGTTAACTTTCCTGTGAAATTAAGAGAGAATTTCAAGTCAGAGGAGTAAAGATGGAATATTCTTTATATATAATGTTAAAATAACAGGTAACTCCAATCTCCAGATAAACTAAAAATTTTCATATCAAAATAAAACAAAATGTATTTGCTTAAAAATTAAAAATGTGTATTTAAACTCCCTGATTAGATAAAAAGAGTAAAGAAATGGGATAATATCTGTAACATACATAAGACACAGAAATACTGCATTTAAATACATAAATCAAGAAGAAAAATTATCCAACTAAGAGAAATGGCAAGGACCCGAATGAATACCAGGAAAGGAGGAATATAATTAATGTGGAAAAAAATACTGCGGCTCAGCACTCTCCAAAGAAACACAAATGAAATCTATCTAAAGTGTTCGCCTGCGAACCAGAGGTTTTTGACAAGAACAGGTAACGCCAAGGCTCACCTGAGCCGAATGCCCCTGGCACCTCCCCGTGGCCTCACATGGCCTCGCAGCCCCCTCGCAGGGGAGGCAGCAGCAGCGGCTGGGGCCTGGCCACCGTACCCCAGCAGCGAGGGCAGCGTTGGTGCCGCAGCCCAGGCAGGCAGGCCCTGGAGCTCGTCGGCTCTGGGGAAAGTCATGGCGATGAGCGAAGGTTTCACAAGAGGATCCCAAGTAAGGTTAAAATGGGAAAAGGAAGGAAAATAACAAAAAGTTAGAAATAACCCAATGTCTATCAGTAAGTAAAATGGTGATATACACGCAACGGGTAAAGGCCGTGCTGGAGACCAGAACGACACAGGACGTCACTGTGCTCGCGGCAGCTTCACCAGGTGCAAACCAAGAGTCACGTGGCAGCGCGGCAAGCCTGTGCGAGGCCAGAGCAGAGGGGGGACCACGGGCGAGGGCACCGACAGGCACTCCTCACCGGGTCCGGGGACCTCCCCTTTCCTCTTTGCACTCTGCTGCACTTCCCAAGTCTCCTTCAAAGAACACACTCTACTTTTATCATAACTTTTAAAAAGATGATATCCTGGAAAGAAAGTCACACACACAATTCCGTGACAGTGCGCCAGCAGCATGAGCAGCTCCGTCGTGCCCAGCGGCCAGAGTGTCTCGGTGGCACAAGGCCGAGCCACGGCACCTGCCCCTCAGGATTTGCCTGTGGGCTGCAACCGCCTGCCAAAACAAAAGGAAGCCGCCTTTCCCTCCAGGACGTCCGACAGATCACACCAGAAAATCCCTACATGTTGAGAAACAAAAGAATATACCTTAAATAGCCCAGAGAGCAGGAAAAAACAAAGGAAAGAAAACAGAAAACATTTTTAGCTCAATGACATATCAAAACTTATGGCCCTGGGATGTGGATGTGGCTCAAGCAATTGAGCTCCCGCCTACCACATAGGAGACCCCAGGTTCGGTTCCCAGTACCGCCTAAAGAAGATGAGCAAGACAGCGAACTGACGCAAACTATACTAACACAACAAGATGACGCAACGAGAGACACAAGGAGGAAAACGAGACACAACTAAGCAGGGAGTAGAGGTGGCTCAAGCAATTAGGCGCCTTCCTCCCACATGGGAGGTCCTGGGTTCAGTTCCCGATGCCTCCTGAAAAGAAGACAAGCACACAACAAACAGACGCAGCAAATGCAAACAACGAGGGAGTGGGGAGAACTAAATAAAATGTTAAAACAAAAAACAAAAAAAACCTTATGACCTTATGAGCAGATATTGCTCAGTGGTTGAGGTACAAAGTCCCAGGTTCAATCCCTGGTACCTCCCAAAATAAAAAAAAATAAAAAAGAAAAACAACAACAAAAAATATGGTCTTAAATGCATATCTAAAAAGAAAAAAATCTATAAATTATTTATCCAAGTATGCAGCTCAAGAAGTTAGGAAAAGAAAGCAGTGAAGAACAAAAACTGGTGAAACCAAAAATAAATGCGCTAAAAAATAAAATAGAGAAGCAGATGTGGCTCAAGCAATTGAGCTCCTGCCTACCACATGGGAAGCCCCTGGTTCGGTTCCCAGTGCTTCCTAAAGACAGCAAGCTGGTGCAATGGGGAGGTGTAACAGGCTGACGCAACAAGAGACACAAGAAAAAAAGAAAACATAATGAGAGACACAACAAGCAGGGAGCGGAGGTTCCCAGTGCCTCCTAAAGAGGAAGAGGAAGACAGCGAGCTGACGTGATGGGCAGGAGCAGCAAGATGACACAACAAGAGACGCAGGGAGAAAGACACAATGAAAGACACAACAGAGCAGGGAGCAGAGGTGGCTCAAGTGACTAGATGCCTCCCTCCCACATCAGAGATTCCAAGTTCAGCTCCCGGTGCCTCCTAAACAAACAAGAAAGACGAACGGACACAGCAAGTGCAAACGACGACAGAATGGGGAGAACTAAATAAAACAAATCTTAAAATAAAATAAACAGATACTAGGTAGAACCGAAGCCTGCAGACAGTGCTTTGGAAAGAGTGAAAGCTTGATAAGCCACCAGGTGAGACTGATGTAGAAGGAAGAGGCCTGTGCTGAGCACGGGGATGTGGCAATGTCAGGTCTGCACCTCTCACAGCTACTGAGAACAGCTCTGCGCCAAAAATATAAAACCTGAGGGAAAATGGGAAGATCCCAAAACTGACACCAAGAAAAACAGAAAATCTCTAGTCACAACTACCCAAAGAAACTGAGCCGAAATTCAAAATTTTCCCTCAAAGAAAACTCTAAGCCCAGTTAGATTTTACAATGAACTTTCCCCAAACATAAGGAAAAACTGCCACTAATCTTACTTAAGCTCCTCCAGAGAATACATTGCAGAGAAGCAGATATAAAAAAGAACCCATTTTTGTATTCTAACTGGTCTAATACATACACCTGACGCATCGTAGCACACAACAGGGCTCAAAAGCATTCAAGCCGAGGCTGTGTATCCGTCACAGCTGCCTGCGACGCCACATCACCCCGCGTGAGGAGCAGCAGCTGAGCCTTCGGCGGCCCGCCGGGCGCCCTGGCGGGGGCAGCGTGCCTGAGCGGCCAGCGTCCCTAGCCAGGGCCCTTTACCTGATCTCCCCTGCCCTGTGGTCTGGGAGCTGCTCGTGGAAGTGCTTCAGCGCCTGCATCACGGCCGACGTGCACTCCACGAAGGTGTAGTCGATCATGATGTCCCCTGGGGAGGGGCAGGAGAAGCTGGGGCTCGCGAGCCGCCCCGACACCCCAGGCAAGAGCGCGACGAGCAGCGGTGCCTCGCTGTGCAGGGCCCACGTGGGACGGCCGCCAGCGGGCAGGGCAGGCGCTGAAGCCTCAGAATTGTGGCTCAGAGACCAGTGGGCGCGAAGGGGGCCCGGCACCGGGTGAAGGGGACTCGAGCAGAGAGCTGCAGCACCCCGACACCCCCAGCACAGGCATGCGCGGCAGAAGCCCACCAGGAAGGGGCGGCAAGAAGCAGGGTGAAGAGGCGTGACTTGCCAAGCCTGCGGCAGCCGGGCAAACGGGAGGTGGGCGCACCGTGGGGCTCAGGGACCGGCCCCCCACGCTCACGTGCCTGCACGCCGCGGCCCCTGGCGTGTTCCAGGGACATGCAGCCCCTGCGGCCCGGGGCCCTTGTGGGCCGCCTGCAGGACAGCCGTGAGCCGCCAGGGAGCTGGACCTGAGCCCCGGCTCCCTCCGACTGTCCCTCCAGGTTGCAGGGACACGGCCGCCTGCCCCGGGCCGAGGGGCACAGAGGGCCCTCGGTCACGGCCGGCCCTGCTGTGAAGGGGCTCGGCGGTGAGCCTGCGCAGGGCCAGGACGCTCACCAAAGACCTCCGAGGGGTTCAGCAGCTCGAGCAGGCGTCCCCCACGCGTGGTCTCATAGGTGGCGAAGCCCCCGTCGGCGTTCCTCAGGCTCAGCAGCTGGAACCAAGGGGCGCCTGAGGACCAGCCGCCCCGAGCCCGGGCGCAGCCAGAGGGGCGGGGCAGTGTGATGGAGAGCCCGCCCACGGCTCACCACGGCCACCGCGTCACACAGCCGCTCCCGCGGGACGTGCTCCGTGAGGGACGGGCACTGCTGCTGCAGGAGCAGCACGGCCTTCAGGGCCTCAGCCGTGCAGTCCGCCACGATCCAGCCGCAGTCCCGCGTGCTGAAGGAGAAGCCGCCCTGGAAGCACAGAGCCCTGATGACGGGGGGCACCAAGACCCAACAGGGGCTCCTCCATCACCCAGACCTGGGGTGCTCACCGCAGTCCTGAGACCCCGGCAGCCTGGCCCCTCACGCCGGCCCCGTGGCAGCCCTGTTGCAGCTCGAGGCAGCGGCCGCCGGGCCGGGTGAGCGGCAGGCGCACGGCTCGACAGAGCCAGGCAAGCCCACCCGCCGGCAAGGCCAGTTCACTGCGCAGGAGCGGCCAGGCCCACGGGCCACGCGGCCTTGGCTTCCAGCCCCGCAGCCCCCGTGGGCCGCAGCCCCTGCCCTCCCCGTCTCACCTCACGCCAGCCACGCGAGCCCCTCGCTCACAGCAGCCAGCGTGCTCTGCGCCATGACTGCTGGGGTTTCCCTTCCCTTATCTCCCTTGCCTTTCCCTTATCTCCCTAACCCGGAGCTCAGTGGCGGAATGGTCTCTGTCTGGATCACGACTGTCTGAAGTCTCCCCCGAATGCACATGTGTGCAGAGAGCGGGCAAGCTCCAGGGGGCGCCCATCAGCTCCCGCAGCGTGAGAACGCGGCAAGCTGCCCACGCGCTTCTCGGCAGTGACCCAGGCACAAGCAGACCCGGCTGGGGCAGCCACGGCGGTACCTTGTTCCCATGGCGGTAGTACTTCTGGTAGTCGGGGGCGTTGTCGGGAACCTGGCAGCATCCAAGCCACACGCGTGAAAAGAAAACAGAGGATGCGTGCGCGCAAAGACGAAGTGGGGGCGGGGGAGGGGGAAGAGAGGAGGGGGGCAGGGAGAAGGCTGCTGGGAGGGGGGATGGCAAACGGGTGGGGGCAAGGGCAAGGACGGCAGGAGGGGAGGACCTGGGACGCCACTCAGACAAGTGGGGCAAGAACAGGGCAGGCGCCAAGAGGAGCCCTCCCTGGAGGGCGGGTGCTGCTGGGGGTCTGCCGGGGGGTCCTGATGCCACGGCGGCGCAGGGAGGTGGCGGTGAGGCAGGAGAGTGGAGGGGGGAAGGGTCTTGTCCCTAGGAAAGCAGGGCGGAGTCCCTGGCCCGCGCACGCTCAGGGCCCCTCGGGCCGGGCTGGGAGCCCCGGCTCAGCCCTCACCTGCGAGAAGCGCAGGAAAGCGTGCGCCTGCTGCAGACAAGACGAGAACTCGGGCCTGAGGTGTGCGCCTGCCTGGAAGAGACGACGGGTGGCAAGCGTGAGCCGGCTCCCAGGCCCCAAAGTCAACGCCCGGATCCGACCTGGCCCGGGGGCAGGGGGGTGCAGACAAAAGAAAACCCGGTAAAGGGACTGCAGAGGCCACCGCAGGGCCAGCACCCCGGGCTCCCCGCGGCCCAGGGCACCTCACGTTCCCCCGACCGCGCTCCCACCAGCTCTCCCGCGCCCCTGCCCTCCCTGCAGCGCCGGCCCCAAGGCCGCGTGGCCGCCTAAGCTGAGCGGCCCTAGCGGCGTAGAGCAGGTGCCGGCTCACGCTGCGGGCCTCAGTCCTGACCCGCCTCCCGCCCAGGCTGCTCCAGCAGGTCTCGGGACCCCCTTAGTCTCCTTGCCGACCCTGTCCCAAGACCCCTTCTCTGTGTAAACCACACCCAGTTCCGACGCCTCCCTGGGGAGGCCCACTGACTGCCAGACCTGCTCCTGAGCCGCCCCACAGCTGCCCATCCCTCACTCCTGGGCTGGAGACCGGGCCGCCGTGCCTCGCCATGGCTTCTCACCCCCCATGGCTGGACCTGCGGCAGCCCCCGAGGCCCCCCACCAACGAGCACACACTGGCCCAGACAGGCAGCACGCAGGTACGTGATGCCACTCAGGAAGCCCTGGCTGTGCCTCCAGCCTCTAAGGAATGAAGAACCCGTAAGCACAGCAGGAACCAGAGAGTCCACGGAAACCACGCCCTCGTACAGAGCCAGGATCCGTGTGCGGAGCCAGGATCCCCGCGTACGGAGCCAAGATCCCCGCGTACGGAGCCAGGATTCCTGTGTGTGGAGCCAGAACCCTCACACAACCACAACCTTCAGGAACCAAGGTTAACAGAAGATTCAAAAAACAGCAAACGTGTGGGCTGGACACGTGGCTGTGTGCGCACAGGGAAGGCTGGGAAGGCTGAAGGGAGGAGAGGCACGTACCTCCAGGAAGGCTTGGATGGCAAACGCAGTGTCCCAGATCTGAGAGCCGTTGGTGCCCTGAACGCAAAGGAACAATTAGAGCTGCCACAGAACTTCCTCCTGGGTGGCCGCGGCCACTGCGTGGAGGGGAGCGCCCTGCCGCATGTCTGGCCAGCCTCAGCTGCCTGCTCTGCAGGCGGACGCTGCACGGGGCAGCACAGCCAGCCGTAGGGGCCGCCGACGGGCAGCGGTTCTCAGGCGCTTTTTGGGGTGTGGGCGGGATGCTCCTTCTCGGGCCAGGAGCCTGCGCCCACAAGGTGCCCAGCGCCCCCGTGCCCGGCACGCAAACACCCAGCCCCGGGAGCAGGGCCCCCGTCACGTGGCACTCAGCCCCGTTCCAGAGCACGCCCGGAGGAGACGAGCAGCGCTGCTGGGTCTGGGACGGAGCCTCCAAACGGCCCGTCAAGGCCCCCGTGCTCCCTGCGCTGGGTGGCCGCACCCTCAGCCAGCACGCGGCGGCGGCAGGACGAGGGCGGGTCTCTAAAGTGCCCACACCTGGAGGCGGCTGTGGCTCAATCAGTGGGGCTCCCGTTTACCATATGGGGGGCCCTGGGTTCGGTTCCCGGGGCCTCCTGGTGAAGGCAAGCCCGCCCGCACGGCGTGGTTAGCTGACCCAGCGAGCACAAGCAGCAAGGGGGGGATAAATGAATAAATAAATAAAATCTTTAAAAATAAATAAATAAATAAATAAAGTGCCCACAGCTGCCCCCGGGTGGGCTGGGACCCGAGGGGCCGCGGCTGGTGTGACACGGGCTGCCGGCAGCAGGACGCTGGCTCTCCGACCTAGTCTAAGCTGTTTTGGGGCGCAAAGCTCTTTAAAAGATGGGACAGAAACAGGCCTTCACCCAGGACAGGTCACAGGCGCCGAGCCCCTATGCTGGCCCTCACCCCATCCCCCTGCGGGCCGAGCCCCTAGGCCACCCCCTCCCACCCCGCCTGCGCCCCACGCCCCCGCCCACCGGGCTCCTGCCGCTCCTCTGCTCTGGCCCTTGCGCTCCGTGGGGCAGCGGGTGGAGCTGCGTGACACCACCCCCAGGGTGGCCGGAGCCAGGAGGACCAGCGTCCCCGCCAGCTAGGGGCCGTCGCGGGTCGCCCTGGCCATGGGCCTACGAGGGGCGGGGCTAGGCCAGCGTGGCCCTCGCCCGCATGGCATGGGGATGCGCCCCGGGCCGCCACGTGTCCCCACGCGCTGTGGGAGGGCACGGCAAGGAGCGGTTATCCCGAAGCCCGAGAGCACCAGGAGGACAGAAGCACAAGGCCGAGGCTGCCCTGCTCACCTCGCCTGAGCCTGCACACCGGCCCGTGAGCTCGTAAGCGAGCGGCTCTTCAGGCCTGGGGTGGGGACTCCCCCAACTGCCCACCCCCCACCAGCCCCGAAGGGCAGCTCGCCGCCCCGCCGCTCTTGGCGCAGCCCCCTCCTCTCGGCACACCGACCTCAGACCACCCAGCCCTAGACTCGGAGGAAAACCCACAAACCTTCGTCCCTGGACCCCAATAAACAGGGACGCCCACAGGCCCCTCTTGCACTGCCCTGTGCTCCCACCTCCTGGGTGAGGCCCCGAGCGCATCGCACCTCCCGGCCACCCCCCGTGGCCGCACTCTCCCTCTGGGACCCTCTCTGCTCCTGTGTTATGGCCTCAGTTTCCCTCTGCATCGCACCCGACCTGCACCCGGACCCAAAGTTAAAACCCAACCTAACAGGCTCGCAGCGCCCGCCAAGCAGCCCTCCCTGGAAGCCACGCGAAGGCCCGGGGCCTCACCTGCATCTTCATGCCATCGAGGCCCAGCCTGGGGGAGAGACGCCACGTCAGAACAGAGAAAGGGCCGGAAGCCCAGGTGCTGCAGGGGCCCGCCCGAGCCTGGCCCCTTCCCCCCCCCCCCCCCCCCGGCTTCCTAGGTCTACTTCCGGAGCCATTCAACTCTGCATTCAAAGACCACCCTCCCGTCCCCACGGCCCCGTGGGACATGCAGGCTGCTCCCCTGCCCCCACCGGCTCACCAGAGGTAGTCGGGGATCCGGGAGACGTGCTCCCGCAGGGCGGGGGAGGCGGGTCCGTCCACGCTCCAGCGCACCAGCATGTTGATGGTCTTGGAGATCTGCAGAGGACGGCGGGGTTGGCCCAGCTCTGGGCGGGGATGGGCCCAGCTGGGGAGGGCGAGGGGTCTCGGGGGCCTGGGCTCTGCTGACCCCAGCGCAGACCCCTCCACTCCAGGAGCAGGCGCGGAGCCATTCTGACCCGGGGTCAGCGGAGAAAGCCCGTCAGGGAGGGGCACCACCACCCAGAACACAGGGCCAGGCCGGGGGGGCCACAAGAGACCCGCGCCGCAAGCTGCGCCCCAGACAGAGGCTCGGGCCTGGGGGCGCCCCGGGCCACAGGCGCACTCACCGGGCCAATGCTGATGCTCTTGCTGAAGCGGTCGTCGGCCGCCACGTGCTCGTACACCTCCTGCACGGCCCACTGCCGCAGGCGGGCACTGTGGTGCCGCTCGTACAGGTTGAGCACCGCTGGGGGGCAGGGGGCGGGGGGCAGCCTCAGGGCCGGGGCCGCAGCCCTGTGCTGCCCCAGCCAGCAGGCGAGGCGCTCGACTCCGGGCTCCCCCCGCGGCCCCTGGGCGCCCCCTGCCCACCCTCCCCTACACCCACCACCCCTGCCTGACTGCCGGCAGTCGCTGCTCGACACCCCCAGCCCAGGGAAAGCTGCCCTAGAGCCCCTGCCCCAAGCCCCCACGGCGCCTGCTTTACAGGGCCACCTGGGGCAGGGCAGTCCCTTCAGAGTGGGCCCCAGGGTGGGAAGCCCCTCCTCGGCTTCAACCCTCGTGACGAGAGGCTGGCACAGGCATGCTGGGCAGCCCGGAAGTCTGCAGGCAGTGGGCTGGGTGGGCATCACCCCGTGTGGCCGAGCGGGAACAGGGTTTGCTTGCAGGAGTGCAGCAGGTCACGTGTGCCCCAAAAGGAGGGACAAGAAAAAGAAAGGCACGCTTGGGGCTTGGGGACCCTCGGGGCCCCTGAGCAGCTCCTGGGGTTGGCCCCGGTGCCCTGCGGAGGCACCTACCGTAGGCAGCACGGAGCAGCCTGCTGTGCGGCGTGTAGACGTCCCCGGGGGCCACGCGGCTCCTCTGCGCGGGCCAGTCGATGCTGGCGTAGTCCTCCACGTACAGCTCCTACGGGCACAGGCCTGAGCCACGGCCGGCGCCGGCGCCGCATGGGGCGGCGAGGGGCCCCCACCTGCCGCACACACGCGGGGGCTGCCCTCGGGCCGCCCGGCCCCACCGCCCTGTCGTTCCCGCGGCCCCGCCCACAGGGCTGACCTGCGCCGCTTCTCCCGCCCTCTGCCCCCGTCACGGCTGTGCGCTGAGCTTCAGCTCAGGGCTGTACTGGGGGCACCGAGGCAGACGTGGGTCAGCACCGTCCTCACACCACCACCACGAGCCCCCAGGCCCCCCGGACGCTGGGGGTACCTGCTGCTCACCGCACAGCCGGCCTCCACGCAAGGTTCCTTGCGCCCCGGCTCCCAGCCCGGGGTTGGTGTGGCCCCCAGACCTCCGCTAGCTGCAGGAGGTGGGACATCCTGGCACCCCAGAGCTCCAGGACAGCCCCCCAGGTGCGGCGCGCTGGCATCACGTCCCTTCCAGAGCGCGTGGACCAGGCGCAGGCTCACCTGGCGCAGGCTCCGCACCAGCTCGTCCTCCACGGCCTTCAGCCGGGCGGCGTAGCAGAAGCTCATGGGCAGGTAGACCTGGCGGCAGTGGCACCAGAGCGTGGAGGGGTGCGCAGGCACCCAGGTGGGGAGCAGCCTGTGCGGGGGCGGGGAGGCCGTCAGGACCCCGGAGGACCAGCCTTCTCCGCAGCCCCCCCCCGCTGCAGCCCGGGAGCCCAGGCCCCGCCCCCAACACCAGTGCAGCGAGCTGCGCACTCACCACATCTCGGGGAGCAGCGTGTTGAGGCCGTCCCAGCTGTACACGTTCAGGACCGCCAGCCAGAACTTGCCCCAGGACGGGATGAGCACGGCGCCGCCTGCGAGGACAGCACGGGCCTGTCGCATGCCGGCCTCACTGCGCCTACGTGCGCACCTGCTCTGCAGATGCTGGCGGCCGGCGCGCAGCCCCGAGAAGGTTCCAGAGCTGCCAGGACTGCACTGGAGTCTGCAGCCAGGGACGAGCATCTTCGGAACCCCGGTCCCCAGCAAGGCGCCTGCGATGCAGCCACCTGGCCAGGTAGGGGCGCGACCTGCGCTAGGCGAGGGGCGACCCAGTTCCCACGTGCAGGACTCTGCGGGAGGGACCCACATGGGCCTGAGCCTGGCCACTGGTCCAGCACGAGTTAGAGCGAACCCCGTGGGAGCTGGTCCACGGAAGACGAAGGGGGGTCAGAAGGAACAGGGAGAACGAGGCTGCTGCCACAGCCCTGGTGGGGGCCCAGGGCGTCCAGGCAGGTGGGCGGGCACTACGGTGAGGATGAGCCGGCGCCTCAGGGGACTTTGATCTCAGAGAAACAATAAAAACAGTCGTCCTAAAGCAGAGTTGAACCATTCCAGAAATGGAGACGTTGTGGAGACAGGGAAGGAGCCACAGGCAGGTCACCGGGGGCGCAGCCTGCCTCCACGGGGGCCACGCTCTCCCTAATCGAGGGACAGCCGCTGAGCGGCTTTCCTGCTCATGGACCACTCCCTGTGCCCAGCTTCTGCAACAGGCGCCCACGGCTGTACCCCACTGCTCGGCCAGCCCCCAGTCCAGGAACTTGAGACCCAATTTCTTAGACTTTGGAGGACAGCTCTGTGGGTACCCTTCATGCCCAATGTGTTCCCCCAAAGTAACCCAGCCAGAGCTCGGGGCCCGCCGGTGAGCAGCAGCTGCTGCCTGGCCTGGCCCCCCGGCCCACCCGTCAGCCTCTGGGTGGGCAGCTCACTTGGGAGGGGCGCAAGAGCCTGCAGAGACACGCCCTCGGCTGGCACCACGCCAGCCCCGGGGGCTCTGGACAGGGGCCTGATTTGCCCTCAGAAGGGCCCGCCCAAGGGAAAAGAACCAAAGGACCTCTGCCCCCTCCCCGTGAGAGTGCCCTGCGGCCTAATCCCCTTCCCTCCCCTAGCGGGCAGAGGAGAGACGCCACCAGCTGGGAGCTGAGGTGGGGGAAGAGGAGCGCGCTGGGGAGGGACGCCCGTCGGGGGCTGCCCAGGGCGGGATGCCAGAGGGGGCTGCAGGGGAGCCAGTGCGTGGCTCCTGCTCCAGCACGTGGTGAGCCGGCCTGCGCGCCTCGCCCCTCGCCCCGCAGCGCGCCACGAGCGATGCACCGCAGACCCGACCCCGTCTGTAACCCAGACGGCAGCACGCGGCCCTGGCCTGCCCCCTCGGGGCAGCTGGAAAGGCCGGCCAGGCATCCATCGGCACTGGCCTGACTGCGCATCCCCTGCCACAGCTCCTGAAGGAGGCCGGGCGAGCTTCTCGCCAACGAGCGCCCTGCACAGCTGGCGACAGGCCGCACCTTTCTGGTGGAGAACGTTCCGGGCTCGCACCAGGTCAGGATCGTCCGGCCCCACGCCCAGGATTCTCAGGGCCACGTAGTTGAGTGCAGTCCCAAACACCGTGGCCTTGCCCTCGACGTGCCTAGACAGAGGTGGGAATCCAAGCAAAGCTTTCGGTGAAACCGCCTCAGGAAGATGAGTGCACTGGGGCGTGTCCCCTGGCGTGCTCAGCGCGCCCAGCAGCCGCACCCGAGCAAGCCTCACGCACCCGTGTGGAGCAAAGCGGTTCCAGCCACGCAGGCAGAACCTGCCCGACCTCGTCCCCCGAGGACACACCTGAGACCCAGAAACCGAGACCCCAGTAGTGGCGCTGGGGGGCAGCGGGGACCGCGCCGCCTCAGGGACTCTCTGCAGGTGTGGAGCCCCAGGCCCACGACTGTGACCAGGCCGCTTGACCTCCACCCAGAGCGCACACCACCCCCCAAAAGGGGCTAAGACTGGGGGGGGGACGTGGGATCCTGAGACCCCACCCTGGTCTGCAGGCCCCGACCAGCCAGGAAACCCACTCACACAAAGCGTGAGGCCCTGAGGCCAGGAAGTGTGCAAGCTGCTTGTTCTGAGACCCTGCCCCATGCTACGTACACACGTGTGCACACGCACGCACTCACAGGCCCCAGCCGCCACCAGGGAGCTGCACGGACCGCAGGTAGCGCTCCATCTCTTCTCGGTACCCGGCCGGCAGAGGGACGTGCGCCACGTGGCATGCAATCAGGAGCCCTGCAGCGCGGAAAGGTGTCAGCGCGGGGCCGAGGACCCTCCACGGGGAGCTGTCCCCGAGGTCTCCCCCGCAAGCAAGCCCAGGTGGGCGAGTCCTCCCGTGCCCCCCCCCCGAGGACTCTGTGAACAGCCCCACGGGGCAGCAGCCCAAGAGCACGCGACACACACACGACACGTCCACCCCAGCCGAGCCGCGTCGTGCCCAGATCCCTGACGTTTGGGATCAGAGACACACGGCATCCTGCACGGCACCCAGGGTTACAGGGTCTGGGCCCCACGAGGAGAGACTGTGGGTCCTACTTCAGCACACCCCGGGGGGAGCACCCAGGATGTTACCGAGCACACGTCACTTCCAAAGTGGGGGCAACAGCCACCATTACCCACAAAGAGCCTCTGCTCCCACCCTGGTCCTCCCGGACCGTTGCTCACAGGCCGCCCTCACACCGCCCCTCGCTGTCCCCAGCCCCACCCCGGCCCAGGGCACATGGCGTGGACGCCGAGCCTGGTGTGGGGCGTCAGGAGCCACGGCCAGGGCAGACAGCAAGCCGCCCACACTGCTGACAGGAGGCCTGGAGGGCAGGATGGGCAGCGGCCGAGGGCCCCACAGGGGAGGGCTGTGCTCAGCTGGGGGCCACACAGCCAAGCCAAAGCAGAAGGATGGGCTGGCCTTGTCCACAGGACGCAGCGGCCTCGTGGCATGGCGTTGCAGAATGCGCCATGTCGGCAAGCCAGAGTCCAGAGAGAGGCTGCCGCGGGCAGTACGTCACCCCCACGCCGAGTGCCCAGAGGGCCTGGGGCAGCCTCAACAAGCCACAGCCCGGCGGTCCGAGGGCCAGAGCAGGACACACAGCGCACGCCCCGACGCGTCGCGGCCTCTCCTTCCCACGTTACTGCGCAGCCTAAAGCCGCCAGGACCCCCAGGCTTGCTTCTAGGCCTCGGCCCAGCCGGGACAAGGGCGGTCGGGATGAACAGACGTGCGGCAAAGACATTCCTAAAAGGGACACTAGGACCTGAAAGGCACAGCGAAGCTGCAGCTGTCAGGAGTCGTCATCCCAGAGACAGACCCGCTCGCCGGAGAAGGCAAGGCTGACGGCGCTGCGGCAACCTCCCGCGGATGAGGCTGCTTCCTTAGAGGGCCGTTCCCAGGACGCTGCCAGACCAGTTCCCTGCCCAGAGGTCTGCGCGCGGCCCACGCTCCGGCCTGAGCCTGCCAGCCCCTGCGCGCGGCCCCGAGGCCACACCCGTCAAGCCGAGTGTCCCTCCGCACCTGCCACCCTGACCACGCCTGCAGCACCGTTCCCAGCCCCCAGGCTCACAGCCTGCCCACACCGGGCCGGGGTCCTTCACCCCCACCTCTCAGCACCAGCACACGATCGGGGTGCAGGGCGGCCCTCCCAGCCCCTGGCCCCAGACTTTCCCCAAGAACCTCCAGGGCCCCAGGGAGGCCCCCCTCAGGGTCTCCGGGCAGGCCGGAGTGGGTGGCAGCCACCTACCTGGCAGGAGGAAGAGGGGGCCGCCGTAGTCCCCCGCCCAGTGCCCGTCCTCAGCCTGGAGCCCTGCGTAGAACGTCATCCCGTTCAGAGCCCCTTCTCGGGCTGTGTGGGCCTTGGGCAGGTCCTGAAAATAATTCTTCTGCAAGAGGAGAAGAGACACGCAAGCTGAGAGAGGCCTCGTGGCAGGCCGTCCTGGGCCCAGCCCAGGCTGGAGCTGCGAGTGCAGACGGCTGTCAAAGTCCTAGCTGCTTCAGCCCAGTCTGAAACTGTCTGATGAAGGTGCTACCAGCTCAGCAAGGTAAAGGAAAGTTCCAAGTTGTAACAGTTTTGCCTTGCAGTCATGTTTGCAGGATTCGTCACAAATTCTCCACAATGCCCTAACTAAGTAGCAGGTGTGTCCTGAGTGTGGGGTGGGCATGGAAACCCACGCGGGCATGGCCTCGGCCCCTTCCCAGGCAGGTGTCAGACTGCAAGCCGGGGCTTGGCAGGGAGACCATTTACACTGCCCACCCTTTGGCTAGCTGGATTTTTTTTTTTTTTTTTTTTTTTTTAAGATTTTATTTTTTTATTCATTTATCCCCTCCTTGCTGCTTGTGCTCGCTGGGTCAGCTAACCACGCCGTGCGGGCGGGCCTGCCTTCACCAGGAGGCCCCAGGAACCGAACCCGGGGCCTCCCATATGGTAAACGGGAGCCCCACTGATTGAGCCACAGCCGCCTCCCTCCCCTGGATTTCTTACATGAACGCACAGAGCCTTTTCAAAAAAACAAAGTCACTGATCAAAAACCTTTTTGGGCAACCCAGGTGTCCATCAACAGATGAATGGATAAACAAACTGTGGTCTATTCACAGGATGGAATATTATGCAGCTGTAAGAAGAAATGAAGTCATAAAGCATATGGCAACATGGATGAACCTGGAGGACATTATGTTGAGTGAAGCAAGCCAGACACAAAAGGACAGATACTGTATGAGTGCGCTACTCTGAATTCAATATATTGTGTAACATATTGTCTGACTCAAAAAAAATTTTATATGTATTCATCACATTTAATTGATAAATGTATATACTTATTCATCAGTGTTCATTTTTAATTTTTAATTGTTTATATTTTCAATTATTAAATGTACATGTAAAAAAAAAAAGAAAAAAGATTAAGACAAATCCTGAATGAGGTGGATCACACCTTAGCTTAAGCAGCCTCATCAAAAGAGACCAAAACAGTGCAAAGCACAGGGATGAAGTGACTTTAGGAACACGCTTTTCTAAAGTACATACAGTTTCAAGCCCCACAGTAAGAAAAGTATTTGTATCAAGTGGATATCAAATGATTTTTGGGTGTATGATAATGGTTTATATCAGTTTCAATAGGAGAAACTGGCACTAACACTGATGTGCCAAACTCAAAATGACCTTTGCTACATCCCTGTGTGACGTGTGTCAATTAAACCGTAATATAGACACATTAGTCATCTTGTTAAATTATATCGCTAATTTAAACGTTAATAGTAGTATTGCACTTAGGTTTGAAAATTTATTTTAGTTTTACATTTCTATGTGTACTATAACTGCAATTATAACATTTTCATGTTTACGCACATATGTTGGTAACATTGTATTATAAATCATTCTCATCGTAAGAAGAAACTTTTTAGGAATAAAAACATTATAACCATCTCTACAACTCTTCTATAAATTTAAAATCATTTCAAAATTAAGTACTCAAAACTAAACTAGGTGTGGCCAGTCCTCTCCCGCTGTAGCTTTAGCTCCGCCGACGCCTGCGGGAACCAGCCTTGGCTATTATTTGGGCCACGCGTTGCACATCCTTGTGGTCCCCCAAAGTACTTTTAACAGGGAAAAGAAATGCTCTTTGCAGCTAACTCTCGCCCCTGGCTGGGGAGGGGCCACTTACAGTGTCCAGGCCCAGGGAGTGGGCTTCCAGGCCCGTGTGGGCGCGGGCCGGGGCCTCCGCCTGCACATAGGTCCACACCTGGCGGCCGTCCTCGTTGCTGAGCTGCCAGCGGCTGAGGTCGGTGGCGGGCTCCGTCTTATAGGGCCCCCCTCTTCGACGCAGACACCTGAGACGACACGCCCAGGTAAGCGCCGTCCCGCCTGCTCTCGGCAGGGCCTCTGCGGGCGGCCCTGAGGGGCGCAGGGCGAGACCCCAGCCCGGGCCCCCCCTCGGCGCCGGCGGCCAGGTCTGCCAGCCCGCGCTCGCGCCCCCACGCTGCCGTGAGCGCCGCCCCCGGCTGCCTCCGCTCGAGGAGGCGCCCCCACGCGCCCAGGTGGGCAGCCGCGGCCGCCCCCGCCCCACGACGTTGGCCCCTCGTGCCCCCGACCCCTCCGCCGCCCCTGACAAGGCCCCGGACCCCGACATCGCCCCCCAGCCTCCCCTCGCCTCCCTGCCGCTCCTCGCGAGCCCCGCCCGGAGGCCGCAGACCCCCCCCCCCAGGCCACCGGGGCGCAGGCCGCCCCCGGCCCTCCCCGCCGCCCCTCTCCAGCACCCGGGTCCACTGGGAGCACAGGCTTGTCTCACGTCCTGGCTTCGGTGCCGTGTGCCAGGCTCTAAATGGAAGCTCAGGGACCCAGCGGGACCAGGGCCTCGAGCTGCCCGGGGGTCGCGCGGGGGTCGCGCGGGGGACTCACGTGCCCTCCGTCATGGCAGCAACGCGGGCAACGCCTCCGCCCCGTCCCCGCCGCGGACCTTTAGGAAACGCGCCCGGCCACGCCCCGGGCACACTGCGCAGGCGCACGCCTCGGCCGAGCTGTAGAGCGAGGTGGGCAGATGTCGGCGCAGCCAATCAGAGCGCCGTGAGGGCGGATCCGGAGTGCCCCTGGCGACCGCAGAGGTCGGACGCGCGGCCCCTCCGCGTGGTGGGGGGCGGGGCCGAGCGACGTGGGCGGGGCGGAGGCCGCGAGGGCGGGGGCCGGGCGACGTGGGCGGGGCCGCGAGGGCGGGGTCCGGGTGACGTGGGCGGGGCGGGGCCTGGCGACGTGGGCGGGGCCGCGCCCCTGCGCCCCAGCGCCCCAGCCTGGGCCGCCCCGACGCTCTGTCGGGGCCTGCGCGGAGGGAGCCGCGGAGGGAGCCGCGGAGGGTCCGGGGGCGCGGGGAGGGGGCGCGCCGGGGCGGCGCAGGGGCCTGCGGGCGGGGGGCCGGGGGGCCCCAGGAGCCCCTCCGTGGAAAGGGCGTCTCAGCCCCCACGTCTAGCCAAGCCGGGGGAGGGGCGACGCTTCAATTGTAAAGAGTTTGGGTTTTGAAATTTCACTCACCTGGAGTTTTTGTGACTGGACTAAGTCTTAGTTTTAATACCTAGGAAAGAAGGGGGAGATTGTAAAGCTGAGAATTCATACAGATGTGAGTTTCCAGAGACAGTCACAGGAGAGAGTAGCTGGTAGCTGGGACATGTGCTTATTGAGATTTCTTCTCTTAAGCAGCTCTGAGAATTCTACAGCTGATTGAGCTGGTTTTCTGTTAATCTAATTTTAGAAGTTTACTCTTTGCACTTAGTTCCCTGAAAGATATAAATCAGACCTTCTTAGTCTTGCTTATGGGAATCAGGTAACTTCTCAAAGCAAAAACAGATAAAATGGTGTGAATCTGTAACTTTTCTCAGAGACAAAAAGCTTGATATCCTTGAGTGGTTGGTTGAGAAGAGAGCCATGAAGGCCTCGCACCTGCACAACTGCATCTACACTGTGGTTGATCAGCTGCTGAAATCAAGGACAAGCTGGACGTGCTTGAGACAGCACAGGACTGAGAAAGTGCACATGCCCTCCTCACAAGACCTGTGGCATCACTTGTTTTTAAACTTGTTTTTCTTCTCCTCTACCCCTCTCCTTTGCCTATGAAAGCTCTAGCTCCCATTTTTACTTTGAACTGGTTTGTGGAAGATCTCCCCAGTTCTTTTTTGCAGTAAACCACCTTCTCACTAAAACACACATTTGTTGTTTCCAGCGTGGGATTGGGTGGGCCTGTCTATTGGGAATGGTCCTGCTTATGGTAACAACTTCTCTCTGCTTATACCCTACCAGGTCCAGCTTGCAAGGCAGTCAGGAGACTGGGAGGCTCTTGGCCTGGGCACCTGGGCATGTTATGTCCTGCTGAGCCAGCAGCAGGACTCAGCCCAGAGAGCCAGCCACGACAGCCCCACACAGGGCCGGTTGAGACTGAAGAAAGAGGCCCTGAAGGCCAGGGTCAGGTCCTTCAGCATTTCTTGTGCACAGAGAGCTGTAGCTACTCACAGTGCACAGCAGGAGGGCAGGAAGGTCCCGCGAGTATGTCCACACCTGTGGCTGACGCCGGGGCTGCTGTGCACGTTGTGGGAAAACGTCATGGGCTCTTTTCTTAGAACAAGATGCACTCGGGGTGCAGTGTTCAAGGTCATAGCAGCCAACGCTCAGCGTGCTTTCAGGGAGTTACGGGGAGGGATTCCTGAGGACGAAGGAGGGGCAAGGGCAATCCCCCCGTGTCTCAGTGTGCTGAACACTGCCGGGGGCGATACACCAGGAATGTAAGTTTATCAGGTCAGAAGCTCACAGCTCTGAGGCGTGGAAGTGTCCAAAGCCAGGCACCGTCAGAGGCAGGCCGTGGCGGGCACGGCGGCGGCTCTGCCGGTCTCTGCCTTCTCCTCCAGGCTCGCTCTCCCGGAGCTCCGCTGTGGCCGATCAGGCAGAGGCCTCATCTCTCGGCCTCTCGGGGGCCTCTTTCCCTGCCTCCGTGCTCCTGATGCCAGCCTCCGGCCTCCTGGACCTCTCTCAGCCTGTCGGGGTTTCTGGCTCTGCCACTTTTTCCCATGTGGCAGCTTTTTAGTCCTCCATTTATTGGACTCTGTGGGTCCCACAATCTAATCAAAGGCCCTTAACTGAAGCGATATAATCAGAAGTGATCCAATGTATAGGGTTACTAGTATAAATATAAATATGTTCTTTTACAAAGTGTTAAGAATATGGTGATACACAGGAAAAATTACAACTAATGTACCTTATGAATGATAGTTAACAGTAGTATTGTAATATTTTTGCAACAATGGCAAAGAAGATATATAAATTGTAAGGGTCAACAGTAGGGGATATAAGAGGGTGTGGGATTTTTCCTTTTGGAGCAATGAAAAATTCTAAAATTTAGGTGATGACAGCACAACTCTGTGATGAAAATGAGAGCCACTGAGTGTACACTTTGGATTGTACAAACCATGAGACTGTACAACACAGGGAATCCAGTAGTGGAAGATGCCAATTGTGGTTAACAGGACAAATATGAAAATGTTCTCTCATGAACTGTAACAAATGGATAATACTAATATAAGGTGTTAATAATCAGGTAGGCTGGGGAGAAAATACACCAAATATAAGGTATGGGCTATAGTTAGTAATAATATATTGCTGATTCTCTTTCATAGTTTGTAACAAATGTTTCACAACCATACAGGTTGGTGGTGGGTGATGTATGGGAGCCCTGTATGATGTGTTTTGTAAGTTCACTTTTACTATACATTTATTGTTTATGTATGTTCACTATGAATGATATACTTAAATAAAATTTTATTTTTTTAAAAAGTGATCCAATGTAAAATTCCCTTAACTGATTCTAATCAAATGCCCCGGCCACAATGCATTTACAGGCACAGGAATGTGTTCATTTTAAGAACATGATTTTCTTAAAAAACAAAAACAAAAACAAAAAACAGGATTTTCTGGGGTCCACAACCTCAAACCAGCACACTCAATCAGGTAGGAAATGCCGTATCACACAGCATGTGGTGTTACCATTTACTGAAATGTTTGCGGGGAAATCTCAAGTTAGATTGGGGGCATGTTAAGACAGGTGCTTATTAGACATTCACGTGGAGGTACTGAGTGGGCTGCAGTGCAGGAGAGGTCAAGGCTAGAGGTAGGAATTGGGGAGTCACCTGTTTTCAGGTGAATAAAATCTGTCTGCTGGTCTCTCCCTTCTCTTCTGGGTTTCATTACTTTCAGCTTCTTGCTTCCCTTGCTTTCTCTTCTATCTGAATTACATTCTTATAAATGACTTCAGGAAGAGGATTAAGACCCACCCTGGGCCACGCCGTAACTGAAGTAACCTAATCAATAGGTCCCACCTACAACAGGTCCACAATCACAGGAGTGGATTCGCTTTAAGAACTTGCTTTCCTGGGGTCCACACTGCTCCAAATCACTGCTGGTGCAGTGGAGTCAGGGAAGGTGTGAACTCAACCAGAGGCATAGCTGAGGGCACCTGGAAGCTGAAGGGTTAAGCGAAAGTCTATCCTTGAGTGGGAGCCCAGTCAGCCTTAGAGCTTCCGGCAGAAGTGGGAGGATTCCTGTGGAGCAACTGGCCTCCCAGAAAAGACCTGTGAACACTGGCAATTGGGATCATCCAATAAAAAAGAAGAGAAGCCTGTCAGCGGGAAGGCTGCATGATCAACAGAACTTCCAAGAAGCTCCTCAGAGCCACATCTTCAACGTAAGCCAGACATTGGAGGAAAACACAGAAAAAGGCAATTCTGAGAAATGGTGGTGATGTGAGATGTGGAAGAGAACTTTGACACAGTCAGATCACCACGAAGCGAGGCATGCCCTTTCCCTCTCTGCCTCACTTTCCTCTGTACTTATCACCAGTGGCAGAGCAAGTACCTCATGCATTTATATTGTACGGTGGATCAAATCATGTTCCCCAGCAAAAGAAGGCTCTCAGTCCGCATTCCTGTGGGACTGAACAGGACCCTTGAAAGTTTCTCATCAGTTAAGGTGTGGGCTCACTTGTGAATAGGGTCTTCTCAGAGCCCACTGAGGCGGGTCTTCATCTTGAATACCAGGGGCCATACAGAGAGAGGAGACTCGGACGTGGTCAGTCACAGAAAGCTACAAGAAGCCAGAAGTCAGTGGGAACTGGAAGGAGGCAGAGGTGCGAGCCCAGGTACCCCAAGGATCGCAGCTCCAGACATTGGGAGAAGGCATGGCCTGGTGAGACCTGGATGTTGGACTCCCAGCCCTCAGAACTGCGAGGGAATAAATGCCTGTTGTCTACGCTGACCTTTGTGCTGTATTTGCCATAGCAGCCTGGCAAACTGAGGCTGCTTGCATAGTATCCGCACTAAAAGTAAGTTCAGATTTGTTTTGTTCGCTGCTGCACCTAGAACGATGCTTGGCACCCAGTAAATCCTCAATAAATGTTTACTGAATGAACAAATAAATAAAAGTGGTGTCCTAAATAAGAAACATTAAGAAAAGACTCTCAAAAATGAAAAATACAGTGGCAGAGATTTTAAAAATCACTAGAACAGGAAGATAAAATAGAGAAATTCTCCCATAAAGTAGGACTAAAAGATAAGGATGGCAAAAATTAGAGAGAAAAGAAAAATAGAGGATCAATCTAGGTGGTCAAATATCTGAATATGAGGAGTTCCAAAGAAAACTAGTGGAGAAAATATTAAGTAATTTTTTTTAGAAGGTACCAGCAATTGAACCCAGGAAGCAGGCATTCAACCACTGAGCTATATCCGCTCCCCAATGAGAGGCAGTTTCTTCATTTGTTTTTAGGAGGTACCAGGGATTGAACCTAGGACCTTGTACGTGGCAAGCAGGCGCTCAGCCACTGAGCTTCATCCACTCCCCTTAAAAAATGTACAAGAATTCCCAGGACAGATGGATAACTATGGATAAATATTGAAAAAGTGTGGCAGGTCATTGTCCACAGATGTCCACTATATTATGTCCCATACCATGTGCTCTTCCCCAATGTAAGCTTAGCACTCTCTCCACCGAGGGCCCCCTCCCCTGAAAAAAAGCAATCCAAGGAAGAGGACAGGGACTCAGATTGCAGACAGAGGGGCTGGGGTGTCTGAGGCCAAGGGGCTCCTGGGCTGGCAACGATGAAGGAAGCCCCAGGACGGCAGCCGAGCAGTAAGCCCAGAGCACAGACACCAGGACAGGCAGGGAGCGGAGCTGGCGCTCAGCCCTTAAGGCAGAGGGCTGGGGGCAGGGGGGCAGGACACGGAGCACCAAGCAAGGGAAAGACAAAGCCATCACTAGTTCCAGGAAGACCCAGAGATTGTCCCTGAAGGGAATGTAATCATGGACAGTGCAGAGCTCAGTGCCCGTCAAGCCAGCCCCGGAGCCAGCTGTTCAGGAGACAGGGGCAGACCTGCGGGCGCGTTCGTGCTGGTGGCTGACCACTGCGGGAGCTCAGGGACGACGTCCGGCGTCTGGACTGAGAGCATTATTGGAGTCTTTACTGATAAGCATGAGCTACTCACTGAAAAATCCCTGATAGCTGAATGCTGTTAGTTTTTAGGAAGCGGGGATTGGTGGTGGTGAGACGTTCTCTTCTTAGTGCTTCCTGTTTTCTCAGTGAAATAGGAAGCAAGGCCATGCTCTAAGAATTTTGGAGGTGTGAAGAGAAGGAGAAATGAAATATGGCTCTTGGAGAGCCTGGGGAATTTGAGATCAGTCAGGAGGTGCTGCCTAAGGGTCAAGCACCCAGGTCGTGGCCATGCCTCTTTCCTGGGGCTCAAGTTTACCACCCAGCCCCAAGTGCTTCCTCCCTCCCTGCGTAGCTGCAGCACCTCCTCACAGAACTCCCTAATTCATCACATGCCATTCTCAAGAGAAAACGTGACCAGGTTACTGCTCTGTGCGATACCCTCCAGCCCTGGCCCCAGGGCACGCCCAGGCAGCAAGTCCTGTGGAATCAGCCTCTTCTTCCCGTGGCTCCTCCAAGCTCCCCTCACGTCCTTCCAGCTGCACCCCACCCTCCTCCAGGAGCTCTGCGCGCTCCTCCTCCACTGCCTGCCGGGTTCTGCTGTCCGCGTACAGCCCTCCCGGGCGTAGGCAGGCAGCCAGGCGGGCAGGGCCTGCAGCTCTGATCCCTGCATCACCGATGCCTGCACCAGGGACTCGAGCTGCAGCTCTCCCACCGATGCCGGAGAGCGAGTGTGAGAACAGGTAAGAGAACTGAAGACGCCACAGAGCACCTTTCATGCTGAGACTGGGGAAGACCTCGCTGGACATTCAAACGGTTTATTCGCATGATTAAAAAATCACTTTTCCAACAGTGCATGAAGCATCTGAGAACAACATTATTTTGAGTAAGAACAGAACCACCTTCAGAGAGGCCTTCCCTCTCCCAGGCCAGCTGCTCAGATGTCCACCATGTCCAGCAGCGCAGACAGATGGAGCTCGGATGCCGCTTCCTCTTCCCTTGCACTCTGGATCAGCCTCTCCAGGTGCTCCAGTCGCCCGCGCAGAGACTTGACTGCCACCTCAGCTGGCTGCAGCCGCTCTCCTGTCCCTTCATTCTGTTTGAATTAAAAAAAAAAAAAAAATCTAAAATCTAAAAGTAGTTTCGGGATAGCAATAAACCAAGACCTGTTCACTGTGAAGGTGCCAGATCTGGCTGAGGACACACACCCTTCCGGCTCCACAAGCACATGCGTGCAATCGGCCTGCACACGTGCGTCCTCTCCATATGCTGTCATGAGCAATTCCCAGTGCCAGCCACGTTTATGAAGCCAGTCAGTGCTGTGTGCTACTCCGTCACATGGATGATTAGTGATCGCTTCACCAGATCACCTTTATGAAGTATGGCTGATGCTGCCATGAACGTTTTAAACGTTAATTTTTGAGAATATCTGATGATTTCTTTAAAGCAGAAATGCTAAGTCAAAGCATATGAATATTTAAAAAGTATTTGCAAACTGATAGCTAGAAATGGTGTGTCATCGTAAATGCTTCTCTACTTGGGGGCTTCCCAGTCCAGAGCACACTTGTGATTGGCCCAGCAGCTTATCTCTGTGATAACAGCTCTGCTTCTGCTTCTTACCTGCTGAAGGAAAGATGGGGAGGTGGAAAGCCCTGGCTAGGGAAAGCAGCTCTGCCACTGGCCAGCTGGGCGGTCCGGGTGAGCCCTCCTGGGCTGCGTTGAGCTCGCCCTCCTCGTTCTAAACTAGGGAAAGGGACTCCCCAAAGGGCGCCTGGGTGGCACGCAGCCCCGGACGGCCGTGCCATGCCCTCCGCTACTCTTCCCGGCACGCTTACGCACACCAGCACGTGGCTTTGTGCTCTGCTAGTCCCAAAAGCGTGTTCCGACTCCATTTTCTCTCATTTCTCAAGCAGAAACGCAGGACTGTTGGTCCTGGGTAATACTGTCACATGAGAGAAGGTCCGACTTCGGCTCCTGACTCCTGCAATGGACCTGGACGAGACTGCCTTTAACCTGAGGGCTGAATGTGCGCCCTTCGTACCTGAGGCCTTTTAGTCGTAGGCGCTCTGACCACTGGCTGGAGAGTCTGAGGCAGAGAAACCAGGGTCTGAGGAAGGTAGAGGGGAAGGAAAGTGGGGTCCGTGAGCGCTTCCGAGTCTTCAGACAACCACCGCTGAAGCTGATCTTCAAACCTGAAACAGTACGATTGCAAACTCAAAAACCCGAGTGCAAGGAAGCACGAAGTTAACCATTGCTCACTGTTCTCCAAAATGACTTGAAAAAATGTTAATGCCTTTGATTTCCACTAAGGGTTGGACTGTCACTACATTAAGTGAATAGTGAACTAATTTAATAAATTTTTTTTGGTTAAATGCTAATTTGAATAGGGCAGTAGGACTTGTGGGTATTTGGATGTGGCTGATTCCGGAGTCTTGGCTTGGGCAGCTACCATCAGCTGAAGATGAGCACCGGGAGAGGGGCTGGCCAGAAATGGGGAATTTGATCTGGGACAGCTTAGATCTGAAAGGGCTATTAGACATTCCAGTGGAGATTTCAAGAAAGCTGTAGGATATGCAAACCCAGAGTTCAGAGGCAAACTTGGGGATCCAGCTATGACCTTCAAAGTGGCAGAATACTGACTTTATTTCAGATCAATGAGACAGGGGGAAATCCCCGGGCAGTGGGAGTAGGAGGGCCCAGAGGGGTGTGGGGGTGCAGGGGAGAGGCTGATTTGGAGGGGCTGAAGGCAGCCTGGGGGTGCTGTGGGGCATGGGGAGAGAACAGGGAAAGAACGGGGAGAGAACAGGGAGAGAACAGGGAACGAGTGCTGACAAGTGCCGGAAAGGGCAGAAGGGGCAGGAACACAGGTGGTGTCCAGGTGAGCACAGGCCACAAGGGAAGACGCCTGCGGCTGGCAAGGTTCAGCGCAGGGGGAGGGACCTTCATGGGAGGTGTGTGTGGGAGCAGGTGGAGAGACCCTGGGCCTTGTGAGGGGCTGAAGGGGGCTGACCAAGGCCGGGGAAGGGGTGCTCACCCCCATCAAGAAGAGGGAACATGGGAAGCGGCTGTGGCTCAATCGATGGGGCTCCCGTTTACCATATGGGAGGCCCCGGGTTCGTTTCCCGGGGCCCCCGGTGAAGGCAGGCCGGCCCGCGCGGCGCGGTGAGCTGACGCAGGGGGATGGCCCAGCAGGGGGAGACAAGCAGACACAGAAAAACGTACAGCAAATGGACACAGCGAGCACAAGCAGCAAGGGGGATGGATAAATAAATAAATAAATAAATAAATGAATAAATAAATGAAAGAAATCTTAAAAAAAAAAAAAAAGAAGAGGGAACACCCAGGGGCCAGGCCAGATGCAAGGAGCACAGCGGGAAGGAGGTTTAGGGTCTGGGGGGACAGGCACGCGTGACCAGGGGGAAGAGGTGGGGCTGCAGAAGGCCCGCTCCCACGCCCCTCGGCGTGGCGGCGGCTGAGGACCATGCACAAGCCGAGTCGGCCAGGCGGCCAGCAGGGAGCCGGCAAGGTAACCGGCCACGTGCACGTCCCACCAAAAAACACAACACTGACTTCCAAAAACAAACAACTGAAAAAGTGACTACAAATGCGTCCAAAACCATCTGTCTGCAGACAGGACTGTGGGACGGCGGCAGAGCAGGAAGCTGCAGGCACTAGTCCCTCCACCCAAACAACTAGTGAGCTGGCAGGAACGACCTGAATTCCCTGTTCTGGAAGGAGGTGCAGTGCTCATGGAGGAACAGGGGAAGGGGATGGTGAGCTGGTGAGCGCCAGCGAGTTCCCCGCCACCCCCATACGCAAGGCTCCTGGGGCAGCTGCTGGTGCCAGGGTGGGCTGTAAGGACCTGGTCCTGCACACTCCGGGGAGTGTGGTCTGACTGCCAATCACTTATTCAGACTGCTGGGGGCCCCGGCTCTGGGGTGGTATTACTGTCAGACAAAATATACTTAATGTCAAAGACAAAGACGGATATTATAAAATGATAAAGGTTCAATCCAGCAAAAAGATATAACAATTACAAACATATGCACCTCACCACAAAGCCCCAAAACATGTGAAGGGAAAACAGAACTGAAAGACAGATGGGTCTACAAGAGCGGCTGGAGACCCCCATACGCCTCTTTCCATAACCGAGAGAACGTGTGAGCAGATTGACAAGGACACAGAGGACCGAGCAGCACTGCCAGCCACTGAGACCCGAGGGCACGAACAGAACAGTCCACCCCACAACCGCAGGCTCCCACCCCTCTCAGGAGCACAGGATGGACACATTAGACCACAGACCAAATCTTAATAAATTTAAAAATAATGAAGCCATACAAAGTATCTTCTTGGACCACAATAGAGTAAAGCTAGAAATAACAACAGAAGGAAAACTGGAAAACTTACAAACGTGGAAATTAAAGAACACACTGTTAAACAACCAATGGGTCACACAACAAATTACAACAGAAATTAGGAATTATCATGAGACTAATGAAAATGAAAACACAACAAACCAAAACTTATGGGATGCAATGAAGACAGTGCTCAGAGGGAAATTTATAGCTCTAAATGCCTACATTAAAAAAGAAAGATCAGAAATCAATAACCTAGGGAAGCAGATGTGGCTCAAGTAGTTGGGCACCTGCCTACTACACAGGAGGTCCCAGGTTCAGCTTCCAGTGCCTCCTAAAGAAGACAAGCTGGGAAGCGGCTGTGGCTCAATCGGTGGGGCTCCTGTTTACCATGTGGGGGGCCCCGGGTTCGGTTCCCGGGGCCTCCTGGTGGGGCCGGGCCCGCCCGCGCGGCGTGGTTGGCTGACCCGGCGAGCGCGGGCAGCGGGGGGGATAAATGAATAGATGAATAAAATCTTTAAAAAAAAAAAAAAAAAGAAGACAAGCTGACGCAACAAGATGATGCAATAAAGGGACACAATGAGAAAACACGAAACACGCAGTAAGTGGGAGCAGAGGTGGCTCAAATGATTGGGCGCCTGCCTCCCACACAGGAGGTCCCAGGTTCGGTTTCTGGTGCCTCCTAAAAAGAAGACAAGCAGACACAGACACAGAAAGCAGATAGTGAGCACAAACAATGAGGGGGGCAGGGGGAGAAATAAATAAAATAAATCTTAAAAAAAAAACAAAAAAACCTAACTTCACAGTGAAAGGAATTAGAACAAGAGAAAACAAAACCCAAAGTTCACAGAAGGAAGAAAATTGTACAAAATGTACTATATCCATACAGAGGGCTGCTATTCAGCCTTAAAAAGAAATGAAGTGCTGGTACATGCTGTGACATGGATGAATGCCGAGGACATCGTGTTGAGTGAAATAAGCCAGACATGAAAGGACAAATACTGCATGACTTCTCTTACACGAAATAGACTGAATGAGCAAATTGATGGGGACAGAGAGCAACAGTGGTTGCCAGGGCTGGGGGAGTAGGAACAAGAAGGAATTACTAAACGAGTAGGAGTTTTGGGTTTGGGATGACGAAAATAGTCTGGAAATAGTGGTGAAAGTGACACAGTAGCATCACTGTACTTGATGTCAAAGTTTTCCACTTAAAATGAGTAAACAGATTTTGACGTTAGCCACATTTTCCCACAGCTTAGAAAAAAAAAAAAGTTAAGATTGTGGGAAGATGGTGGAGTAGTCCTTTCACCAGAACAGCCACTAAACTGGCAAACTGCTCTCGCCGCGTGGCAGCTGCCAGCGCCCACGCCCCATGCGCGTCAGGGCACCGTGGCATCGAGATCCTAGCTAGCAGCTGGTGATACAAAGGGACATAAAAAACCCTCTTCCCCAAGACCAGAGGTGGGCACCGCTGACCGCGGCTCACAATCGCTGGCCACAGCTCTTGATGAACACTTCGGATGGCTGGGGGCCTGGCCTGAGGGTGGCCAGGGTCCCAACTCCCTGGACCAAGGCAGCGCTGGAGCAGGTGTGACGGTGCAACGTGTCCTCAGGGCTGTGGGGACAGCTGGTTAAGGGCCTGCATTTGCTGGGCAGGTCAAGAAAGCTCAGCTGTGGCGAGCCAGGGAAAAAGCTCCTGGCACAATTCCTGACAGCAAAAAAACAGCCTTTTTTTGCAGAAATTAAAAAACCAATTACCAAATTTATTTGGAAGGCTAAGGGGCCTAAAAAGGACAACAAAGTTGGAGGACTCTTCTCACTTCCTGACTTTGAAGCATATTACTTAGCTACAGTGCTGAAAACAGCACGGCACTGGCACACAGACAGACAGACTGACCGATGGAAGCAAACAGAGTTTGGAAACAGACCCTCACATGTACGGTCCAGTGGTTTCTGACAAGCCTGTCATGCCCACCCAGCTGGGGCAGAACAGTCCAGTCAACACACACTGCTGGGAGAACTGGACGTCCACAGCCAAAAGGAAGTGGACCCCTATCTCACACCTCATACAGAAATTAACTCAAAATGGATCAAGGACTAAATATAAAAGCTAGAACCCATAAAACAACTAGAAGAAAATGTAGGGAAACATTTTCAAGATCTTGTGGTAGGTGGTTTCCTAAACCTTACATCCAAAGCATGAGCAATCAAAGAAAAAAAAAAAAATAGATAAATGGGACCTCCTCAAAATTAAACAAATAAAATTAAAATTTTTTTTAGGAGGTACCAAGGATTGGACCTGGGACCTTGTACGTGAGAGACAGGCACTCAACCATTAGCTACATCTGCCCCCTAAAACTAAACACTTTTGTGCTTCAAATGACTTTGTTAAGAAGGTAAAAAGGCAGCCTACTCAATGGGAGTAGGTAAAGGTTTGATTACCATGTTATATAAGAGAGATTCATACAACTCAACAGTAAAAAGACAAGCAACCCGATTTAAAAATGGGCAAAAAGTTCCCAATAGCCATTTTTACAAAGAAGAAATACAAATGGCCAAAAAGCACATAGAAAGATGCTCAACATCACTAGTGATTAGGGAAATGCAGATCAAAACTGCAATGAGCTATCAGCTCACACCATACAGAATGGCCACTATTGAAAAACAGAAAACCTAGGCGCCGGAGGATATGGAGAAATGGGAACACTCCTTCACTGTTAGTGGGATTAGAAAATGGTGCAGCCTTGACAGCTTGGTGGCTTCTCAGGAAGCTAGTATAGAACTGCCATATGATCTGGCAATTCCACTATTAGGAATATATTCAAAAGAACTGAAAGGTCACAAACTGACATTTGCACACTGATATTCACAGCAACGTTATTCACAATTGCTAAGAGTTGGAAACATCCTAAGTGCCCGTCAACCAATGAATGGATAGACAAAATGCTGTATATATATGCGATGGAATACTATTCAGCTGTGAGAATAAATGAGGTTGGGATGCATATGACAACATGGAGGAAACTTGAAGACATTATGTTAAGTGAAATAAGCCAGACACATAAAAACAAATATTATATGGTCTCACTAATATGAATTAAATATGATGAGTAAACTCTTGGAGTTAAATTACAGAGTATAGGTTAATAACAGAAAGAATGCGGTTGAGAAGGGGGCGCTGATGCTGACCGTATGTAGAATGTCTAATAAGGTGGGCTGTAAATGAGTGGAGATGGATAGAGTTGGCGGTAACACATTGTAAGGAGTACGACTAACACTGCTGAGTTATAAATGTCTATGTGGCTGCAAGGAGGAGTCGAGAGAGATTAATGTTAACTGAATGACAGAGGATAATCCAGGGACTGCAAAACAGTGATTTTGGTGGTAGATGAGAATTGTGGCTAATAGCACAAATACAACGATGTTCCTCTATTACATGGTGTTAAGAACATTGAGATACACGGAAAAAACACAACTAACGTAGCTTTTAAGCCATAACTAACAGCCATACAGTAGTATTTTTTCAGCAGTGGCAGAGGAGGCACTGTACCAACGCTAAGGCCAACAATGGGGCGTATACAGAGGGACGGGGCCTCCCCTGTGGAGTGGTGACAGCGCAGCTCTGCGAGCACGCTGGATGGCGGACCACCCCCACACCCCACGGCGGGGGCCGGGCCGCGGCTCACAGTACAGATACAAGAATGTTCTCTTGTGAGCTCCAGCAAATACACAATCCTCATGTGCGGTATTAATAACAGGATAGCTTGTGGGGAAAATTCACCAAATATAAGCTGTGGGCCACAGAGAGCAGCGCTGTGGCGATGGCTTCTCATCAGTGGTGACAAACGTGCTGGTGGTGGGGCCGAGCATGGGAATCCTACGTGGTGTGCATGATTGTCTGTAAACTCAGAACTTCTCTAATCATAAAAACAGAACAAAACAAAACACAATGAGATACCAATTCACACCCATCAGAATGGCTGCTTTTAAAAAAAATGGGAAAAAACAGGTGTTGGGGAGGATGCAGAGAAATAGTAAGTGTCATTCGTTGCTGGTGGGAATGTAAAAGGGTGCACCTGCCGTGGAAGACAGTTTGGTGGTTCCTCAGAAAGTTACGTACAGAATTACCAGATGACCTGGGGATCCTACTACTAATATACACCCCAAAGAACTGAAAGCAGGACCTCGAACAGATATTTACAGACCAGTATTCATCGCAGCATATTCACAATTGCCAAAAGATGGAAGCAGACCAAGTGTCCATTAACAGAAGACTGGCATGCATGGGTGTGCTATGCAGCCACAGAGAGGGGTGAAGTCCCGATAAGGCGACCACATGGGTGAGCCTGGAAGGAGCCCGTTGAGGGAAACAGGCCAGGCTATGAAATAATTAGAAAACAAACTCAGTCAGAATCTACAATGGAGGCTACCAGGGGACAGGGTGGGAATGGGGAGTTAAGGCTTAAAATGTACAGGGTTCCTAACTGGAATGATGGAAATGTTTTAGTAAAGGATGGTGGAGATGTTGGCACAACACTGTGAAAGTAATTAACAGGAAAAAAAACTCACTGCATGCAACTACACGACGCAAACAGTGAGCCCTAAGTCAGACCCTGAACTAAAGCAGTTGGTAGTGCAGTTATAAAACTATGCTTTCATCAGTTGTATCAACGGGTTCGCACACCAGCGCCAAGTGTTAATAGGGTGGCATATGGGAATCCTGCATTTTATGCGTGACTGTTCTGTACACTGCCTGTGCGTTCAAGCTTTTGCTTTAAGTGTGTCTGATTTACCTTCAGTTTTGTTTTGCGATGTGCTTTGTCCCAGGGACTGAACCTGGGACCTCGTACATGTGAAGCAGGCGCTCAACCACTGAGCTCCACCAGCTCCACTCACCTCCAATTTCTAAAAAAAGCCCCATCACTCTAGCCCTTGCTAATTTATCTGCTCTCCTTCTCATCTCAACTCAAGCAGACAATGCTAATGCTCCCTTTGCCAAGAAGAAACAGGACCGAACGATAGGACTGTGAAGGGGACGGGCTTCACCTCCTGCTCTCCTCCTTCTCCAGCAGCAGGCTGCTTGACAGGCGCTGCGAGAGCAGCTCTTGGGCCGACGCGCCGTGGGTGAGCTCCGGGGCGCGGGGGACTCGTGCTGCTCTGCCGTGCTCAGTGCTCCTTTTCCCTTTAGGGTGGACGCAAAGTGGCGCAGTGGAAAGATCATGTCCAGAAGAATGAGGAGACTTCACCCCCAAACTGTAAGTACATGTTTTGAAATAGTTGTGGTCAGGAGAGAGAGAGAAGTGATCCACACATTGCGTGGAGCATACGGTCGCAGACAGAGACCGGGCGTCTCGGTGCCATGTCGACCCCCAGCTGCTTGTGCCCAGGCCCTTGGACGGCCCACCCTGGCCCCCGGCCAGCCTTGGAGCTTCCCCGTCTGTGATGAGGCGCAGGGGAGCTGGCTCTGCCCGACAGGGGGACCACACGTGAGCAGCCCACAGCCTCTGCCTTAAGCAGCATCCACCCCATGAGCACATGGTCTCCCGGCCCTGCCGTGCCCGAGCCTTCCCACCCAGGGCTACAAACGGGCTCCCTCTCGTCTGCTGGTATTGGCAAGTCTGCTGCTCACGCGTGGCGTCTACTGGAGTAATATGCACAGTTGGCGGGGCCGGCGAGGGGCTGGCAAGCCTGAGGCTCTCGGCCTCCGCAGACGCCAGCCAGTCCACGGGCCTGATGTGGGACTCCTGTCACGCGGGACCCTGTTCTGGACTTTCTGCTCTGAGCCCCTGGTCTACTTCTGCAGGGCCCCAGGCTGCTAAATGCTGGTGCTTCACTACATGTTTCATATCAGTCTGAGCAGATCTTCCTTCATTGCTATTCTTCTTCAAAATTTTCTCAGGAATAGTTATGTTTTAGAATTAACCTGTCAAATTCCAGGGGCAAGCCTTGCACCGGTGTCTCCCTCAGCAGCACAGACGTTACCATTTCGGAGCCGCGCCTCTCACTGTGCTGCCCCCTCCCCAGGGCTGACCCAGGCCCTGCACTCTGCTCCTGGGGGCTACACAGCTCCTGCCCTGGCCAGTTCACACCATCGCCGCCAGAACGGGAGTTTCTGTATGACACAGGTGGGTCCCAGTGGGACGGGATGACACAGATGTGCTTGGACTGACTGTCGTACTGCCTGGGAAGGACGGTCCTTTCACCGTCCACACCTCTGCCGTCTCGGCTCCCTGTCCCTGCACAGTCATGTGCTTGGACAAGGCTGACCAGCAGAGACGCCACAGTCTGCCCTGACCTCAGTGTTTCTAACGTCTACCAACAAGCATGATTTTGAGGGGAGGGTGTGTGTGTTTAAGAGAACTTCTTCCATGAGCCTTGATAAGAAATTTTAAGAAACATATTCAATACCTACTGGGATGATTGTTTACACAGATTACACGAATGGATTTCTATGGCCGATCTTTCCCTGCATTCCTAGGATAACGCCTACCTGCTTTTTTTACGTACTCCAAGACTGCATTTGCCAAGGTTTTACTCAGTGCTTTTAAGCCACGATGTCCCTCGCCTTTGCGCTCCCCAGCTAAGTACCGCGTCGGGCGTGTGCCTTGCGGAAGCAGTGGGCGCTCCAGAGCAAGTCCTGCGCTGAGTGGCCTGCTGCCTGAGTGCTGGAATCCACCCACAGCGGCTGGAGTGTCATGCGGGGCGCGTGGGAAGGGAGCCCCTAGCGGCCCTGCGTGCTCTGAGCACAGCGACGTGGCGCAGACCACGCAACACAGATCTCACCGTCCCCGGCCCAGCAGCAGCTCCTTCTGCGTCCGTGATCTGGCCTGTTCCCACGACAAAGGAACGTCGTAATTCTTCAGATGATTTTTCAAAAAATATACACAGATCTGACCATCTTCACTCAGCGCCTCTAAGGAAAAAAAGAATACCAGGAAAACAACAGTTGATCTCTGCTCAAATTCACTGAGGACAAATGAAAGTCACACAAGGACATGGCCCCGTCCTTGAGCCAAGGTGCCCCGAGCGTCCCAGGGCCCATGGTCCAGGCCAGGCTTCTGTCTAGGCACGCAGGACCAGGGTCGCCCGAGAGCCACCCCACCCGCTCTGGCAAGGGGCCTGGTGAACCCAGGCTCTACGGAACCTGGTTAGCTCTTTCCAATGTTTGTAAATTCACTGAAGTCACTGGCTCGAAGAGGGGTATTAGGGAAAGGGAAGAGACACAAAGGTGAAGACACAGCACTTGTGCCTGAGAGAAGGCGGCACGGGGCTGGCGAGAGGCTGCCCTGTGCGAGCAAGTACCTGCCGAGACAGGCAGCCGTGGGGGCGTCCAGTCCCTCAGCTTGTGGTTGACGCACAAGGCGAGGATGTCGTCCCACGGGATCTCGCCCACCGGGGGTCCTGCCCCGCTGCCTGGGGTGGGGTTCCTGCTCTCCCACCTGCGGTAGGTTCGCCCAAGGAGGTTCTCCACCTGGGACTGGAGCACGGGCTGCGTCTGGCGCGAGCTGGGGATCTGGGCTGCGTACTGCAGCACCATGGAGCAGACGGGGAGCCAGGGGGCTGCGGAGAGAGCCACGTCAGCGCACAAGAGCAGAACTACTTTCATAATAATATTAAGCTTTTATTGGCATTTTTCACTCTCTTCCTCTCATAAGTATAAAATGGAGTTTTCCAAAAGTTACAAGATGTGTCATACTGAACACATTAAAGACAGAAACAGATAGAAGCATCCACTTGTCTTCTATTAATAAGGTAAACACTTAAGAGATTTGCGAAAATGTAAAACTGATGTTTTTCTCCCTTTTATTTTGGGAAATATTGTTACTTTTATTAAAATGTGTTAATTATGTTTAAAAAAAAAAAATTTTTGGCCCATAAACTTCACCGAGAAAAGTGGGCTGTGTGCTGAGCCACGGGGTCTCTCCCAGAGGATCCCACGGAGGCTTCGGCCCTCCTACTGGCCTACTGGCGCAGGGACCCTGGCGCAGGCGGGTCGGGCGCTGCCAGCGAGGCAGGACCAGGCAGAGGCCAGCACTCCTGCCACAGCTCACCCCTCCACCCTGGAGCCGAGCGGACTCCACCTTTTGTGTGTGGGAAGCGTCACCAGACCCTTTTCCACAAACCTCAAAGGCCGGCGCCCACGTGGGACCATGGGGCAACCTGGGTGGGCCAAGTGCTCTTGCCGAGCCTACTTGCAGGCAGACAGGCGAGGTCTGCACTCGTGCGCCAGCACCAAGGCCGGCACCAGGAAATGGGGCAGGCAGGCTCCAGCCTCCTGCTCCAGCCTCTACCCCAGCCCCGCCCAAGATACGCACCCCCTGGGGGGGGCAGGTCCATCTGCGGCATCTGGAAGGCCAGCACGGCCTGCTTCAGCCAGGCCAGGTGGTCAGGGGAGTTCCAGTGCAGGTGAGGAAGCAGCCGGCTGCCCCCCACCTCAGCAAACTCGGCGACAGGCCAGGACAGGTCGCACAGCTGCTCCGAGGACGCCGCCCAAGACAGGAAGCGCAGCACGCTGTTGAACAGCTCGATGATGGCCGCCGGCTCCTGCGAGGCCAGGCCGCCCAGCCGCCGCTCTCTTCTGTCGTGGAAAAACCGGCTACTGAACTCACGGGCAACCCCATCCTCCACAAACTGGACGAGGGTCTGGCAGCCGAGGTCAAGGGGAGCCGGGCAGCGGGAGGCCAGCCACTTCACCGCCTGCGAGACCTGAGACGAGAGCAGGCGGGACAAGATGGCGCCTCGGGGTCCACGCTTCCTGCCAGGGCTCACGGTGGCTTCAAGGTGCCGAGGAGACCAGGCATCCTACCCAGGGCCGGGACCCCTAGCCACTCAGGCTGCTCTGCGGACCCTCGAGCTGCTCGTGGTGGGCGCCACGGGAGCGCACCAGGGCCTCAGCCGCCGGGACGTGAGCGCGCACTTCCGGCAGCGCGGAAGCTTCCCGAGACTGAGCTTTGGCTTCCTGCCGCCCTGGAGACACACGCGGGGGCACCTGGAGAGCGGCTCCGAGACCCCAGGCCCTGGGAGGAGCTGCTGGGACCCAGCCAGGGAGCAGGGGCCCGGGAAAGCCAGCCTCTTCCCGTGGCAAACAACCACAGCTCCCGACACCGAGAGCGCCGCCAAGGCCACACGCTCCCGGACGCATCGCGGTGGGAGCAGCGGCACTTGCCGCGGCCCCAGTCTCATACCCTGCCCCCTTTCCTAGGATGTGCATCGGCACAGACTCTTTTCAGAGGTGCAGATAACGCTGTTTTTCACATCTTCCCATGACACCCATCTTAAAAAGACAATTTCTACATCTGACATTCAGATATTATGGATGGGCAGTCACGCTTTAAATTCATAAAAACAAGACATGTAAAAAAAGTATACCAACAATTTAATCTGTTGCAGACGGCAGGACTACTGGCTAATCTTATCTTTTATTTGATTTCCCCTTATTTTTTTAGAATATTTTTTATTCAACACAAAATTGGAACTGCAAACATTACCAAACATTAAATTCAAGATAAAGCAAAAGGAGAAAACTGAAAACGTCCTGTTGTACCTTTATCAACACAACGAAGTCTTACCTTAGCTGTGCCCTGCAGGTCATTGATGGAGTCGGGGATCTCGACAACTGTGTAATCTGAAATCAGCCTGGCAGAGACCAGGTCCTGCAGCATCAGACCTTGAACAGAAATGCCCGGCGCCAGTGAAACGCCCGGCCCAGCGTCTCCCGCGTGGCCCCACTGGCATGCCTGCCAGAACCCAGGAGGCACAGCCCACTGCGGCCCCCGCCCAGCCTGGTCTGCTGACGGCCAGCTCGTGCAGACCCAGGCCTGACCCCTCGTTAAACAACAAAGCTGGAACAAACCGTCCTCCACATCCTTCTCTGCAGCGCCACTGCCCGGGCAAGGCACCAGAATGGCTAGTGGAAGCGCCGGCTGGAAGGGCTTGGCCTGCAGGAGCTGCTTGAGCTGCAGCAGAGCCGACAGCCAGTACACGTCCTCCTCCGCCGCATCGTCGCTCCACGCTCTGGGGGAAAGCAGCAGCACGAGCCCACTGGTCCCCAGGAGGTCCTTGTGTGTCTCCACGGCATCGAGCACGCCGTCGCTGAGGGTGCCGTGGGCCACCTGGAAGAGCGCCAGTGCATCAGGGTGAGCGTGCCGCCACGCAGAGCGCGCACGCAGCAAGCACCCGCCACTCACAGGAACGGGCCTCTCGGGATGCCAGAGCAAGTCCACTGAGCCCATGAGTAGTGCAAGCAGCAGCCACGGGGCCAAATAATGTGTCCTCAGCAGGACTGCTTGGCCATATCCTTTAGCCTCAACCAGGTACAGCCAGCCGCGCCCATCACAGCAGAAGAGAGACAGCGCAGACGCATGCTGACAGCTTTAGAAGGCGGAAGCAGTCCCGGCAGTCTTTGGTCAGGGAAGCAAGGAAGCGCCGACGTGGTGGCCTGCAGGCTGGTCCCGCACGGCCTCAGGCACAGCCTGCCCCCAGGCACCGGGAGGGCAGGCACCCGGGAGGGCAGGCACCCGGGAGGGCAGGCACCCGGGAGGGCAGGGCGGCAGCCAGGCCAGCCTTCCCAGCACCCAGCCGCTCCCACCAACGCTGGAGACACCAGCGGCCGCCCAGCTAAGAGACGGGACAAGTCCTTTCGAGAAAAACTGAACAGCCCAAGAAAAAAACACCCAGACCCTGATGCAGGGCTGCCCAAAGGGGTCGGCTGGCCCCCAGGACCCTTAGCTATGCACTCATGGACCCACTCTGGCCAGCATCTTCATATTTGCCTCGCAAGGGACCGGGTGCCCATGAGCTCCTAACCCCTGAAGCCGCGAGACCGCAAACACTCATGGATTTAGGCTCCTACACTTGAGGGGAAGGTTTTATGCAGTGATAACAGATACGCCTACTTTAATGGGAAGTCAGTGGAAACATTTAAATGAATAAATTAAGAAAGGGCAGCATCACAGCACGTGATTTGGAAATGTGTAAATTAAGTCCTGGGGAGAGGGGCTAAAAGGGGCAGGCTGCTTCTCCTCGCTATAAATAATGTGCTATTTGACTTTCACTTAACTACACATGAGCATCGCTTTCCTTAAAATAATTAAATGTAAAGGCTAGAAAAACAACATTGGAGGGGAAAAGAGATGGACACAACCCAAAAGGAGAATCACCACTCTCTCTGCATGATGAACACAAGGATGGCTTTTATTATCTCTATACTTTTTTGAATTTTTCAAGTTCTATACATGTATTACTCTTAAATTTGGCAAATACATAAATAGCATTAAAATGTAAAGAAATAAGCACTCTGGGATTTGGCAAAGCTCCCAGGGCAGAGGGAATGCGGAAGGAAGGCCCACGGGCATGTGGGGTGAGTGCAGAGGCGGGCAGGGCGGGCTTAGGCCCATCCAGAGGGCAGCGAGCTGCTGGCGGCCCAGGGCCTTCGCCGGGCCCTGCTGCGGGGCCATGATCGCCACTTTACCGAGGAGCCCCCAGGTGCCCGCCCCGCCGGGCGGGGGGCAGCAGCGCACAGGGTCCTGTGCTGCCAGCTTCCACGTAAATAAAGACGTTTACGTCTGATTTCATTTCTGAACATCCATGGGGACTCCTAAAATTTCATTTATGAGGTTATACTCTAACAAGAGCATCTCACAGAACCTCCAGAGAACCCACAAGCTCAGTCCTGTACAAAGACCTTTAAAGAACAAAAAGCAGAGCCCAACCCTGGACCTCCGCTGGCCGTGGCCGAGCTCAGGGCAAGCCATGCCGCCTCAGGCCGCTGTTCCGGCAAGGCGTGCGTGGCTGAGACACAGCAGTGCCCGGCGTCAGTGCCCACGTCCACCCACGGCAGAGGCCACGGGGGAGTCCCAGGCTGCCAAAAGACCAGGCCCCGGTCCCAGGAGCCCAGGCGAGTGCCCCCCCGCAGCAGCGCAGCTCCCAGGGCGGCGAGGTGTGGGAGGGCGTGGCAGAAACCCAGGGCACTCACCTTGACGCACACGTGGACGACGACGCTCTGGCGCCCCCTGCTGCTGAGGGCGCGCTGCAGGGCGAGCGTGCGGACTGCGCCCCCATTCCTGTCTGTGTCCTGCTCTGAGCCATTGTCGCCCAGGAACTTGACTTTTAACCAATTCGCTAGAATTCTGTAAAAAAAGATAACACTCCACTTGAAGAGGAATCTGATTCTAAGTGTGAACTCCAAACATTTTCAGGAAAAAAAGGAAATGCCACACAGGTGTTGTCTCACTGGCACCGAACCTCATCCTGAGCCTGGCCAGCCAAGCTGGCCTGGAGAGGGGATCCGGGAGCGCTCCCAGGCTACTTACAGGTGCGCCAGGGGACACACGGCGCCGGCCAGTGCCACTGTGACCTAAGATTCCGAAGCACTTGGAAAAGATCCTCAGGGTTTGGAACACAAATGTTTTACAGAATCAGATTTCTCATCACAGGCGTCTTAAGAATTCCTAAGTGACACACATTTGCTAGAGAACTCAGAAAACCAGAAGACAGCTGTTTTTAAGAAATGACTCATCATTTAAATACTTTGAAAACGCCACAACCCTCTTCTTTGCTCAGGTGCCCGACTGGATAAGCTTTGGGATCTCCCCTTTTTGGTAACCCGCATGTGAGTGAACAGTACCTACTGTTCTGAGAGTCTGGAACCCATCTACATTGCTGGTTGGAATGGAAAAGGGCGAGGCCGCTGTGGAGAAGCCGGGCAATTCCCTGAGCAGCAGAAGGGACTGTGTGACCCAGCAATTCCATTCCACAGACCCGACAACGTTGCAGACATCACGTCCACACACGTTCACAGCAGCTCTTCTCACGGCAGCCCAAAGCAGAGGCACCTACATGTCCCGCAGCTGATGAGCGGGCATTTAAGAATAACAGGTGGTTTCTTTTTAGGGTGATGAACATGTTCTAAGACTCGACTGTGGTGATGGTTGCACAGCCCCGTGATTATCCTAAAAACCATTAAATGGGCAAATTGTATGGTAAGTGAATTGTATCTCAATAAAACTGCTGAGAAATTCATTTGTTCTGTATTGCTTTGAATGTATGGTTTCTAGAAGCTACTTCGTAGAGAAAATAGTGCCACATTAATTTTTTTTTTACATCTTTTTAAAAATGACACAAGTTTTTTTCTTACAGAAAAAATAAAAACGTTACTATAACAAACTGTCTCCACCAGAAGTTTCAAACTAAGGAGGCTCTGATGGGCTGCCTTGGCACACCTTTAGATGGCAGTCGACCCAAATGCTTTCAGACTTAGACCCTCGCCAAGTTCATAGAACAGAAATTAAATTAACCTACAGTGTTGACTTCAAATCATGAACAAGAGACCAACAATCTACGCACGAAGATGTGCTCCACAGCTTAGTGTTCCCATCACTCGAGAAGCAAGCCTCAGCTGCAGCCCCCAGCCCCAGCCCCACACCCCAGCCCCTGCATACTCAGCCCCAGCCCCGCATCCCAGCCCCTGCACACTCAGCCCCCAGCCCTGCACCCCCAGCCCCTGCACACTCAGCCCCAGCCCCGCACCCCCAGCCCCTGCACACTCAGCCCCTGCACACTCAGCCCCCAGCCCCGCACCCCCAGCCCCTGCAACTCAGCCCCCAGCCCTGCACCCCAGGCCCTGCACACTCAGCCCCAGCCCCGCACCCCAGCCCCTGCACACTCAGCTCTCAGCCCTGCACCCCCAGCCCACTGGGAAGAGGCACCCATCACCAACCCCAGACTCAACAGAGGGAAACCCCTGACCTGCTGGGACTCCCTGGGGGCTGCTCCTCCCCATCCGGCAACACCAGCACCAGCTTCCAGAACACGCACTCCTGTCCCCGGGGAAGGTACTCGGCCACGAGAGATGGCAGGTCCAGAGGAGCCCACGCAGCGTCGCTGTAAGGATCAGGGCGCTGTGGTGAGCCGGTGCACAGGCCAGGGGAGGGGCTGCCCGACAGGAACCCGCACGAACCTCAGCAGCCGCCGGCAGAAGTGCTGGACCTTGAGGCGGTGGGCAGCCTGGCTTCTGAGCCAGCTCAGCCTGCAGGGGAAGGGGTGGCACAGGCGGTGAGGGCAGCTCGTGCCCAGAGGGAGCACCTGAGTGAGGGCTCACTAGAAGCAGAAATGGGTCGTAAACGGGCTCTCGTCATTAAGTGTCCACTGTGTGCTGGCCACAAGGGACTCAGGAGCAAGCAGACCAAGCCCCTGCCTCAGGGAGGGAAAGGCTATGTGGATGGCACAGGACGCTGTGTGGAGGGGGTGGCTGGGGGTCAGAGAGCCCTAAGAAGGGCACATCAGAGCAAAGAGCACAGAGAAGACTTCTTACGACAGACAGAGGGACGGCAAGTGCCGAGGCAGAACCAGCCCCAGTGCTTGGGAACGAGGCGGAAGGGAAGGGGGTTCAGGCGGGGCCCCCGGACCACCAGGCGTGAGTGGGGCGGGCACTTGGGTGAGACGGGCCTCTAGCGTTGAGGCCGGGGTGTCTGCACCTCCAGGCCCACGCTAGAACCTGCGCCCTTGTGGAACCGGGGGCGTGGAGGCCCTGGGGGCCAGTGGCTGACCTGGTGCAGGAGATGCCCAGGCGCCCCGCATGCCCCAGGTCCAGGAGGCCGCGGGCCAGATTCTCCTGGGCGATGGGGCACTCGGCGCTCGGTGCCAGGGCCCTCAGCCGGTCATCCACGGCCACGCAGCAGGGGGCGGCGGGGAAGGCCCGCATCTGGCGCCTCAGCTTCTTCCGTGCTGCGACGGCTTCCCTCCACCTGGGAGACACAGATGCTGCCTCAGGGCCAAGAGCCTCACAGCAAAACAGGGAAAGTACGGTTGATGGCAACACATTTGGGTCTTTTCCAGCCACTGTCCACGCTCAGAAATGAGTCAAAATTAAGGGAGTGGGATGAATATGATAACAAATAAGCACGGAGTGCAACAGGACTGGTACACGGAGAGCCAAGTACCACGACCGCGGAGGTCCACGGGGCCCAAGGCGTGCACGTGCCCCTGACCACCCCGACCCAGGGACCAGCACAGAGCCCTCTGAGGCCGGGGCGCCAGCCGGCAGGACGAGCGCCCCCGGGGCGCCTCTGCCAGGATGTCCCTCACGGCCGCTGGCAAGCTAGGAGGTGGCGCAAAGCCCGGGGAAGGCCTTGTGTTGCATCAAAGGGAGCAGAGGCGGCTGAAGGCAGCGGGCAGAGTGCATGCCAGCACCAGCCCAGAAGACGGCATGGCCAGACAGAAACCAGCGGCCAAGGCTGCCAGGTCTCAGCAGCTCAGAGCCCTTGGGAGGGAGCATTACTTCCCGGTCCACCACCACACAGCGGCAGTTCACTGCCACGCACACGGTGCCGCATCCACTGTGCCATGCAGCGAGCCATGTGTGCCCAGCCTGGAGCTGGACGGGGAGTCTGGCAGGCCTGTCCCCTGAGGCCCAAAGGCAACGGCTGCCCTGAAGGCTCATCACTTCCCTCCTTCCCCTCGTGTACACAACTATCTACACATCCAAAACAAGTTCCTTAGTTGGAATGGATGCTTGTGCATGCTGTTTGCGCTTTTCTACAAATTGCTTTTTCCCTGGTTGCTCTGAGGGTCACCTTGTTAGTGTGTGTGGCTGTGATCTGTGGCTTCTTCATGGCATTTCCTATGTATGCTGAAATACAGAACCACCCTCACCACACTGGCCAGGAAACTCACGCCTCACTTACCCTGAAGCCTGTGCTGTCCAGGATCACAGGCACATGCGTTAAGTACTCGTTTCTGAAAGTGCTGTCCAGTTAGAGTGGACACAGGTTTCTGGAGCCTCTCTGACGAGAGGACGTGGTGGCTAACGTCCTCCGCGTCTGGAACAAGGCCTTCCATCACTCACCGCTGTAGATACTTGCAGAAGCACTGCAGTTCCTGCAGGGTCTCCTTGGCTGCCTGGAAAATCTCCTCCTCCAGGAACAGGTCCACGAGGTGGCCGCAGACGTCCTTGGAGCAGCGGGCCACACGGAGCCTCTGGTCGGTCTCCAACGCGCTCCTGGAACACAGGGTCAGCGTGGGGAAAACACCCTCAGCCCAGACACAGGGCGCTCGGCCCGGCAGAGGCAACCCTATCTCACGGTGCCTGTCCTTCCTCAGCTAAGAACGTACATCGAAGAATTTCCTTGTTTGTCGGTTTTTTGTTTATTATTATTATTATTGAAATAATGAAAATGCTCTAATAAAAACTGAAGTGATGAATGCAGAACTATGAGATTATATCAAATACCACTGATTGTACACTTTGGGTGAATTGTATGCTTTATTATATATGCACCAATAAAATTGATTGTTAAAATATATATATATATAATGCCAGCTGGGGGTAGGGGGAGAAACAAAGATGGGCATTATATATTGACAAAATGGTCAATTCATCAAGAAGATATAACAATTACAAATGTATATGCATCTAATAACAGATTCCCAAACAATATGAAACAAACATTGACAGAGTTGAAGGGAGAAAGACACAGTTCTACTATAAGAGTTGGAAACTTCAATAAACCATTTTGAAAATGGGCAATGGACTCGAATCGACATTTCTGCAACTAAGATGTACAAATAGGCAATAAAAATATGAAAAGATGCTCAACATCATTAGCCATTAGGGAAATACAAATCAAAACTTCAATGAGATACCACTTCACACCTACAAGGATAGCTATTATTTAAATAGCAGAAAATAGTAAGTGTTGGCAAGAATGTGGAGAAATAGGAACCGTTTTAAAATGGTGCAGTTGCTGTGGCGAACACTCGAATGGCTCCTCAGTAAGCTAGACACAGAAACTCCCACAGGGCCTGGAATTCCACTCCAGGCATATACCCAGAGGAGCTGAAAGCAAGAATTCAAACAGACACCGACACACCGATGTTCACTGCAGCGCTATTCACAATAGCCAAAAGGTGGCTGCGACTCTAGTGCGCGCAAACAGATGAATGGATGGAGCTGTGGTGTGTTATGATGGAGTGTTATTGGCTGTGAGAAAGAATGATTTCTGAGACGCTGCAACATGGATGAACCTTGAAAACATTACGTTGAGTGAAATAAGCAAAACACGAGGACAAATGCTGTATGATTTCACTTACATGAAATATCTGAAAATAGAAAATTTGTAGACAGAAAATAGACTAGAGGTTATCTGGGAATGGGGGGACAGGGAGCTGCTGCTGGGTTGGTGTAAAATGTGGCTATTTTAAAGGGAAATATATGTGCTCCTTGCTGGATTTAACTAAAAGCGAACTACAATGAACTGCAGCAGGGTCTGTGAAACGAGGACCGCCAGCCTGGGCAGCAGTGAAGCCCCGACACCCCCAGCCTGCGCCTGCGCCTGTACCTGCGCGGTGGGCCACGCACCTCAGCTCCTGGGAGGAGGCCTCCCTCACACACTCCTCCACCACGAGCTCCGTCAGCTCTGCGGCCAGGCCCTGGCTCAGCTGAGTCAAAACCAGTTCTCTCTCTTGTTTCAACCTAAGGTTAAAGGAAAAGAGCACAAGGGTCGTGTCTGAGAATAACAAGGGTCGTCCTCCCTAGTGAGCTTGTGGGGTGATGAGGTGGCAGCCTGGACAGCCGCGGGCAGCTCCGGGAGGGCCCGTGTTGGACGCCCACGGGCCACGCGGCTGTGGCCACGCCCCCGCAAGCACGGCAGGGCTAGCAGGCTCACCTCTCCTCTTGCGCCCTCCGCCTCTCCTCATCCACCCGCCGCCTCTCCTCAGTCACTGCTTCAGCTGCAACGTGCCCCAAAACGGCAGCGGTGGTGGCCGCGAGCATCTCCTCCACAGCAGCACTGGAGACACTGACCAAGCAGAGTGGCTACTCAGCAGTGGGGACGAAGCATAAAAGCCAAACAAATGACTAAACTACTAACACTGGCGGGGGAAAAAACCTGCACGGCTTTTAACATAAAAATTAAGCCCGTGGGAAGCGGATGTGGCTCAATCAGTTGGGCGCTCGCCTACCACGAGGGGGGGGGGTCCCGGGTTCAGGTCCTGGTGACTCCTAAAGAAGACGAGTAGACGCCGCAAGCCACTGCAACGCACTAGATGCTGCAACCCACCCAAAACAAGCTAGACGTCACAACCCGCGGCGCCCAGCAGGTGCCACAAGCCAGCACATGCGGCAGTCCATGGGCAGCGGATGTGGCTCAGGCCGTTGGGCACTCGCCTCTCATGTGGGAGAACGATAAAAACATCTGGAGGGTGGGGCAGCCCCCAGGGGAGCAGCCGGCTCCGGGGCGCAGAGCGCCGTGCTTACCCCAGGGCCATGGCCGCGTAGGCCGCCCCGACGGTGCTGATCTCCTCGCAGTCCCGCTGAAGAACCTCCTGGATGAGCTCGTCCACCACCTGTGCAAGGTCCTGCAGAGAGCACAACGGGAGTCAGGGGAGCAGGAAGCACGAAACGCAGTCATTCGCACTGACCTGCAGCGCAGGCCAAGGACGGCCGGTGGTGCCGAGGTCTGTCCAGCGAGGACGTCTCCAGTCCTAGTCTGGAGACCCACGTTACACACAACCAGCCAAAAACATGTGAGATCCTCACAGACCACTGAGTGCCAGCTGAAGGCGCCTGCAGCAGTGCAGTCCCTCCCTCGGGCTCCGCTGCACAGCTTCTGGGAAGGTCTGCTGGCAACAGCTAAAGACACTCCTGAAATTCCCCATGCGGCCTACTAGAAGGGACGGGCACCTGGCACCTGCCTGAGCACGGCTGACAGGCGGCCCTGCCTGTCCTTCTCCACCAACCTCCTTAGCACCTGTGGCTTCTTCAAACTTCCCAGAACTCCCTGCCCCTCACAGGAGTGCCCCAGCGCTGCCCCCCGAGCAGCCAAGCTGGTGTGATCAAGGCCCACAACCGGGGGTGGACAGGCTTTGCTGACACTCAGGCAGGTAGCACTGCCTACAACCCCGCACGTGAGCCCACACGTCCACCGCTTCTTCCAGCCATCAGGGGCGCGAGATGGACGTCAGGGCAGATGTGCAAGGGGCTCGGGACGGTGCCAACAGCAGGAGGCACTGAATGGGCGCTGCTCTGGCCTCTGGTCTTGAAAACGGGGGCTCTGACGTGACAGTGGGGCGCCGGCCCCGCGTAGCCCCTGCTGGCTGAGAGGCTGTGGCAGGCCTGCCTCGCCCTCCTGGGAGACCCAGGCCCACTGCGCACACAGGGGTTAGTGGAGAGCAAGTGCGCAGAGCTCTGGAGGTGGGAGCCCAATGAAGGGCGACATCCACCTCTGACACCATCAGCTGGACCTGCCAAGACCCTGCCGGTCACTCTCCCACACTCAGGACAGTGCCCCTGCCTGAGAGCACCGGCCACATGGGCCTGGCTAAGCTGCGGCCTTCCCATGCAGGACAGCAGAACCCAGGCCAGATGACCCCAGTGGCCTCAGTTCACAGGCGCCCCAGTGATCAACATGTCAGCGCCAGCCGGGAAGGGGCACAGCAGGGGCCGCAGGGGGCTGGCACACAGCGGGCCCCTCGGAGCCCGGACCCACGAGGCTCCTCACCACGTCAGAGTACACCGGCGCAGGCTTTGGCAGAAGGAGCTCAGACTGCACAGGGGACTGGAAGAAGCTGGGCGCTGCGGACGTGGCCGACGAGGGCAAGTGAGGCGCTGGCAGCGCCCTGGGGGCGGGAGGTGGCTGAGGGAGGAGCGGAGGTGGGGGCACGTCTGGGTCTGCGCTGCCTTCCTCTCCTCTGCCCGCACCTGAAAAGAAACGCGCAGGAAGCGTGGGCCCTGGGCGCCACACAGGCAACCGCCACAGCCACCCAGGAGGCCCAGGGACCTGGAGGGACTTTTACGTGGGAAATCACTGGCATTGCACCAGGGAAAAAGGGGAGAGGAACTCGGGCATGCTCCCTCCCCAGACCACCATGGCGTTTCCAGCTACCAGGGGCCTTCCCAGAGGGCAAGCACAGCTGACCCCTCACCTGCTCCCACGCCAGGTCTCTGAGTGCCAGTGGGGGGCTCTGTGGCCAGGCTCTCCCCCACGTACTTGTTCTGTAAGTTGAAGCTGCACACAGGTGTGTGGCTAGGGATGGGCGGTAGCGGCCCCCCATTCACAATCTCTCCAACAGACATGGTCAGCTTCTTGGTAATGAAGCCCGACTTCTTGGCCTTGGATAATCCCTCTGGTTCCAAGAATGCTGACCGGTTTAACTCAACACAGCTACCCAAACCCAAAAAAAACAGCCAGAGAGTGTCACTCAAGCAAGCACTTTCCTTCCCCGTCTCTGCCCACCAGCAGTGCTCACAGAAGCCCGGGGTTCAAAGCACAAAATCTCCAGAAGCTCTGGCGGTCTGTCGATGAGGACAGAGCAGAGGCCACGCCTGGCCCCGGGACAACCTCAACAGGGTTCAGCACCACACACGGCGCTGCTGACACCTACACACCCCGTCCCGCTCCAAAAGGTGCCACGTTGCCATGCAGGTGGCATTGCTGCTTGTGCGGGGGCGTACTAAGAGGGGGCGTGAGGAGGAAGTGGCCACACGGCTCTGCCTCCGCGTTGCTGTAGGTCAGTGCGGAGCAGCCAGCGGCCAGGGCCGTTCTGGCTGCTGAGGTGGGAGACACCCAGCACGGGGTACAAGCTGGGCATCGCTGTGCCGTTTTCGGGGGGGAGAGTTCTTATAAAAGTCCAAGTCCAAAGCAGGAGAGACGGCCTGGATGGACCCATGGTGCCTCTGTCTTGGCACCATAGGCTGGCGGGGCCGCCACGGGCCATCTCCAAGGGTACCGAGTGCGGAAGCCCTGGCCTTACTTTTGGGTTCTCTGTCCACCCATGAAATGGAATCGGAGGCCCCAGCCACACGGAGCACCGGCACACCCGCCTGCCCCTCCGGGAGGCAGCACGGGCACCAGCTTCTCCAGGCCTGGCAGGCAGTGGGCTCGCCCCACTCTTGGCCGACCTGCCCTGACTAGCATTAGAGAGAACAAGAAAGGAGAGCAAGAGCGCGGCCCAGCAGCCCCACTCGCAAGCTCACCCGTCCGACGCCGTCAGACCGTGCAGACCGACGAACTCCGCGGCTTCCTCTCCGTCTCTGAACAGCAGCATGCGCACCACGCCGTCCAGCGGGAACACGGTGGACCTCTGTGTGCTCACCGTGTAAGCAACGTTGAGGGCCCGGAGGGCATCTTTGCGGATCTGCAGAGAGCGCAAATGTTCCAGCAGTGACCACAGAAATGGCCGGGGTGGGGACGTGGGCAGCTCGGGGCCAGCCGAGATTCACAGACGAGCCCCTCTGGAGAGCTTCAAGTCGTCAGGCCATGCTCAGTGGCAGGGGGCCAGGAATGCTTGCCGAGCAAACCCTCTCGTACGCAGAAACCTTAGGCCATGGAGGCTTTATAACGACAACAGACGGCCCATCAAGAAGGCCTACAAAGGAACCGTCAAGCCTCTGCTCAGCGAACAGGTGCCAAAAGCGTCGGGCAGCCCAGCTCCACGGCTGCATGGCCAGCCCCCCACCAGGACTTCTGGGGGTGCTAGCTGTCCTCACCACGCATTTCTCAACCACACGTCAGGGACTGGTTAAGCAGGTCACACAGAACAGATCCAGTGTGCAGGACTGCAGAACTGTCTCCAGAGTTTGCTCTCTGCAGACCTCAAGTGAGAGACACACCTGCCACTGTCAGTAACCGCAGCGTGTTGCAGAGTACATGACAAAGAGCTCAACTCAGAGACTTACTGAAGTGAATTTAGCATCATCAGGCTCAAGGCAAAAATTCAGGTGAAGAATGCTAAGAATTTCAAAGTTAGGGATTTTGTGTATGGGATGCAGGATTTTCTGGTTTATTTGTTTTCATACAAGGTGGAGATGCTGAACAAATTCTATCACTCAAAAGAGAGTTCTCTTCTCTGAGCCCCAAGGACAGGCTTTCACTGCACTGCCTCTTCCAGAGTGACAGCAGGGCCAGCACCCTGTGAAACGGGGAGCAGCAGTCGCCCCTCGAGAGGCTGCCACGAGAAGTACCTGTTGAGAAGCACTTATTAAGAGCCACAAGTTCTGCAAGTACTCCTGTGTGACCCACCTGGTTAAAGTAACAATGCAGAAGACAGGCGTTCAGGTATGAAGCTGACTGGACAAGTTTGAAAAATCTAACGAAGTTATTACTGTTCAATGCGGCAAAAGCCTGAACGGCAAACTTGACCTCACGGGAGTTCCTAACAGCCGGGTGAAACTGCTGCACTTCTCTGTTAATTGAGAGAGATTAGAAAAGTAAAGGGGTTAGAACGTTGATTGGTTTTCAATCACACAAAATGTGTATGAAAACCTAACTGTCCAAGCACTAGGTTTCAATCCCATGGAGGGAGGCTCTACAGGGGAAACATGCCGCCAGGGCCTTTGTTTACCGCCTTCACAGCTGCTCTCTGGGGCTGCACTGGCAGGAAAAGGGCTTTCTTTAAAAAAGTGAAGAATATAATAAACAAATTCAAGCAGCAATTTAGGGATCAATTACTGAAGACTGACTGCTTTTTAAGCCAATTCTGTATGAAGGCAAAAGGTTAAGAAACTCAGGAGAATTTTAACTTTGTTTAGTTTTGTTTAGGAATAAACTCTGGCTTGACTCCTATTAAGTCCAGCCACTTACCAATGGCACAGAGGAGCCCAAAAGTCTCTGTCTGCATTTCTCATAATAAACATCTACTTATTTATCAGATCAGGGTTTAAAACACATCCACTTCTTATTTCCAACCCTTAACATAACCTTGCCATGAATTTTTTTCTTCTCCTATGACTTGGATCTTTGACAGACATCTGTGAAACAGGTGATCCCTGAAAATTCCAGCACGGCACCAGTGGGCTAAGCCTAGCCTGGCTTGCTCACCTGCTGGGCTAACGGGGAGACTCACTCCTCATTCTCTCACGCTGACGGTGCAGAGCTCCTTGGAAACGAGCACTCTGGACCAGCGCACTCCCTGCCCTCTGCCCAGCAGCTCGACCCCAACCAACTCCACGCCCCACGCCGAAGTCCCCTCTGCTGCCCTCCAAACATTTGCCAGAGAGAGAACTCTGCTCGAGCAGCCACACCGAGCTCAAGAGCCCGTCCCCGTTTGGCCCGCCCCCACCGAGGGCAGCTCCCGAGGAGGGCAGGCACCTGAGGATGTCCGCCTTGTTGAGACTCAGCAGGACGGTGTAGCCCTGGAACTCCGCCTCGCTGGCGCAGAGCACTCCCCTGGCCCGCAGGTCCTGGTACATCTCCTTCAGGCTCTGCAGGCACTTGGTCATGTTCTCGTTGTTGATCCTGGCGTCGAAGGCGGACGTGGGCTCCTCACACATGAAATGGGCGCAGTGGATGTGGAACCGGGTGCACTTCTCGATCAGGGACACCGTCAGGGGGTCGCAGAGGCGCTGCTGCGTGATGTCCTGGCCACGAGCGAGGGGAGGTTACACGTGCACGCCAAAGCAGCCAGTGCACACAGCTCGTGCACACAACCTCGTACACATGCACACGCCTCGTACACGCACACCTGTGTGCTCGTGCTCCACACACACTTTACACATGTACACATCTAGTACACGTGTACACAGCTCTATATATGCACCTTGTATGCTCATGCATGCACCTCATACACACCCCACGCACACGCACCTCATACAGACCTGTACATGTGCACACCTCATATACACACACAATTCTATACATGCACACTCCTCGTACACATGCACACACACCTTGCACACACACATCTTGTACACGCACATGCATTTCACATATATACTTAACATGTACACACACACATGCACCTCATACATATACACATACCCAGACATAGAACTATTAAGGAAGCCATGCTTATTTCCTAAAATTCCTCATATTTCCATTTGAAACAAAGCCCACAAGCACATTTCAGTAGAACTGTGTAATGATTTTAAAGGAAAGGACTCTTTTGTTACAGATGAGACAGAGCTGGGTAAACTGAGGACCATGGCTGATTTCGACTTGGGGTTCAGGTGCGCCCCAGCGCCTCCTGACTGGAGGTGGCCGATACCTTCCGAATGCCCCGCGTCCGGTTCCACACGAAGTCGTACCAGTCCCGCAGGCTGCCCTCCTTCTGGTCCATGATCTGGGCCACCAGGTAGTCCATGGTCCTGTGAAGCACTGCCAAGGGCCGCAGCTCGTGTGGCAGGGGCTCCTCCTGGTCGGCTGAGGACCGGCTGTACTCCTTCACGGCCGCTGCGTGGTCCACCTGGGGAGGGAGCAGGGAGGAGGAGCACGGTGGGCAGTGCGGTCCTGGGCCAGCCTGAAACGCTCCTCCTGGCTGGCACTGCCTGCGCCGGGCTCGGCACCTGACTCCTGTGGGCATCTTCATCCATCCTCGCCCTGCACACAACATCCGACCCCACACAACCTGCTTGCCGCTCCACGAGCCGTCAGCAGCTGACCATGCACAGAACATGGACATCAGCGTGAAAGAGGGACAGCGAAGCAGAACTATGGCTTCAAAATGGGTTTTTAAGTTCTTTTCCATTTAAGTGGGTACTTTTAAATCTCTGGATGGAAAAAGACAATTATCTCTTACAAGGGGGAAAAATCATATACAACATACAAAAGGTTAAAACTTGAGAACATATTCCAAAAATGCAAAAGTTCTGTTTAAAAGCAGCAAAGTTCAAATAAATAAATTGAGAAAAATATGAGAAAGAATGAAGGTAAGAGGCAGTAAGGCGGACGAAGGCAGAGCAGGAAGCTCCAGGAATCAGTCCCTCCACCCAAACAACTGCGGAACTGGCAGGGGCTGTCTGAACCCACCCCACTTTGGAATTCTGAGTCTAGTGGACACCACGAGCACCAGGGAGGGCCTGGAGGAAGACCACGTGAACTGCGGTGCGTGTCGCTGCATGGCAGGCAGAAGTGGGAGCTGCGGCCTGGGTTCGTGGTGCAGCTTGCCAGTGTCAGGGTGGGCTAAAAGGACCAAATCCTCCCAAATCTCAAGGGGTATGGTCTGATCACTGATCTCTGCTATTAATTCCTATTTTTGATCCCTGGGGAGTCAGCATGGATGGTTGCCATTGTGTCAGCCTCACTCAGACAGAAGCAGCAGAGGTACCTTAAAGAAACAGTACCTCCCTTTCCTTCATTCTCTGTTTTTTCTTTTTTCTTCTTCCTTTCCACATATGGGACCAAAAATAGTGTGAATGAGTCAAAAACTGACAGCTATAGCCCTCCATAAGAATGGCAATTCTGGATGACACAGAGAATTAGATTTCCAGAGTTACAACATAATACTAAGAATGCCCATATCTCAACAAAAAATTACAAAACACACAAAAACAGTAAAGTACGGCCCATTCTCAGGAAAAAAATAATGTACTAGAAACCATTCCTGAGGAAGGTATTAGTCAGACATTAAGTCAACTTTCATAAGTATGTTAAATGTGTTAAAGGAAACTAAGTACAAAAAATTAAAAGAAACAAGGAGGGGGCAGATGTGGCTCAATCAGTTGAGCGTCCGCCTCCCACTTGGGAGGTCCCAGGTTCGGTTCCCAGTGCCTCCTGAAAAACCAAAACAACAAGCAAAACAAAGGATAAAACCAACTCAGGGGAGCCAATGTGGCTCCGTGACTGGGCGCCAGCTTCCCACATATGAGGTAAGGGGTTCAATCCCAGGCCCCTGGTACCTAAAAAAAAGAGAAGAAACAAGGAAAACATTGTCTAAAAAAAAAAGAAATTATGAAAAGGAACCAAACAGAAATTCTGCTGCTAAAAAGTACAATGATTGAAATTAAAAACTCACTAGAGGGATTCAACAGCAGCTCTGAGCAGGTAGAAGAAAGGCTCAGCAAACTTGAGGAGGAAAATTGAAATTATTCTGTATGGAGCAAAAAGAAGAATGCAGGAAAATGGGTAGAGCCAGAGGGACTGTGAGACATCAAGTGTAGCAACATACACAGCATATGAGTCCCAGAATGACAAGAGAGAAAAATGGGCAGAAAAAGTATTTGATACTGGCCCAGAACTTCCCAAATATGATAAAAGACAGTAATATACACATCCAAGAAACTCAAATTCCAAGCAGGAAAAATTCCAAAGAGATAGACAAGACATATTTCAGTGAAATTGTATAAAACCAAGGACAAAAGAGACTTTTGAAAGCACCAAGAAACTTTTCACTTAAAGGGAGCCTCAATAAGATTAACAGCTGATTTCTCATCAGAAACCATGGACCAGAAGGCAGACATTTGATGTATTTAATGTCCTTAAACTGTCAACCAAAAATTCTATGTCCGGCAAAATTATCCTTCATGAATGAATGAGAAATAAAGATATTTACAGATAAACAAAACTGAAGGAGTTCATTACCAGAAGACCCACCTTACAAAAAGTGCTAAAAGGAGTACTTCAGGCTAAAATAAAAGGACAGTAGACAGTAATTGAAAGCCATAAAAAATAAAGAACATTGGTAAAAGCAACTATGTAGGTAAATACAAATTCCTGTATTTTTATACTTTTGGTTTTTAATTGCTTTTCATTGCTATAAGACTTTTTTGTTGTTGTTGTTGTTGTTTTGCTATAAGACTTAAAAGGCAAATGTTTAAACCAACAATTAAAGTCTGTTTGTAAAAAGTCCCAGGTTCAATCCCCAGCACCTCCTGAAACAAACGAACAAAACAAAAACTACTTGTTAGTGGTGCAGGTGTAGCTCAGTGGATGAGTGCCTGCCTTGCATGTATGAGGTCCCAGGTTCAATCCCTGGTACCTCCTTAAAAAAAAAAAAAAAGCCAATAAAAAAATAAAGTCTATGTTAATGGGCATACAATGTATGAGCCAATGATAAAGAGGAAGAATGGAGATATGTAAGAGTAAAGAGTTTGTCTACCACCGAAACTAACTTGGTACTACTCATACTAGGTTGTTATTAGTTTAAGACACTAACTATAATCACAAAGATAAACAACATTGTGGCAGTCTGAGATTATTTTATGAATCCAAAAAGAAAAAAGATGTTTGTAAACTAATCTATTCCGGTGTGATACCCTTTGATTATATTGGATTCAGTTGAGGGGGGGCCCATCGTTAAATTGCCTGTTAAGATTAGGGCTTTAGGGAAGCGGCTGTGGCTCAATCAGTAGGGCTCCCGTTTACCATATGGGAGGCCCCGGGTTCGGTTCCTGGGGCCTCCTGGTGAAGGCAAGCCCGCCCGCACGGCGTGGTTAGCTGACCCAGCGAGCACAAGCAGCAAGGGGGGGATAAATGAATAAATAAATAAATAAAATCTTTAAAAAAAAAAAAAAAAAAAAAAACTTTGTCATTTTGATCCTACCATGTGACAGAAAGGAGAAGGCTCAAACACCTAGAGACCTGGGGAGAGATGAGCCATTCGCCCAATAGTTCACAGCTGACCTTGGGAAGAGAGCTTACATTGATATAGGAAGCCCTGAGAGACAAGCCCTAACCAGGAGAGAGAGAGGACTAGAAGCCCAGAGGGAAAGGAGAGACCAGGCAGAGATCAGCAACCATCTTGCTTCAACACATGGCAACTGACTTTAGTGAGAAAGCAACCTTGAGTTGGACTCTTCAGGGTCTTTTAACTGTGAGCTTTATAAATGCAAAATAAATACCCTTTATAAAAGCCAACAGATTTCTGGTACCTTGCATCAACACCCCTTTGGCAGACTAATACAAACACTAAGAAAATAAAAATACAGAGAAAAGGAAAGAAGGGAATCAAAAGGGTACGTTACAAAATATCTTGAAGACATCAATACTGAGAGAACCAGACACTTTTAAATACAAATATTGTATGATTTCTCTTACGTGAAATACTTATAATAAGCAAATTCATAGAGACAGAGAGCAGAGAAGGGGTTACAAGGGCATGGGGGATGGGGGGCAGTTATTGCTTAATGAATACGAGTGTGTTTGAGATGATGAAAATGTTCTGGAAATAGATAGTGACACAGCAGTGGCAATGTGCTTGATGTCACGGAATTGTACACTTAAAAGTGATTAAAATGATTTTTATGTTATGTACATTTTAACCATGATTTTTAAAAATTGGGAGTGAGATGCTTCAGGACTCCATACTTCCACAGAAGCTTTGAACAACTAGTAAGAATTGGCAGAAAAATATTTCTCAAGCTCCAGAAAACAGTTGAAGGATTTCAGTAACTGGGTGAGCACCAAATCAAGAAAATGCTACTTAGAAGGGGAAGGATATCATGGCTCCCTCACTGGCCCCACCACCATCCCTCCCTGGCTCAGCGCGGGGCCAGCCTGTGCTCCCAGTGCACATCCCTAGTTCCGGTTACGAAGAGAGCAGAGTGACCCTCACGCGCATACTGGGAGCATGTATGCCTGGCCCAAACTGTCTGGTGGTGGACTAGAGGGACTTGCCATCCCAGCACTTTCCCTGCATGGAGAAGGTGGCTCAGAGAGCCCTCTTACAGGACGCATGGGAGTCCAGCAAGTGGCTGCCTATAACAACCATGGCAGGGGAAAGGAAGTGAAGCATGCAGACAAAATTAGCAAGGATTTAAAAGATCTACATTGGTACAAACTTCTGGGGAAATAATTAGGGAACATTTATTGACACATTCAAGAACCTCAAGAAAGGTCATATCCTGGGATGCAGTAATTTAATTCTTAAAAATCTCATCCATGGAAATGATCTAAAACATTATAAAAGCATAACACAAATTATGTCCAACATTATTATTAATAAAATATTAATAAAATTGAAAGATTAAAAATAGCCTATCTAATGATAGCAAAATGGGGAATTTCAACAGTGACATAATCAAGTAATATGCCACCTTTAAAAATTCCTTATAAAGAGTTTAATCACAAGGGAAAATGCATGATATAATTTTAATTGACAAAGGTGCATACAAAATTATACCTAGAGCATAATTTCAAATGTCCAAAAAATAAACATAGAAAAGGTCAGGAATAAAATTGTAGGAAAGGAAGAGAGAGAGAGAGAGAGAGAAAGGAAAGAAGAAATTTTAAAAATTGTTTTTAAATCTAGAAAAAAAGGTCTATATTTATGTTAGGGTACCATGTGGTCCAGCCACCTTGCACAAAAATTATTTAGTCACCACCTCTCAATTATAGATAGTTTAACACAATGTTAATAGCACAAATCCCCACCACCCTAAGAACAGTAGACACTGAAATCAAGGATCAACACTACAGCAACTATGAAAGAAGCCTCCCCTGCCTACTACACCCCAGCCCTGGAAGGCCCCGACCAGCGTGGAGCGCACCTGGTCTGTTCCCGGGATCACTTCAAACACGCTCAGTTGGCTCCTCGTCTCCCGCATGTACCGCTCCTTCTCGGGACACATGTCTGGGCATGTCCCAGCAAAAGCCCTGGCTTTGTCCAGGTCAGTCCTTTTCACCCGGGCTAAATGAGGTCAGGGAAAAAGTAAGCATGTACCACACAGTTACTAGGAATTATAATGACAAAGGAAAGAAAAAAGAAAAAGAAACAAACATCACTTGCACAAATTACAAAGGAGGAAGGAAATGTTTTTAAATGGGAGTGTGGGCCCATTACATGCAGGCAAAAGGCATGGGGCTCAGCAGACCCCAAGGCTCTGAGGTCTCCACAGGTGTCTCCAACAGTCCCACCCCTTCACTGCAGACCGAGGAGGAGGGGCCATACCCAGGCAGCCAGGCCCCAAGTAAGTCCTCTACGGACCCTCGTGACAATCGGTCACGTTGCAGCATGCTTTGTGCTAGGAGGGCTAACCTAGCAAGCGTGAGCACGCATCACACAGCAGGATGCCCTGCACTGCTTCCCGCCTCATTTTCAACAGAGCACAAGCCACACAATGGCAGCTAAGTGCACCTGCACTGAGGGAATAACCTACAATGTAGCATCTGGTTGTTTCCAATCTCAATCACCACAAACTCCCTGTGTGTGAGCCACTGCAGGACAAATGCCTGGAGGGGTGCCTGGTTGGAACGAGGGGCCTAAGTCTGGAAGGTGCTGCCAAGCTCCCGGAGGCACGCTGGCCCCTATGGCCTTCCCTGGGCGCCGCATGGAGTCTGGTCCCTGCGAGCCAGTCAGATGGTGACAAGCGCCGCCTCGGGCAGCCCAGGCAGGCATCTCGCTCCATGAGGGGTGCACATCTGTCCATGTGTTTTAGAGCCAAATTGCAATGCTGCCTTTTCTGTAGGCTTGGAGACCCCTTGCCTATTGCTCTAGTGGGATTTGGGCTTTTCCTTGAAAACTAGGATTTCTGTCTCTTTCAGGGAATTAGCTTTTTGGCTGTGACAGGAGTTTCAGATTTCCTCCCCGTTTGACATTTCTTTTCAAATTTTATTTGTGATGATTTCTTCAAGCAAAAAATTTTTATATTTTTTACATGTATATTCTGAATGTCTCAAAAACTGTCCTTTAAACTGTTTAATTTGGCATGGTTTGTCACTTTGCTTCAAAAATAAAATTAAACTGAAGACCTATCTGCATTGTGACCGTGTCATGCCCATGCCCAAGGGCATGAAGCAAGCACGAAAATGCACCTCCCATGCCGGGGATCCGGGACCCAGGAAAGAACAAGAGGCCCTCCTACGAGAGAGGACCCAGGAACGCACTTTGCCAGGGGCCCTGCCCACGAGGGGTAGCACGAGGGCCGAGCCACTACCTTGCCGCATGATTCTGTCCCTCTGGTCAAGCAGGCGGAACTTCTCCTCTGAAGTCTCAGCCACACAGCCCACCAAGGTGCTGAGGGAAGACATGCACAGCCCGAGGCCCTCTGAGCCCTCCGAGCTCAAGTCAAAAGGGTCTCCTTCAAACTGCAGGGCCTTCAGGGCACCGGGCTTCTTCACTGGAGAGCTGCAAAGAAAACAGGACGTGAGGGTCTTGTATCCACCAGGCATCTATGGCACGACCACTTCCAAACACTCCCCTCATTGTACAAGATTTACATTCCTCGAAAGCTGGGAGAGTATAAGCACTGAAACAAGAATATAGAGCCGGCAGTGCGTGCAAAGTGCTGGTTAGGGGAGCAGACACAGCTCAGAGCCTGAGCACTTGCTTCTCACATATGAGGTCCTGGGTTCAGTCCTCGATACCTCCTAAAAACAAAGGTGCTGGTTAAACCTGTGATTTTAAAAATAATTTTGAAATAATTCATCATTAAAAAAAAATAACATGATCTCATTTAAACAGTTAAAATGAATATATGTAGACTTTATTTCAATGAAATAAAATTTGGCCTGAAAAAACATTTCAACAACATAAGGAAATTTCCTGCTCACATTTTTTCATACATAACTTTATTTCAGTATAAAGACAAACTATGGGGGAGTGGATGTGGCTCAAACAATTGGGCACCCGCCTCCCACATGGGAGGTCCCAGGTTCGGGTCCTCCTAAAGAAGACGAGCAGACGCCACAACCAGCAAGACATCGCAGCCAGCAAGACGCCACAACTGCCGCAACCAGCAAACACCGCAGTCAGCAGCGAGCTGAGGTGGCCCGAGCAGCTGGACACTCGCCTCCCACATGAGAGGTCCCGGGTTCGGTTCCCAGTGCCTCCTAAGGAAGACGAGCAGACAGACAAAGGAGCCATCGGGGCGGGGGTGGAATTTAAAAAAAGACAAACTAAAAAGAATGAACTAGCCTCTTTCAGATTCCCCATGTCCTAGCTGGTGTTCAACATTCCATGAGCTTGAGTGTCCAAGAAGACAGATCGGATGAGGGAAGAAGAAAGCAAAAATGAGCAACTTAAGTGCTAAATGCAAAATGAAAAGTGAGAAAAACAAAAAATTGGCCAAAAGACATTTAAACAGGAGACCAAAGCAAACCCTAAGAGAAAAGGGAGACAAGGTCAAGCAGGGCACCGTCTGTGGCAGCTCACACCACGTGCTGGCCCAGCCCGAGGCCTGTGCACGCAGCTGGTTAACAGAGCCGAGAACGCGTGAGCATCACTGATGAGGCAGGCTCTGCCGGAAGGTGGAAACACAAGAAATCATGTGGAAAAATCTGCCGGAAGTAGTCATAGAGCCAATTAGAAGCTTTTAGGGAAAAAGCTACTATCGGTTCTTCTATATTTCAATTGGACTGCAGGACAGCAAGGGCAAGAGAAGGCTGCAAGCACAGCATACAGGGAGACGGGCTCGGGCAGCACAGCCAGCCCCAGGCAGCCACTCTGCGCGTGGAGCAGCAAGAGGGAAACAGTGCACAGGTGACACTCGAGAGAGAAAGGATCAGGCCAGCCTCAGGCTTTCTGCAACCAGATTCTCCCTGAGATAAATACTTAGATGGAGATAAAGAGAAGCGCAGCATCAAACCGGGGTCTTCTCAGAAACCCAGGGCCGGTGTATATGACAACATAATGAGCAGAGAGAAGTGAAAAGAGACAAGCAGGGAGACTTCCATTTTCTAGTCTGACATGTAAAGGGCCTGGAAGCCATCACTCCCATCCTAACACAGCAACAACAAGACGATGGAACCCTGAAATGCAACAGCTCTCCTCAGATCCATAAGAGGAGTGGGCTACAGGGCAAGGTGCTGCCCACAAGTTTGAGAAGGGGCAGACGGCCACAGGCTGAAGACTTACCAGCCTGAGAGCTAGACCCTCCAGGGGCCCAAGAGCCCTGCCAGGACCCCACTGTGAACATTCCAGGGAAACTGCCCTCATGCATCCAGAAACCACCAGGAAAAACTGTCGTTAACAAAGAGACTAACCAAGGTGGATTTTACTGTGCTAACTTGACCCGTGGGTGAGAGGGAGGGGAAAAAACAATTCCAGCCCCCTCTACCCTTCCTGTCTCCTTAGGTAGGGGGAACCAGATGGTTAATGTAAGCAGAGATGGAAATTCTAAGAAAGAATCAAAAGGAAATAGAAATAAAAACACTGAAGCAAACGAAGAATGCCTTTGATGGGCTCATCCATACATTGGACATGCAAAAGAAAGAATCAGTGAGTTTGAAGAAGTGTCAACAGAAACTTGGAAAATGGAATTCAAAGAGAAAAATGAAAAGGACAAAACAGAATCCAAGAACTGTGGGAAGTGGGGGACAACTGCAAATGGTGTAACATACTCATAATGGGAATATCAGAGGGAAAAGAGAGAAGGAATGAAAGAAATAATTGATGTGATAATGACTAAGAATGTCCCAAAATTATTGACACACACCAAAACACAGACTCAGGAATCTGCTCAGAGTACACAAAACAAGAAAAATACTAAAAAAACAAAAACAGAAACAACTACACCCAGCATATCAAATTAAACTGCAGGAAATTAAAGACAGAGGAAATCTTGAAAGAAGTCAGAAACCTAACCTAGGGAGGAACAAGAGTAAGATTTATAACAACTCTCTTCAGAAACGTGAAAAGGCCAGAAGGGAATGAAGGGAGATATTAAAAGTATTGGAAAAGCCACCAACCTAGAATTCTATATCCAGTGAAATTATCTTTCAAAAATGAAGGATAAAGACTTTCTCAGACAAACAAAAATTGAAGGAACTTACTGAAAGCAGACTTGCCTTGCAAGAAATGTTAAAAGAAATTTTTCGGAAAGAAAGTAATATAGGTCAAAATTTCAGATCTACACGAAGAAAGAACATCTGAGAAGGAATAGCTGAAGGTATAATAAAATATTTTCTTTTTCTATTATCACCTAATCAAATGTGTAACACTTTGTTAAAATGATAAAAGCAGCCGTTTTCCACAGGATCACGCTTACAGTAAGCGAAAGGAAAGGCAGCAACGCCACAGGCGGCGGGGGCAAGTGGGGCGCTCTGTGAGGAGACACCTGCAGTGCCCGTGAAGTAGGACCCTGTTATTTGAAAGTGGTTTACATTAGCTGTAAATGTATACTGCAAACTCTAGAACCACCACCCAAAATTTTTAAGATATGTTGAGAAGCGGAAGTGGCTCAAGTAACTGGGCACCTGCCTCCCACATGGGAGGTCCCAGGTTTGACTTCTGGTGCCTCCTAAAGAAGACAAGCAGACGCCGCAACTGGCAGGGAGCGTAAGTGGCTCAAGCACTTGGGCACCTGCCTCCCACATGGTAGGTCCCAGGTTCGGTTCCCGGTGCCTCCTAAAGAAGATGAGCAGAAAACAAGCAGACAGACAAGTGAGCCATCAGGGGTGTGGGGTGGATAATAAACAATAAATAAATAAATAGATAAATAAATAAAACAAAAAAAGTATACCGATGTGCTGAGAGAAAGCAGAATCATACAAAATGCTCAACCAGAGAAAGAAGACAGCAAAATAAAGAAATAAAGAACAAGGGCAACAAATACAAAACAGTTATAAATATGGTGGACAATAATCCAACTATATCAACAGTCACTTTAAATGTCAATAATCTAAATACACCATTTAAAACACAGAAACTGATGTAGTAGATAAAAAACAAGACTGAACTATATGTTGTTTACAAGTTTACTCTAAAAAATAGACATAGATAGGTTCAAAGTAACAGGATGTAGAAAGATATACCATACTAAAACTAATCAAAGCTATAATAGGTATATTAGCTATATTAATTTCAGACGAAGCAGATTTCAGAGCAAGGAAAATTATCAAGGATAAATAAGGAGATTATATCATGATAAAGGGTTCAACTCTCCAAAAAAAACATAACAAATCTTAACATTCTATACCTAACAACAAAACGTTAAATTATGTAAGGAAAAACTGACAGAAGCACATGGAGAAATAAAAATCCACCATCACAACTGGGGGCTTTACCATTGCTCGATCAGCAATTGAGAGACCCTGCATACAGAAGTTCTGTGATGATGCAGCTGAACTGATCAGCACCATCACGCCAGTTAACATCTGTAGAATATTCCAGCAAGAGCAGAACACAAATTCTTCTCAAGTTCATATAGAACATTCACCTAGCTAGACCACATCCTGGCCAAAAAACAAATCTTAACAAATTTAAAACAATTGGAATCATAAAAATACGCTCTCAAACGAAAATGGAATTAAACTAGAAATCCACATCACAAAGACAGTTGGCAGTTCCAGGAAGGTGGCAGACTAGTAAGACACGGGCCTTCTCCTCCAGAAATATAGCTAGAAAACAGGCTGAAAAGCCTGGAAAAAGATCTTCTAGGGTTTAGGACACCAGGCAAAGGCTGGACACGGCCCAGAGGAGAGAGAGAGAGACAAAGGAGGGAAATCAAAACCAGCAGCCGCTGCTGCCAGCACCATCTTCCACATTAAAGACACAATAGAATTCTCAGGCCTCTGGGCCTGCAACTACAGACAAAGGGGGCCCCAGGGACCCACTACCCCAGGAAAGAAGAGAGAGAAGACACAGCCTAAGGCTAACTCAGCTTCTGACCCACATATCTGATCTGCTGTGTCCATGAGCCCTCCAGGCAAGGTGGGACCACACAGAGATTTGCCCTGGGAGCTAGCACAGGACTGGAGAAATAGGACCCTCCCAATCTCCCTCTCTTCTAGCCGGGAATAATTGTTGAGGATGCCCCAGGAAAGGGGAGAGAGAGGGACACAGCCTAAGGCTGACTCAGCTTTTGACTCACAGATTTGGTCTGCTGTGTCCCAGGAGCCCTTCCAGACCTGTGGGGCTGTGCCATTGTTTGCCTTGGAGCCTGCAAGGGGCTAAAGATATACAAACCTCCCAATCTCCTTCTCTAATAGCAGGGACTGATTGTTGAGGACTCAGAGGGGAGTGGAAATATTTCCTAGCTGGGAAAAGGGAGCGGCCTGCCAGAGAAGACTGGAGAACTGTCTCAGAGAAAGTTTGAATTACAAGGCTCCTAGCCTCTAGACAGGAAGCTCTATCACATTGATCCAGTCTGTGTTACAACTAATACATTCTGACCAGGCACTGAACTGAGACCTGCCAAAGAGCGCCATCTCCTGAAAACGAAGAAGTGCATGAAAGAAAATGAAAAATAAGGAGAGGCTTTTTCCGGTGTCTATAGCCTCCCTCCCCAGGGTTCCAGGAAGTGACTCTATAACCAATTACTGGTTCCAATGCCCAGTTCTGAGCAACCAGCAGGACAATCCTAACAATCCAGGTAGAGCCAAGAATCAAAGAGCTGTGGTAACACACAGCCTCCTGCCACTAAATCCCTATAAAAGAGAAAGAGATTACGCATCTGAGTAAACTACATCCTAATCAGATGCCTAGATATCAGCAAAAAATTATGAGCCATACTAAGAAGATGGAAGACATGGCCCAAGAAAAGGAATGTATCAAAGCCCCAGAAGAGATGCAGAATTTGAGAAACTAATCACTGAGATGCACACAAATTTCCAAAATCAAATTAATGAAAGACAATATGGCTAAAGAAATAAATAACATCCAGAAGACACTGAGCAAGCACAAAGGAGAATTTGAAATCCTGAACAGAAAAGTAAGAGCTCATGGGAATGAAAGACACAATAGGTGAGATCAAAAGCACATTAGAGGGGGTCGGATGTGGCTCAACTGGTTGGGCGTCCGTCTCCCATATGGAGGGACCCGGGTTCGATCCCTGGGACCTCCTGGTAAAAAAAAAAAAAAGCACATTAGAGGCATATATTAGCAGACACAAAAGGATAGAAGAAAGAATGATACAGAAGACAGAACATCTGAAATTGAAGACAGAAAAGAGTAGAGAGAGAATAGAATGGAAAATATTGAGCAGGGTCAACGAAGAAATTGCAAGTGAAATCAGTAAAGATATTGAGACAAATGAAAACGAGAGCACTGAACATATCAAAACTTATGGGATACAGCGAAGGCAGTCTTGAGATGGTAATTTATATCCTTAAACTCCTATATTAAAAAAGAGCTAAACTCGAATATTTAACTGAACAACTACAGAAACAAGAAAAAAGAACAGCACATCAAAGCCAAAGCAAGCAGAAGGAAAGAAATACTAAAGATTAGAGCAAAAATAAATGAAATTGAGAAAAAAACAATAGAGAAAATCAACAAAACCAAAAGCTGGTTCTTTGAGAAGATCAATAAAATTTGCAAACCCTTAGCTAGACTAACAAATAAAAAAAAGAGAGAAGATGCGAATAAATACAATCAAATGAGACGGAGGAAGTTACCAATGACCCCACTGAAATAAAAAGAATTATAAGAGAATATTATGAGAAACTATATGCCAACAAACTAAACAACCTAGATGAAGTGGACAAATTCCTAGAAATGCACAACCAACCTACACTGACGTTACAAGTAATACAAGAACTTAACAAACCAATCACATTTAAGGAGAATGAATCCATCATCAAAAATCTCCAAGCAAAGAAAAGTCAAGGACCAGATGGCTTCACAGGTGAATTCTAACAGCATTTCAAAAAGAATTAACAACAATCCTGTTTAAACTCTTCCAAAAAACTGAAGAGGAGGGGAAAATTAGCCAACATATTTTATGAAGCCAATATCAGCCTAACACTAAAGCCAGATAAAATACTACTAGAAAAGAAAATTACAGACCAATCTCTCTAATGAACTTAGATGCAAAAATTCTCAGCGAAATACTTGCAAATCAAATCCAATTGCATATCAAAAGACTTATACATCACGACCAAGTGGATTTATTCCTGGTATGCAAGGCTGGTTCAACATAAGAAAATCAATCAACATAATACACCACATTAACAAATTGAAGGAAAAAAAACACATGATCATCTCAATAGATGCAGAAAAAGCATTCGACAAAATCGAACATCCTTTTTTGATAAAAATACTTCAAAAGATAGGAATAAAAGGAAAATTTCTCAATATGATAAAAAGCATATATGAAAAACCCACAGCCAACATCATACTCAATGGGGAAAGGTTGAAAGCTTTCCCCCTAAGATCAGGAACAAGACAAGGATGCCCACTGTCACCACTGTTATTCAACATTGTACTAGAAGTTCTAGCTAGGGCAATTAGACAAGACAAAAAAATTAAAGGTGTCCAAATAGGAAAAGAGGAAGTAAAACTCTCACTGTTTGCGGATGACATGATCCTGTACTTAGAAAATCCTGAAGTACCCACGGCAAAGCTACTTGAACTAATAAATGAGTTCAGCAAAGTGGCAGGATATAATATCAACACGCAAAAATCAGTAATGTTTTTGTACACTAGTACTGAACAATCTGAGGAGGAAATCAGGAGGAAAATTCCATTTTCAATAGCAACAAAAAGACTCAAATACCTAGGAGTTAATTTAACCAAGGAAGTACAGGACCTATATGCAGAAAACTACAGAACAATGCTAAAAGAAATTTAAAAAGACCTAAACAAATGGAAAGACATTCCGTGTTCATGGATTGGAAGAACAAATATTGTGAAGATGTCAATCTTGCCCAAACTGATTTATAGATTCAATGCAATACCAATCAAAATCCCAACAACTTACTTTACAGAATTAAAGAAGGCAATTACCAAATTCATCTGGAAGGGTAAGTGCAACCGAATAGCCAAAAGCATTCTAAAAAAGAAGAGCAATGTGGGAGGAATTTCACTGCCTGACCTTGAAACATATTACAAAGCTACAGTGGTCAAAACAGCATGGTACTGGCATAAAGATAGACATATCGATCAGTGGAATAGAATTGAGAATCCAGAAATAAACCCTCACCTATACAGTCAACTGGTTTTTGACAAACCTACCAAGCCCACGTTGATGGGAAAAAACAGTCTCTTCAACAAATGGTGTTGGGAGAACTGGATATCTATAACCAAAAGAATGAAAGAGGACCCCTATCTCACCCCCTATACAAGAATCAACTCAAAATAGATCAAAGATCTAAATATAAAAGCCAGGACCATAAAACTACTGGAAGAAAATGTAGGGAAACATCTTCAAGACCTTGTAGTAGGTGGTGGTTTCTTGGACCTCACATCCAAAGCATGTGCAACAAAAAAAAAAGTAGATAAATGGGACCTCCTCAAAATTAAACACTTTTGCACCTCACAGGAATTTGTCAGAAGGGTGAAAAGGCAGACAACTCAATGGAAAAAAATATTTGGAAATCACATATCTGATAAGGGTTTAATATCCAGGATATATAAAGAGATGTTACAACTCAACAATAAAAAGACAAATGACCCAATTAAAAAATGGGCCAAAGACTTGAATAGACATTTCTCCGAAGAAGAAATACAAATGGCAAAAAAACACATGAAGAAATGCTCAACATCACTCATGATTAGGGAAATGCAGATCAAAACTACAATGAGATCTCATTTCACACCTATCAGAATGGCCACTATTAAAAAAACAGAACTACAAGTGTTGGAGAGGATGTGGAGAGATAGGAACACTTCTTCACTGTTGGTGGGAATGCAGGATGGTACAACCACTATGGAGGACTGTTTGGCAGTTCCTAAAGAAGTTGAATATAGACTTGCCACGTGACCCTGCAATACCACTACTGGGTATATACCCAGAAGAACTGAGAGCAGTGACACGAGCAGACATCTGCACACCGATGTTCATAGCCACATTATTCACCATTGCCAAACCTGGAAACAACCCAGGTGTCCATCAACAGATGAATGGATAAACAAACTGTGGTCTATTCACACGATGGAATATTATGAAGCTGTAAGAAGAAATGAAGTCATAAAGCATATGGCAACATGGATGAACCTGGAAGACATTATGTTGAGTGAAGCAAGCCAGACACAAAAGGACAAATACTGTATGAATGCATTACTATGAACCAAATATATTGTGTAATATATTGTTTGAGTCAAAAAAAAAAAAAAAAAATTTACATGTATCCATTGCATTTAATTGAGAAATGTATATATTTATTCATCTGTGTTTACTTTTTAGTTTTTAATTGTTAATGTTTTCAATTATTAAATGTACAAAATAAAGTTAAAAAAAAAAAAAAAAAAGAAACCATGGAGGCAGGAAGGCAGTGGGATGACAAAGTGCTGAAAGCAAAAAATTGTCAGCCAAGACCTCTAAATCCGGCAAAACTATTTTTCAAAAATGAGGGAGAGATGAAGACATTCCCAGATAAACAAAAGCTGAGGAAGTTCATCACCATTAGACTGGCCCTACAAGAGACGCTAAAGGGAGCTATGTAGGTTGACAGGAAAGGACACTAAACATTAGATCAAAGTCTCATGAAGAAATACAGATCTCCAGTAAAGATGATGACATGGGTAAATATAAATGCCAGTGATGTTAGATTTTTGGTTTCTAACTCCACTTCCTAAATGATCTAAAGGCAAATACATAAAATGTAATGATAAAACAATGGTTTGGGACTTGTACTGTACAAACACGAAATTTGTGATAAATTACATAAAGATGGGGAACAGAGGAGTATAGGAACATAAAGTGTATATACCATTGAATTTTAAGTTGGTATCAAAGCAAATAAAAGTGTTACAGATTTAGGATGTTGAATTTAAACCTCTGGTGGTAATAACCCTCCAAAAAATAAAGCACCAAAGAAAAAAATAAGTCCCCCCCACCCCAAAATATTGGAGAATATGCAAACTCATAGAGACAAAAATTAGAGAACAGGTTGTCAGGGGCAAGGGGAGTGGGGAGTTAATGCAAAATGGGTGCAAGGTTTCTACTTACAGAGAGGGAAAAGCTCTAGTGCCGGAATGCAGCGAGGGCACGCGGCACTGTGGACAGGAGTAATGCCATGGATGGTGCGCACCGACTGATTGAGATGGGAGAGTTTATACTGTATCCATGATCCCACAATTAAAAAGAAAGAAAGGGGAAAAAACAGACAATGAGCAAAAAACAATGAGCAGACAGCAAGCAAAAATAACAAGCAAAAACAAGCAGGAAACTGATATGGCGCAAGCGACTGGGCTCTCATCTACCATATAGGAGGTCCAGGGTTCAATTCCCAGGGCCTCCTGGTGAAGGCGAGCTGGCCCAAGCAGAGTGCTGGCCCGCACAGAGAGCTGGTGCAACAAGATGATGCAACAAAAAGAAACACAAAGGAGAGACAATAAGAGACACAGCAGACCAGGGAGCTGAGGTGGTGCAAGAGATTGAACGCCTCTCTCCCACTCCAGAAGGTCCCAGGATCAGTTCTCGGTGCTGAATAAAGAGAAAACAAGCAGACACAGAAGAACACAGAGAGCAGACACCAAGTGCAAAAACAATGGGGGGGGATAAATAAATAAATCTAAACAACAACAAGCAAACAGATGAAAGCCATCTCGGGGAGTGAAAAAAAAAAAAGGAAAGAGCAACTAAATAGACAACAACAATTAAATGGAGTATGTGATACTGGATGGGATCTATATATTATGAGAAAAGGCTCAAAAGAACATTATTAAAAAAAAAAAAAAAAAAAAAGAACATTATTGGATATGAATATTCTCAGTGTCCTGATTTTGTGATAATCAGGGTAGGCTAAACAGTCGCTATATTAGAAACCATCCATGTGTCCGCAAACCTAGTTTTTCTCCCTAGGTCTGGTTTTCAGAATGCTGGTGATACTCTAAGCCTAATTATATGACCATCCTGTATGGGAAATGACTGTAACTCTAGGTATCTTTGGTCAATCTTAAGTGATATAGCAGGGGAACGGAAGTGGCTTGGGTGGTTGGCCGTCCGTCTCCCACATGGAGGGACCTGGGTTCGATCCCCGGGACCTCCCGGTAAAAATTTAAAAAAAGGAAAATACAGAAGGTGCGCAGGCCACTAGGCCCCATGAGTGGGTGAACCCCCCAGGCCCCGCGAGCCACGCTGCAAGATGATGACGTAAGAGGTGAGTGACACAAGGGAGACCCAAGACGAGATGCACCAAAAAACCCGGAACTAAGGTGGCGCAGGTGGAAGGACACCTCTCTCCCACATCGGAGGTTCCAAGGCTCGAATCCTGGTGAAGACAGGAGGACAAAGATGAGAAGAGAGGGCAGGAAACAGACACAGAGACTTGTCCAGCGAATGGACACAAAAACAGCAAAAACAGCAGGGGGAGGGGTATAAAAATGGATAAAAGTAAATAAATAAATTCTTTAAAAAAAAAAGTATAGGGGAGTAAGATACGGACTATTTTTAATAGTAAATACTTTTGACGATGCTCTTTCATAATTTGTTAACAAATGTTTCACAGCAATGCAAAGTATTTGTGGCAGGGTAATGTGTATCATGTATCATGTTATGCATGTTTGTTTTGTAAGTTCACAATGTTTACTGAACACTTATTGTTTACGTATGTTCATGTATAAATGATATACTTCAATAAATTGTTTTTTTAAAAAGAACATTATTGGGACATATGAAAAAATTTGAATATAGATTGTAAGTTTTACATCAATGTTAGACTTCTTGAACTTGATAACTGCACTCAAGGTGGTTACATAAGTGAATATTCTTGTTTGTAGAAAATTTACACAGCAGTGTTAAGTGCTCAAGAGCATGATGTATACAACCTACACTCAAGCGTACAGAAAGACAGATGGATAGATCGAAAGATGGGTAAATAGAATTATACATCAAATGTGGTAAAATGTTAAAATTGGTGCATTTAGGTGTCTGTGAGGATAAGGGTATGTGGGATACATTCTATATAGGGTCTGTATTATTTTTGTGATTGTCCTGTACATTTGAAAGTATTTCAAAATAAAGTTTTAAAGAAGATTTTTTAATGACTCAAAGACAGAAATTTAAAAAAAAAAAATCAGGTAACAAGAAATGGAAGGTAAATTCTTCAACATTTGTTAAAACCCACAGAACTGCACACACAGAGGGAACTCTAATGTAAAATATGTACTTTAGGTAATAATAATGTATTAATATTGGTTCATCAGTCCTAAGAAATGGACCATATTAGCGCAAGCTGTTAATATCGGAAAGCTATTTGAGGGAAGGCGATATATGCCAACTCCGTTGTTTCTGTGCAATTGTAAACTTAAAACTGTTCTAGGCAAGTGGATGTGGCTCAAACGATTGAGCCCCAGCCTACCACATGAGAGGTCTGTGGTTTGGTTTCCAGTGCCTCCTAAAAAAGACAGTGAGCTGGCGTGATGGGCAGACGTGGTGAGCTCACAACAACAAGATGATGCAACAAGAGACAAGAAGAAAAAACATAATGAGAGACACAAAAGCAGGGAGCAGAGGCTACCAGTGCCTCTTAAAGAAGACGAGCAAGACTGTGAGCTGACACGCCAGACAGGGGCGGCAAGATGACACAACAAGATGACCCAACATGAGAAACAAAGGAAAAAACATAATGAGAGACACAACAAAAGCAGGGAACAGAGGTGGCTCAATCGATTAGGCGCCTCCTTCCCACATCAGAGGTCCTGGGTTCAGTTCCTGGTGCTTCCTAAAGGAACAAGGAAGATGGACAGACACAGCAAGTGCAAACAACGAGCGGGTGGGGTGAAATAAAAATAAATCTTTAAATAAGTAAAAATAAAACTGTTCTAAAAAATAAGTCTTTAAAAAAAAAAAAAACACACGGGGAAGTCAGCGCTTCATCACCTCTGATGTCAGAAAATGCAGGCGCACACACCCTCCGGCTCTAGGGCCTCGGCTCTGCCTGAGCTGGCCTCCCCAGAGTCCTCCTCACATCCTTGTGCAGGTCAGCCAGGCAGCGCGGCTGCCCCTTTCCCTCCTGCCACTCCATGGCCCCGGGACGGCTGAAGGAAGGGTTCACAAGGAACCAAAGAGCAGCTGTTTCACTGCACCCCATCAACAACTCAAGGCAATGATCCTCAACCTCTCACGCCCAGGTGTTCCCTCAGCCTCACCTCAGGTCTCAGCCTTACTGCCCACTCATTCTTCAGACCTGAGTGCCCACCAGATCTCCCCATTCACTGACACCAGAGGTCAAGGAACCCACATGCCAAGCAAAATCCAGAGTTTCTGATCATTAGGAAGCCATGGCCCTACCTTTTTATCAGGAGGCCACCGGCTGCAGGTCTCACTGTGGACTTGCCAAGAGGGGAGTGCTGGAAAGGCGATTCTTCCATGTTCTGGTTCACTTCGCCGTCACCTGGCTTCTTCTCCTTGAGGGAAAAGGATTTCTTGTTGGGACCTGAAGACACAAAGTCAAAACAGAGTTTATGATATTATAGGTCACCTGAGTTAGATTTTCATTTTCTTTTTGACAAAGTAATATTCTTATAATTACGGAGGTTACAAATGCCAAGAAAGCTGCTTAAGCAGCAAGGATTTGCTCTAAGTTGGCCTCACCTCTAGGCACAGGTGAAGAACTCACATTCTAAAGGTTAAAGGGCATTGTACACAGAGCAGTAGAGATTGTAGAAAGAATAGCCGAAAACTCACTTATTTTCTTCTTGTGCCAAAAGATAACCATGTCTTTATGCAATCCTTTTCCCTTCTTCCTAGCCAAGGCTGCAGATGCCTGGAAGACAGCCCACAACCACAAGATATTAGACAGCAAAGGAAATGAGGCTGAAAACTCAGATGCATGACCAGACAGACCACTGAAGAACAAAGGAGATGCCGTCCTTCATACAGCGACGTGAAGCTTCAGCCACCCTCGCACACGCCAGCCCCTCCCTGCCTCTCGAGCAGGCATGGGCTCTTCTCCTCTGTAAGTACGCTCCCTGACTGTGATGGGTCCCTGAGCTTGATGTCACTGGTGTCTGACAAGATGATTCTCATCCTCTGATCACAAACAAGTGGACAGATCTCCAAGCCACAGGTAAGCCAAAAAGGAAGCTGCAGAATGGTGCACGTGGGAAGCACATGCTCATGCGCCTACAGTGTGCTTATAAAAACATCCAGAAAGATGCCACACCACGCTGGTAACCACGGTTCCCTGCCTAGCAGGAGACAGGGGGCGATCGGGCACTTCAGCTGTACCCCCACCAATGAACGTCTTACAATGACAATGCGTTTACGTATTGGTTAAATGATTAGAAAAAAAAATTAAGGTTCAACTACAAACTACAATAAGCACAACAGCCAAAAAAAAAAAAAAAAACCTTAAAGAGAGATTATACTCATTGCCAAGTACTAAAATGTCCTACAAGGTATAAGCATGAAGACAGGCAGAAAGCAGAATGACAATGAAAGCCCAGAAACTAAACCAGGTACCCATGCACGCGTGTGTGTGTGTGTGGTATATATGAGTTAGTGGTGCTGAAATCACTGCTCAATGTATCTGAGAAAAAGTAAAGTTGGATCCTTACCTCAGGCCATACAATAAAACAAATTCCATGTATACTAAATGTGGGGTGGGAAGGGTATACAAATGCTTAGAGAAAACAGAACCAATAGCATTTATTTTGGAATAAAATGCTTTTCTCAGTCTAAAATACAGAAACCTCAAGAAAAAATATTGATGTATTTTTAAAAACAGAAAACAAACAACATCTTCTATAAGGTTAAAAAAAAAAAGTCATGATCAAAAATAAAGGGCCAGGGAAGCAGATGTGACTCAAGCGACTGGGCTCCCATCTACCATATAGGAGGTCCAGGGCTCGATTCCCGGGGCCTCCTGGTGAAGGAGAGCTGGCCTGCACGGCGAGCTAGCCTACGCGGAGTGCAGGCCCATGCAGGAGTGCTGGCCCGCACAGAAAGCTGGCACAGCAAGATGATGCAACAAAAAGAGACACAGAGGAGAGACAATAAGAGACATAGCAGACCAGGGAGCTAAGGTGGCACAAGAGACTGAGCGCCTGTCTCCCACGCCGGAAGGTCCCAGGATCGGTTCCCAGTGCTGCCTGAAGAGAAGACAAGCAGACACAGAAGAACACACAGTGAACGGACAGAGAGAGCAGACAGTGAGCGCAAAACAATGAGGCGGGGATGGGGAGAAATAAATAAATAAATCTTTTTTAAAAAATAAAATAAAATAAAAGACCAATATCAAACTGGAAAAACTATTTCCAGCCAATAGTATATGGTTCCTAGTGTGGTGTATATTTTCTGGACATTTTCATAAACACATTTGCAGGTATATGAACACGTAATTGGTTTGCAGCTGTGTGTTTTGTGATAAAATCTATCCCATGTGCATCATTCTGTTGCTTCCTTTTTTGCCTGAGGATGACTTGAGATTACTCTATTTCTGCTTGTATAATCAGATGATGAAAATCATCACATCAAATTAAGAGATCCCTTTTTTAAAAAAAGAAACTTGAAAATCAGTAGAAAAGAATAAATATCAAAAGCCCTAAAATAGTGCATATATTTTGGTGGAGAAATCCCACTATTAGAGATTTAAACAAAGGATATAAACCAATCAGAAATTTATGCACAAAAATACCCCAAACTAGGAAATTGACCAAGTAAGTAAACAGGATGGAAAGCCCTGTAGCATCCTGTAAATTGATAAAAAAAAAATACTGAAGAGCTATTGCTTCATGAATATATATAGTATGAACCCACTTGGGTAAAAACAACATGACCACACATTTTGAAAGACAGTAACCAAAAAATTCATAATCGGTATCTCAGAGAGTAGAATTATGGGTGAATTTTGTGGCTCCCTCCTCCCAATTCCTGGGGCCTTTCTGAATTTCTTCCCTACATTGACAGGCATTGCTTTGATCATAAAAAATGTTATGAAACCCTGCTTTCTACTTTATAAATTCCTAAGAACTTAATTTTTACCATAAGCATACTCAGGAAAATACGGATATAAAAAACACCTAATGTGCACCATCCATGTGCAAGAGCACCATGTGACCAGCATTCTGTGTGTGTGCGTGCTCCCGCACAGGGTCAAGATACAGACCCAATGACTAATAGTATGTACCTCTGGGGGCAGGGATCACAAGGGGATTTCACTTCTGCTGTAATGTCTGAATGTTTGCCAAGACTAAATAAAAAAACAAAAACAAAAACAAAAACTCAAGTTTGAAAAAGCCCTCAGTGGGCACGGAGCTGCTCCCACTGTGTTTCTGACAAATCTAACTTCCTGTGAATCGCTCAAGAATACCGTGTTCAGGAAGTTCTGAAATTAATAGTGCAATCCCAGCCTTCCCAAGTTAAGAATAAGACACTCAGATGCTTCCGCTATCTTCAAGCAAGTGACAATTCAAATCTAGGGTAAGAGATGGCATGCCAGGTGTACTCACATGATCAAAAAAATGCACCACTGCAAGATTTTTGCTGCGCCTTGTACAGACGCGCTGCACCTTAGCAATCTTGCCGAAGTGGTTCTCCAGAATGGTTCGGTCGTTGAGATAGTCAGGGATGTTCTTACACTGGATTGCTGTGACTTCAGAGGGGGACAAGCCCCCAAGACTCTCTGTGCTCTCGCTTCTCTTACTCTGACGGGCAGGAGTTCCTCTTAGAGAATCTGGAGAATCAGAAAACCAGGGAAGCGGCTGTGGCTCAATCAGTAGGGCTCCCGTTTACCATATGGGAGGCCCCGGGTTCGGTTCCCGGGGCCTCCTGGTGAAGGCAAGCCCGCCCGCACGGCGTGGTTAGCTGACCCAGCGAGCACAAGCAGCAAGGGGGGGATAAATGAATAAATAAATCAAATCTTTAAAAAGAAAACCAGCACAGAAACATATCAGATGAAACACTTCCAACCAACATGAGGCACCAACTGTGTAACGGCAAACAGAACTTTCACGGACAGAAGACCTGCTCCGAATTTCTGATAAGTCAGGATCCCTAATGTTATAGGGGATTTTTCTGAAAAATCAAGCTGTGGCCCAGGGACATGTACTGAGAACCTCTCAGCAGGACATTCTATTTCACATTTTTAGAGCTCACCTTCTTTTTTATTTCTACTTTCAGTTTCTTCCTCTTTATTCACAGCTGGAAGCCCAAAAGTTGCCAAAGCAGACTGACTTCCTCCAGGCACGGCCATGTGGTCGGTTTCCCCCGAATCAACACAGCTGATGTCCTTTTTAGATTCCTTGTTGCCCAGGCGACCTACTTCTTTGTTGCTTTTCAAGACATCCTGTAACGTCCGATCAAACAAAGTGCCTCCACGGGGTCGATTCAGGCGTACAGGCCGCTTATCTGGAGGATGGTCACCCCTGGACAAGGGGTCTGTGTCTTCTGCCACCTCATGGTCATGTCTCCGCGGGGAGCGATCCTGGTCCTCTTTCCTTTTCAGTCCTTTCATGAGGCTGGGAAGTGGCTCCATCTGGGAAACAGTTTCTTCACAGCCTTGTCGAATACCTGTTTTGTTAACTGGGAAGGCTTCCCCCAGAGACCCTGAAGATGCTCCAGCAAAGCTAGTAAAGCTACTATTCGAACTTCCAAACAGTGCCCTAAGGCCTCTCTTCTCCTCCTCCACATTTTGGTTTGACAAAGCAGGGGTAAAGGCGGATGACGAATTATTACTATTAACTGGTTTTGAAAAGGTGAGATTTGAATTGTTGGCTGAGCTACTTATCCCTTGAGGAAAAGAAAAAGGAACCAGTCCCCCAGATCCACTACTAACTGGGTGGGGAAATGTGAAAAATCCAGAATTAATTTGGCTTTGTGTTTTCTCTGGCTCGGGTTCAGCCCCAAATATTGGTCTAAAAACTGCATTTTCCAGAGGTTTAAAGCTGAATTCTGCTTTTCCAAAACCAGAGCATGCGACTTCTCCAGCTTCTGTTCCAAAATTACAGGTACTTGGAAAAGCCCCAAGGGTGGTGGGTGATTTAAAACTAAATCCTGTGTTTCCAGGCACAGATGAACTCGAAGGCCCAGAGGTAGCCACAAAGGTCGGAGTGTGTTCCAGTCCAGAAAAGAGTCCAACGTTTGATGTCTGGGGGAATCCTAATGTTTGTGATGAAGGACTTACTCCAGAAGATGCTGGAAAGCTGGATCCCTGTGAAAATCCTGAGCTTCTCCCAGATAATGTATTGTTTTGTCCAAAAAGAGAAGGTTGACCAAATGGAAATGGCGGCTTGGCCTGAAATGTTCCTATAGAACTACTGGAAGATGCTGGAAAAGCATTAGATGGCTGCCCAGTGAAAGGATTAGTTGGGTTCATCTTCTGATCCAATTATTGTAAGGTCATAAATACCACAAGTACAAAAGTAGTAGTCTCTTCTTTACACAACTATTGAACCAGGGAGCTCACCTTCATCTTCACAATAACCTGAAAGACAAAAATTCAGATTACCACACCTACATTCTCTTATTATACTAGGGGGAAAATTGTGTGTGTGTTTAAATCAGATGTCATACTCTAAGGATAATTACTTAAAAGGCAGACAAAAGAATGGAGTTAAGTATTCTTATTTTTTGAGAGTCAGTAGGTTCTTTTTTTTGGAATGGAGACGTAGAGGCTGGCATATATAAAAATGCTTTAATTATGAAGGTTTAAAGCGTGATCCTTTAAGACTAAAACAACTCAATCATTTTTGCTGAATTGGTAAACTTAAGAAAAACCTCAAACAGTAACAACAAAATGAATTGCGTTAAGCTTCTCAATTTAAGGAGGAGTTTCGTCTGACTTCTTACAATCTCCAAAGCCAAAGAGTTACAAGGTAACATTGTTAAAACATTAGTGTTTCAATGTTACCTCCTATCTAATTTCTCTCCAAGTAACCAGAGAACTAAATACTTTTCCCAGGCATGGAAATACTCTGGTTTTTCATAACCTGGCGACTACCCCAGGAACTGGCTCACAGGACGAGGGCGCTCCCAGGAAGATGCTGCCTCTCGACGCGGAGGGCTGAAGAGAGAAGGGGCGTCGTTCACCCAACACGTCCCCCAAAATCGCCGGAGGCCGCTGCGAGGCGGCAAGGAGGCCGCGCGCTCAGCCCAGACCGCCCCGGACTGCGGCCGCCGCCGGGCTCGCGCCCCCGCCCCGCGCCGCTGACGACCAGGGGAAGGGGCGGGCGGCGCGGCCCCCGAGCAGGCCCGCCCCGGCGCACTCACCGTCAGCTGCGAGGACAGGCCGCCGCCGCACCCAGGCCCCCGGACGCCGGGAGGGAGGCGCAGGCCCGGACCGCGGCCGCCGCAGCGCTCGCCTCCCCGGCGCGGCGGGCAGAAATCGCGGCGGACGACTTCCGGCCCGCCCCGCGCGGTCCGGACCCTCCCCGGCCCCGCCACGCTCGGGTTCCGCTCGCCGGGCTGGACGCGACGCGGGACTTCCGGTGGGGCGGGGGCGCCGAGCTTGCGCGCTCTCCTGCCGGGGCGGCCGCAGCGCCGCCGCGTTCAGGCCGGTACGTGCGCGGGCCCGCGCGCGACCCCCACCCCCAGGGAGGCCCCGGCACGCGCGCGGCGAGGGGCGCCTCCGGTCGTGGCTTCCGCTCCAGCCCTGTGTCCGTCTTCAACGAACCCCCAAATAAAGGGAGTTGTGTGTGTACAGAACTTCGCGTCACCGTATTGTGCTGACTGGTCTTTACAATCTTAACCGCACTTTCCCTTGCACACGTGTTTCAGGTGCCCGGTTGTTCTCCCTACAATGAGTTTGGTGGTTAGAAACCTGCAGCGAGCCATCCCTGTTAAGCGAGCTCTACTTCGCAAGAAGGTTGAGCTGGTAAGGAGCATTTTAGGAGTGCAGAAATTTGACCTGGGGATCATCTGTGTTGACAACAAGAATATTCAGCACATTAATAGAACCTACAGAGAGAAAAACGCACCAACTGATGTGCTTGCTTTTCCATTTCATGAGGTAAAAAATATCTCCCTCTTCTTGTCTAACCTACACTCCAAGGTAATTAGTGCCTAAACTTGAGTGATATTTTGCTTAAAAATTGTTAAACTTGAGGAAATTTTAATATTACAGATGTAATTTTTAATTTTGTTGTGAACAGTAGAGCAGAGAGAAACAGTGTGATCAGCTCCCACTGATCAGTACCCGCCGTCCAGGTGCAGCAGCCCAGTGGGCAAGGGGGAGAGAGGAGACTGGACTCCACCGTCTCTCCCCCTTAAAGCTATCACGGTCTCAAAATGCTTCTGCATGTGTAAGTGCGATTCAATAACAAGTGTGAATGGGTTGGAAAATTAAATAGCACTGAAAACAGGAAAGACTGAGGTGAATATTTTCGACAAATATGATGGCTATCAGGTTAATGTCTGCGTAACTTAAATGACTTGGTCAGGACCTTATGCCTGGTAAGTAACAGCTTAAATTGGAGCAGCCCTTTTCTCTTTTGGAAGGCAATTTGGCAATATACTTTAAGAGCATTTAATATATTGTTTACTCTTTAATTCACTAGTGTCACACCTAAGGGGGGGGAAAAAGGCAGGAAGAAGATAAATACATAGCAATGTTCACCTCTTGTTTTCCCTACTAGGAAGGCAAAATGGAGACACGCTAAAGACACGCCATGGGTGACTGTTTTGTGTCTTCTCAGTGGAATGAAGTGGTCTTTAGGCCAGACTATGGGAAAATGTGAAAGATAGTCTGTTTAAGGCAGAATGCCATCAACTGGAAAGAACAGAAATATATAACTGTACTTAGGTGGCGTTTTAACTCTGTAGAAGTTGTGAACCCATGAGATTCGCATTGGGAAGAATGAAGAAATGGAAAGTAATTCACTTGACATGGTGGAGAGATCTGGAGCTGCTATAGAGTCGCCGTGTGCCCCCGGGGAGCCCCTTGGGCACATGCTGTGCCCCCCCCCCCCCCCGCCCCTAGGAAGGGCTCAGCCACTGGCCCAACAGGAGTTTCAAAATGACGTTTGCCAGCCCGTGGCCGGGTTGATGGTGCTGATCCATTCTTAAAATCTGTATTTCCTCAATTTCAGAATCTCAGAGCAGGTGAAATTCCCCAGCCTGATTTTCCAGATGACTATAATTTGGGAGACATTTTCCTAGGAGTGGAGTATATCTTCCAGCAGTGTAAGGAAAATGAAGATTACTATGATGTTCTGACGGTGAGTGTCCCTGTCCCTCCCATCTGTGTCATGCTGGTGTCACGTCTACACCAGCGTCCATGCACAAAACGAGGCACCAGGGGAGAGCATACAAGCAGCAGGCGGCAGTGCATGGGGCGCCCAGCCCTTACCTTCCCGGGGAGAGCAGGCGAGGCCAGACCCCAGTATAGCGTGTTGGCAGAGGTGGGGAGAGGACAAGGATCACCTGTAACTGAAAGCACAGAAGCCCCCAGAAGCAGCCTTGTCTAGGAATTAGAAGCAGCATTAGCTGACTCAGATGGGCAGTACTGGCTGCTCACTGAGCTGCCCAGAGCAGAGAGGACCCCAGCCTCCAGGGCCTTCCAGATGTCTCCTCAGTTGGATGCAAACCAGGAAAAGGTATTCCGAAAAGCCTGTGTGTAACCCAATCCTGTTTTAAGGCCTGTGGGAATTCAATGGAGATGCCTTCCTCTGGCCACACCCTGAATTATCCTTTGGGGAACCCAGTGCTCCTGTGTCCACATTACTGGAAGCTTCCCGGGAGCCCCAGCGTGCGTGAGGCCAGGGGCCTGTGCCTTTCTGCTTCCTGGGGGGCCAGGGGGGACGTGCTGTGTTACGGGAGGCAGAGGTGCGCCTGCGTTCAACCTGGCAATGTGGGCCCAGGTGTTCAGGCCCAGCGTGTTCAGGCACAGGGCAGGGCAGCCCTGGGGCTCCCAGGGGCAGAACAGCCCTGCAGCATCTGCTGCTTCCCTCTGGCCACAGAGGCCCACCCCGCCCCAAGATTCTGTTCCCTGTGCCGCCCTTGGCCTTCCTCCTCAGGCTCACAGCCTCTTTGTCCACCCCAGGTGGACAGCCATCCCACCACTCCCATGCCCTGCCTGGGACCCTTACCCACACAGCACAGGGTGAGCCTTGCTGCCCGGCCCCTCCTGTCTGCACAGACACCTTCAACAGCTCCCGGGCCAGGCCTGTCCTTCAGCCCCTGGTGCCCACACCCCCCTCCCCAGACACCCTCCTCCCCAGACACCCTCCTCACCCCTCCCCTGGCCTCCTTCCACCCTCTGGGTTGCCTCTACCCCAGCCTCTTTCTGGCACGCCTCTTGCCCCACCTGCCCAGACAGGCAGGTGTCCCTGATTTCCAGGACCATGGGGGCACAGCCACTGCTTTTCCCCCCACCCCCGGGAGGAGGGTCTATCTTCACATCCAGGAACAGGACTCTTTCCTACTTGCTCCCCACCCCTGCCTCACCTCAGTACCCCCGGCCCCTTCCCAAGCCATCGCCTGCCCAGAAGAGGGGTCCCACCTGCGTGCTCACTGGTGGTCCCTGCAGCAGTGTCGGGCTAGGCGCCTCCCAGGACACTGCTCCTGCAGACAGGACCCACCCTCCTCGCCCCTCCTGAGGACGAGCCAGGCTGGCGGGCTCCGCCTCTTTAACGCCGGCCTGGGGTCTCAGGTGGATCCTCTCGTTGCTGGCCAAGGCACATGGGACGTCTGCCCACTGCCTCTCACCCAACGGGTGGTTGGCCCTGGGGGGTTGTTCCTGAAGGGGCTGCTTCTGGTTGGATCATTTCCTGAGGTGGGCTTGTTTTTCCAATCATTTTCACAGGTGACTGCCACCCATGGGCTCTGCCACCTGCTGGGCTTCACACATGGCACTGAGGCTGAGTGGCAGCAGGTAGACTACCTGGGGGGGGGGGCAGCTGCAGGTGTGAATAGGGCGCCCCCAGTCCATTTTCCAAGCCACCCTGACGTCCCAAAGGCAAAATGAAAGCCCAAAGTTGGAAAAAACATTAAAAATTTATAAATAAGATTCATAAGTGTTTGTTTGAAATTTTGGGCTCCCCAAATGCGTTCAGCTGCATCATTCCGTCTCTGCTGCTGGCAAGCTCTGAGCTGAGAGCAGAAAGCTACAATGTTGCACACCTGTTTCCATGCACTCATCAAGCAGCTTTTTTGGGCTCCCTCTGCCAGGTGGAGGCAACAGCCTAAGGAGAACTGCCAGAGGGAGGGCCTTCTGAGGGAGGCGGCCCTTTGGGGGTGTGGCACCACGCCAGGATGTCCCCAACCTTGGGGAGCTGCCACAGGGGTTCTCTTCATCTCCTCCAGATGTACCAGAAGGAGACGCAGGTGCTGGAGGAGCTCGGCCGGTGCACGGGAACCAGGCTCCAGCCCCTGAGCAGTGGCCTCTTCTGACCGGCACCGGCCCAGGACGCAGGCAGTGCGGGGTCGGGGGCCCCGGGGCTCAGTGAACCGTGGCTCGGCTGTGGCTACCGTCCTCTGGGGCTGTGGAGAATCCAGCCCTCGTTGGGGCTAACCTCCAAGAGTGAAAACTATTTTCTTCAAAGTACCAGAAGGAAAAATTCATTCCTTTCTTTATAACGCAGCAGCTCTGTGTTTTGTTTTGTTTCAGTATTATTGCAAATAAAATATTTCCTAAGCCCCGAGGATTTGAGGTTCTTCCTTGAGGTTCCTTGACCTTTCAGATCTTCGAGTTTTGCAAAAAAAATTGCTTCTCTCTCCCCGCTTTAATGTTAAACAAGATAAAACAGCTGCCTGCATGGGCGTTGCCAGGGGCCCCCGGAGGAGACGGGGGCAGCTCTTCCAGACTCGGCTGCGGCTTGAGCAGCCCTGAGACGCCTCGGCCGGCAGCGGCCGTCCAAGAGCGGCGCAGGAGGGGAGCTCGCCGGCCAGCTGCACCCAGCCCGCGGCGCGACGCCCTCCCACAGAACAAGGCCCTGGGACGTCGACCGGCCATCCGCCGGCCTGGCTCCCCTTGGACGTCCCTCAGCCCTTTATCGGCTGAGACCAGAGGGCTGCTGAGCCACCCTGACTTCCCTGTTGGAGGGCTCCCTGCTCCTGCAGTTTCCCTTCCCATAAATCCGCGGCTTTGATGGCATTGGATTACACTGGTAGCTTTGTTTCTTTTGACGGTAGGTTCTGGAGAAATAAAACACACAGCCAGGGGCCAGCTCCTTCGTCTTGGGGGTGGGCTTCCTGCATCTGAGGGGCTGACGTGTGGTCTGGGGGACCCCTACCTGCTCCCAGCCCCATGCTGACCCTCAGGAGTGGAACCTGGGTCCTTCGTGTGGCTCCTCCGAGAGGGAGGGGCGAGCTGAGCCTGGGGGCTGCTGCCGGGACGGGGCCCAGGCTGGCAGCTGAGCGCGGCCTGGCCAGCTCCCTGGGGACTCCTGGGTGGGTCTGGGACACCCCAAGGCCCCTAGGAGAGGTGTGTCCTGCTCAGGCTTCCCTGGGCTGCTGCCTGGGTGTCCCCAGGCCCCTGCGGAGTCTCCTGTGGTCCTTGGCCTAAGCCTCCTTGGTCCACCTAGGGGGTCACAGCGACCCCCCGCCCCACCCCACCCACCTCCAAGGGCTAGCCTTTCCCTCTGGGAGCCCCTGATGACATCGTCCCCTGAGCCTCAGTCCCCCAGGGCTGGCTGGGGTGAGGGAGGGGCTACTTTCCAGCGCCAGCCCCAGCCGAGCAATACCCTGTGCACCCCACCCACGCTGCCCCCTTGTCCCCTCATGGCCGGTCCCTTTGGGAGGAGAGTGCTTTATTCAGGTCCTTGGTTTTGTCTATTTGCAAAGACTTTGACCCCAAATGGTCACAAGCCCCCCCACAGGGCCCTGGGTGCTAACAACAAAGACCTGGGGTCCCCCTCATGGGGGTGGGGGCATCTTAGAAATGCTTCCACCCTGTGAGCGAGGGGCTCATCCCCAGGCAAGTGAAGCACCCACCCCAGGGGCCTCAGCTGCCAGGCTTTGCTGCCCACAATCAAGTTCCCCCTTCAAGCAAAAGTTAGAATTTGCAGAAACGTGTCCATCCGTGAGCCTGACGGCTTCCCAGTACTTGAAGAACGCAGGGTTTTTAAATTAGATCATAAAATCCACCAACGTTTGGAAAACGTGCGTGATTTCTGCGTGTTTTCTAAATGACTCGCTAACCATTTTACAAAATGCGTGGTTAAGATACAGGTTCAACGTGCAGGACATACCAAAGGATTTTACTGTTAACTGAGTCCAAAAAGTTTATCCACAGATTTTCGGATTCAGCACCACCCACTTGTCAGGTCTGGGTGTGGATCAAGGAAGCGAGTCCACCGTGACCTGAAAGGGATTGAAACACCCTCCCTTTTCCAACCATGCGCCTGGTGAGGTGGATTTTCTTCAGAGGCGCATCACAGCAGACTGAATGCAGATCTGAGAATCCAGTTGCTTCTATCAGCCAGACATGAGAGATCTGAAAAAAAATTTAAAACGCTGCCCCTTTTCTAAGTCTTTTGTTTGTCAAACATTTATTTTTTCATGAAAAATATGTTGCGTATGTTAACATATCATGGGCTTATCAATATTTTAAGGGGATTTACATATAGACATTTAAAATCACTCTCAGTTTTAATGGCTAACAGAGTTATTAGGCGTGGCCACGTAGACAGAAATGTGGTCCTCCCAGATTGCGAGCCCAGGGCTCCTGCTGCCGTCTGCGCTGGCTGATGGGGGCAGCTTGGGAGCCCGGTGACGCCCCTGGGACAGGCCTAGGCTGGAGGAGCGGGGAGCGGGGAGGTCCAGCTGTGCTTGGTAGCCCGCAGTGCTGCCACCGGGGCCAGCTCACCTGGCCCCACCAGCCCTGACCCTGATGCCTGCCACTTCTCACTGCCCCCGGGCGCACCTCTGCGAGCTGCCTGTGCCCTGCATTTCTCTCGTCACCTGTGGTTCTGCCTTTTCTTCTGTGAAATGACTGCCTGTGTCTCCTCCCCATGCATCTACTGGTTTTCTTTTTTGCTAAGGATTTCACATCTTAAAGTATAGGCAAGTGTTGTTTCGACCTTGATAAAAATGAGAAGACGTGTCTCCGTGTCCTGGCAGGCAGTTTTGCTTTCCCTCACAAGGCTGGAGGGCGGGCGCCTTGTCTTGGCTCTCGTTTCATTCCTCTGGCCACTTCTGCTGCCCCTTGACTCAGCCACCCCGCCCTCCTGCGCCCCTGCAAACACGAAGGTCCACTGGCAAACGCCTCTCATCCTCCTGCTCCAGGAGTGACTTCGCTGTTCTTGGTCCTTGTTTTAGGCCAGTGGTGCCCATTCCAGGGCTCTCAGCCCGAGCAGCCTTGGCGGCAGGAGAGTGTCCCCTTTATCCCTGTTAACACGGCAATGCCAGGCCATCCGAAAACAATTTCCTTCCTCTACTTTTTTTTTTTATATTTATTTATTTATTGCACCCCCTTCGTTGTTCCGCACTTACTGTCTGCTGTGTGTTCCTCTGTGTCTGCTCGTCTTCTCTTTAGGCAGCACCGGGAACCGATCCTGGGACCTTCCGGAGTGGAGAGAGGCGCTCAGTGTCCTGCGCCACCTCAGCTCCCTGGTCTGCTGTCTCTCTCATTGTCTCTCTTTTTTTTTTTTTTAACTTTATTTTGTACATTTAATAATTGAAAACCTAAACAATTAAAAACTGAAAAGTAAACACAGATGAATAAATATGTACATTTCTCAATTAAATGTAATGGATACATGTAAATTTTTTTTTTGAATCAAACAATATATTACACAATATATTTAGTTCATAGTAACGCATTCATACAGTATTTGTCCTTTTGTGTCTGGCTTGCTTCACTCAACATAATGTCCTCCAGGTTCACCCATCTCATTGTCTCTTTACTGTCTCTCTTTTCCCTGCGTCATCTTGCTGCACCAGCTCTCCATGAGGGCCAGCACTCTGCGTGGGCCAGCTTGCTTTTCATCAGGAAGCCCCGGGAATCGAAACCGGGACCTCCTAGATGGTAGACGAGAGACCAATCACTTGATCCACATCCGCTTCCCTCTTTCCTCTATTAAATTTATATATATTTTTAAGTTATTTTAAAGATTTATTTTATTTATTCATCCACACCCCCCCCCCCAGTTGTTTACATTCGCTGTCTGCTCTCTGTGTCTGTTTGTCTCCTTTTTAGGAGGCACTGGGAACCAAACCTGGGACCTCCCATGTGGGAGGGAGGCACCCAATGGCTTGAGCCACCTCCGCTCCTGCTTGTTGTGTCTCTCATTGTTTCCTCGTGCTTATTTTTGTTGCTTCATCTTGTTGCATCAGTTCTCCATGCCAGCCTGTCGCATCAACTCACTGTCTTGCTGGTCTTCTTCAGGAAGTACCAAGAACCGAACCCAAACCTCCCGTGTGGTAGGCGGGTGCCCAACTACTTGAGTCACATCTGCTTCCCCTCCATTGAATTTAATAATTGAGGAATAAAATGAAAGAGAAAAGCCATGTTAGAAAGAGTCAATGTGAAACTAGCAAATCAAGATCGGACCTTGAAATCATGTGTTTAACGAGAGCACAGTTTCTGGAGTCATGTTTAAGGGTGTGTGGCGAGGCGGTTCTGGGAGGTGCCAGCGCCCTGTGCCTCTGTCAGGGGCACGGCTCACGCCAGACTCCCAGCCACGGCATCACCTTGTTCTCATCACAAGGAAGCCCATGGGGCCTCAAACCTGGCTTCATCTCGCTTCATTTGACAGGCACCTTGGCATTCCTGCGAGGGTCTAAAGATACAAGGATAAGGACAGGGCTCCCACTTTCGAGAAACCTGGGGAATGAGATAATTTACTCCAAAAGGGAGAGAGCAAAAACTTACAAATAATACTTAGAAATAACATTTATCATACTAAAACAAAGGGTCACATAATTCCATTTTAAAAAGAAAAAGAAAAAAAGGAAAGGAGGTGTGGCAGTTTGATATTACTTAAGAATTCCAAAAAGAGACACTGATTCTGTTTGTAAGCTGGTCTGTTCCTCTGGACGGAATACCCTTTGATTGTGTTAGATCCAGCTGAGATGCCTTTGATCAAATTATGTTAAGATTAGGGCTTTGATTGGACCACGTCATTAGGGTGGCTCGGTTTGGGTCCCCACCCCTTTGTGAGCTATAGAAAGGGAATCTCAATCAAGAAAACACACAGAAGTAGACACCCAGAGAAGATGCACAGAGGAAGAAAGGCAGCTCCATACAGAGGCCCTGGGAAGAGAGTTGAGCCATTTGCCTGGTCATCTGCAGCTGACCCTGTGAAGATACCAGAGCAGCTGAGCCCAGAGAGAGATGAGCCCCCCAGCCCCCAGCTGAGATGGGAAGAAGCCGGGACCACGGAGCCTTAAGGGAAGAGGAAGGCTGAGCCCTCGCAGACATCGCCGCCATCTTGGTCAACACATGGCAACAGGCTTTCGGTGAGAAAGTACCTCTCATGGTACCTTGAGTTGGACTCTTTAGGGCCTTGTGACTGTGAGCTTCTGCCCCTAATCAATCCCCTTTATAGAAGCCAACAGAGCTCTGGCGCTTTGCATCAACACCCCTTCGGCTGACTGACACAGGAGGTCACACACACACACACATTTCATATATGAAACTCCACAGGACCGGAAGGGACAAACCAAAGAGAAGGGTGGCGGTTTGGCTTCTTGTTTTTTATTTCCAGAGAAAAGAAGTTTTGCCACCAGCAGCAATGTACCTGCCCTGGTGGGCACCTTTGAGTTTCACTCAGAAGGGCTCACAGCCTCTATACCCTTCTGCCCTTTCCCCTTCCTGGACAGGGAGGCCACATCCCTGACGTGTGGCCAGCAGACTTTCCCCAGCTGATCACCAGCCTTTTGGCTCTGTTCATGGAATGGAAAATGGGGAAACCATTGCAGAGGTTTGAATTTTCATGGAGTTTGCATTATGCCTTCTGGGCCATATTCTTCCTGACTCTAACTTCTTTCCTGATGAAATCTTTGTCAACAGGAGCATTTCCACATAGTCGCCGAGTCCCGCTTCTGAGGACCCTCGCCGGGGCTTCAACCTGTTTTCCATGACACCGGTGGTGGGTGGTCGTGGACGGAAGCCCCAGCTGCTGAGGGGGGCTCAGAAGGGCTCACACACCCAGGGGCTGTGTGGGGAGGACGCCGTCCAGCGCCGCCCTAAAGGAAAGGGATGGCTTGTGGGTGCCTTTGCTGTCAGCCCGGCGGGGACTCCCCACTACCCCCGCCGGCCCAAGCCGGCCAGGAGCGCCTCAGCGGACCGGGACTGCGCGCCGGGGCCGGGGCCCCCGAGAGGCGGCTGCTGGGCGCCCCCTGGCCCGGCTCGGCGCCCCCTCCCGCGGCCTTGGCCCCCGGGACTTACTCGCTGAGGGCGGCGGGTCCCGCCACGTGGCGCAGGGCGGGCTGGAAGGCGGCGGCCTGCGGGAGCGCCGTGGCCGCGACCACCGAGGGCCACGCGGCGTAGCCCACGGGGACCCCGGGCGCGGAGGCGGCCTGCAGCGGGGCCAGGGGCGCGTAGTGGTGGTGGTGGTGGTGCACGGGGGGCGCCCTCTGCCTCTCGGCGCGCAGGAGCCCCGGCTGCGCCCAGGGCGGGTCCTGGGCACCCAGAGCACCGCCCCGGGTGAGGATGGCGCGGGGGCGGGCGCGGGGGCCTGCTCTCCAGCCGCGCCCCCTTTCCACCCGCCTTCTTCCAGAGGATGGGGCAGATGGGGTCCGACGGGCACGACGGGGGGGGGGGGGGACACGGGACGGGACGACCCGGGCTCTGGCCAGAGGAGCCGGGCCCTGCGCTCCCCGGAGCCGGGCGACAGGGAAGGTGGCAGCGCCCACCCCCGCCCAGGAGCCCTCAAAGGAGGCAGCTCCCTGGGCCCCCAACTGCACGTCCTGTTTCTCATCCAGGGAGGGCCTGGGAGCTCCGGGCATTCGGTTTAGACTGGGAGCCAGAAACAGCTTCTCAGAGTTAGCCAGAGCGGACATTTCCGGGTCCCGCCTTTGGCTCTCTGGGCCTCTCTGCGGACCTGGTGGGTCCTGCCCCGCCCGGGCTGTGCCTACCTGTGGGGCGAGGGGCAGTGCCCGGAGCATCGTGCTCTGCATGATGATCTGGTGCATCTGAGCGTTCTGCATCAGCATCAGCTCCACCATGTCTGGGGAGAAAGCACACGGGTGGGCAGCTCACAGGACGGGAGCTGGGGGCCAGGCCCATCTGAGAAGGAAGCTCCGGTTCACAGGGTCCGGTGAAGGAGACTCAGGGAGTGGCCAGCCACGGACCATCCTGTCCAGTGAGTGCACAGCGCAGGACCGAGCTGCAAGCTGATTCTCAAACCCTCACCTCACGGGGCTGCCTGGTGGCCCCAAAAGGGATCCCTCGTCCCCCAGCCCTGCGGGCGTGGCCCTGCCTGAGAAAGGCCGTTGCGCGTGTGATGAGGCTCCGGGTCTGAAGATGGGGAGACCTCTCGATTACCCAGGTGGGCCCCAAACCCATGATGAGTGTTCTTGTATGGGGGAGGCAGAGGGCCCCTGGGCCAGGCCGGAGAGGGAGGCCACGCTGCCACAGGGACAAGGCCGGTGCGGGCTGCCAGGAGCTGAGAGAGGCCCGCACGGACGCTCCCCGAGCTTTGGGGTGCATGGCCCTGCTGACACCTCAGTTTGAGACTCGGGGCCTCCCAAACTGTGAGAGAAGAAACGTCTGCTGTTTTCAGCCACCAGGTTTGTGGTCCTCTGCTCAGCACCCACCAACCCAGGTTCTGTGAAACATTTTCATTTTTGCTAATGCGATAGGTGAGCTTTGGTGCCCTCCACAGTCTGAGGCTTGGCGGCCTCCCAAATGGAAGGTGAGGTCTCCTAAGACCACTGTCCCAAACAAAGAAAGGTGAGCCGAGCCTAGCGTGGCGGTGGGCGGGCTCAGACGGCACCTAGGAGCCGCAGAGGCCGGGTGGGAGGGAGGGGGCCGGAAGCCAGATCCCTGGAGCAGCCCAGCCGTGGGGACGTGCAGGAGCAGGACAGTGCAGAGGCCAGGCCTGACCGTCCACTCTGAGCCAAGACCCAGAGGAAACCCAAGTGGGCCTGCGACGTCCCCTGCCACCAGCAGCAAAGCTTCCCCGAGTCGGGACCGTGGGATCCGCATGGAATAAAACCAAGCATGGAAAGATTAGGCAGGTAGACCTATGGAGAAGAATGGAGTCCAGAAACAGACCTCTATGTACTTGTCCCACTTCATCTTTAGAGCACTTAGTGCTCATCCCACCTCACAGCATATACAGATCTATTCCAGGCAGACCATAATTTAAATGTGAAAGGCAGACAAAACTTGTAGAAGACAATGTAGAACATCTTCATGACCTTCACTGAGTAAAGATTTTTTAAACAGAAGACAGAGATCATTACCCACAAAGGAAAAAAAAAAACAAAATTTGACTTTATTAAAATTAAGAATCTGTTCACCCAAAGACATCATGAAGAGAGTGAAAGGGCAAGCTACAAAATGGAACATGATATCTTCAACACAAAGATCAAAAATGGACTCGCATTTAGAATATAAAAGAATCCCTATAAATCTGTAAGAGAAGCAGGCAACCTAAATGAAAAGTGGGCAATACTTGAATGGCACTTCACAAAAAAAAGAATGTTCAAATGGCCAGTAATATATATGGAAAGGTGAAATGCAAATTAAAACCATAATGAGATACTGTGGCATGCCCACCAGACTGGTTAAAATGAAAATAACAGAAAATACCCAGCGTTGGTAAATTGATAGGGGTCAAGTGAAATTCTCATTCACTTCCATGGCATGTAATGGGCACAACCATTTTGGGAAACTGTTTAGCAGTATCTCCTGACCTTGCAGTTTGAACTCCTAGGCCTATGCCCACAGAACTGTGCAGGTACATTTGCCAGAAGACAAGAAAAAGACCTTGTTCATATCAGGGGCTCCTTCTGGGGTTTGCTCAGAGTAGCCCCGAAAAGGAAAAGGCCCAAACACCAGCCATAGAAGGAAATGGGGAGATAATACAAGGGAACAGTATGGTCACTGCACGATGGCCCCAAGAGTGCCCATGTCCTAATAATCCCTGGAAATGTGAGTAGGTTGCCTTAGTGGCAACAGGGACTTTGAAGATGGGATTGATTTAAGAATCCTGAGATGAGAAGTCTCTCCCGATGACCTGGTGCCCAAAATAATCACAAGGGTCCTTATACAGGGAGGCAGGAGATGAGTGTGAG
>JAKSZT010013817.1:386919-472835 GCA_026826555.1 Tolypeutes matacus | reverse complement strand
ACCACATTATTCACCATTGCCAAAAGCTGGAGACAACCCAGGTGTCCATCAACAGACGATGGATAAACAAACTGTGGTCTATCCACACGATGGAATATTATGCAGCTGTAAGAAGAAATGAAGTCATAAAGCATATGGCAACATGGATGAACCTGGAGGACATTATGATGCGTGAAGCAAGCCAGACACAAAAGGACAAATTCTGTATGAATGCGTTACTATGAACCAAATATATTGTGTAGCATATGCACGGTTCAAATTTTTTAAATTATGTATCCAGTACAGTTAATTAAGAAATGTATGTTATTATTCAACTGGTTTCTCTTTATTTTAAACTATTGTTCATATTTTCAAGTATTAAATGTACAAAATAAAGTTAAAAAAATATGGAACACTTACCTTCCTTAATACTTCCTGCCCTTTGAGTAGGGAAGACCTGGGGAGGAGGAATCTGTGTGATGAGGGGCTGCTGAGGTAGCTGCTGAATGATGGTGGCAGGTGGCTGGGGTACCTAGGATAAGTCAGATGGTTAACTACCTGCATCTGTCCTTGGAGAGAATGCTCTAGAGAATCTATCCATCCATCCACCCATCTACCCACCCATCCATCCACCCACCCACTCATCTACCCATCCATCCGCCCATCTGCACATCTACCCATCCATCCATCTATGACCCTAGATATTGAGTGGATAGCTGAATAGATATTTGAGTCTGGGTATCACTTAGTATATGGCATTTTTAAAGTTTCCACATTTCCTGTCTTCAGCAGGCTGAGCTGCTGCCTAGCTCCATTGTCTGCTTTAATAGAAGCAGTGAAGACACTTGTTATGAAAGTACCCTCTGTCCTCTATTCTGAGTTAAGGTAAGTACAACAATTTCAAACGTGCACCAGGTGTTGCTGGAAGGGCAGAAAGACCTTTTATTTTAATGTTCTTTTTGATATACAAACCCTGCAACTTGCCCCTTCTTTCTCAACTTAAAGAAGGGATGAATTGTATACTTTATTAATATATATCAATAAAATTGATTTGTTAAAGAAAAAAAAGAAAAGAAAAGAAAGCATAGACCAAGGGCTGGCAAACTTTTTCTGTAAAGGGACAGAAAGTAAATGTTTCAGTCTTGCAGGCACTTACTCAGCTTTGCCCTTGTAGCATGAAAGCAACCAGAAACCACATGTAAACAAATGTGTGCGGCTGTATTCCAATGAAGCTTTATTTATGGATACTGAAATTTGAACTTCATACAGTTTTAATGTTACAAAATACTCTTCTTCTTTTGATTCCCTCAAAGCATTTAAAATGTAAAACTGTTCTTCTCTTGAAGGTTGTACAAAAGGGGGGGGGGTTGGGGTGCTCTGGCCTGCGGCCATGGTTTGTGGACCCCTGGCGGGTACTCAGGAGGCATTCTTAGAGTGGCCGAGAGGTCTCTGAGCCCACCTGCTGGGGGACTCCGTGACCACGGGTCCCTCTCGTCCATTCGTGTCACTGCTGAGGCTGGATATGCGTCATGTGGGCCTGTTTGGGACAGGTGGCGGGGAGCCTCCAACGCCTTAGACCCTCGTCACCCCACCACCTCCTCCATGCCACAAGGAAGAGCAAAGCAGCTCCAGGAGGGGCGGGCTGGGGACCCTGAAGCATGGGCAGCAGGTAGTCTTGGGCAAAGCAGGCTCCCAGAGGCTCCGTTAGCACAGATCCCGGAGGCGGCCCCTTGCCACTCAAGTCCATCTTCCATGTGCTGCCAGGGTCCCTTCCAAAGGACAAAGCCTTTCCGGTCATGGACCCATCCTGCCTGGTGCCCTGGAGCTCCTGGCCAGCTGTTCCAGAAGCTTCTCAGCTTGGCCTTGTGTAATATAAGTGAGCCAAGGATGGACAGCAGCCTGAGACTGTTAGCCCAGTGCCAAACCCAAATTCTTACACATCCAATTGCTTTAAAACTGGCCCAGAAGAGAGGTTTGCAGACCTAGTCAGCAGGGTCTCCGTATTTCAATAGTCCCCTCCCTCTATGCAACAGTCTCCTTGCAGTAATCCTTTCAGAGAAAGTCTCTCCTTAAATAAGCAATTTCAGCTCGTTTTGCACAACCTAACCGCCCAATATCTGCGAGACACAGATAAGCTGAAACTCTGTGGTAGAAAGATACCAAGCTGCTTCTGCCCCTCAGAACTGTCAGCACCTCCCCGCCACGCTGGTCTGTGACAGTGCCCACTCCTCTGTCCCCTGCTCCCTGCAGCCCCTGGAAAGGGTCCGGCTGAGTCCAGCGCCGCCCACACAATCTGCTGCCTAGTGGTCAAGTCCTGAAATCCTGGACCGAGCGCTTGCTGCAACCTCCTCATCCCTCCGCCCCTGCCTCCGGTCACCCTGAGTCCCCCGCGCGTCAGCCCCCAGGCTTCTGCCCGCACTCGGCGCACCAGAGCTGTTTTCTGCTGCTCGCAGCCCCGAGGGCCGAGTGAAGGCATGGCAGCCTCCAACGTGGACAGCTCGCCTGAACCCACGGCGGCCCTGGAAGCAGGGTCTTAGGCACCGCCTGGCCATTCCGACGGTTTGGAAAAGAGTTGACACCCTTCTTCCCCAAAGCCAGGGCCCCCCGGGTGCTGAGTCCCCCCACGTCTCCGCCTGCGATAGGAGGAGCCAGCACGGCCCAGCCTCCCGCCCGCAGCACAGGGGCCAGGGGCGACGCGGGCGGCCGAGGGCTCGCTGCTTTCACCGTGCTGGGAGCCTGCCCTGAGCTGGCGGAGCTGCAGGGGCAGTGCGCCCTCCCCTCCGCTGGGGAGGGACAAGTGTCGGGCACCTGCCCCTCCCGGCGTTTCTGCAAGATGGAGGCAGCGGCCGGGAACCTGGGCTCCCGCTTACTGCGCCCCCACCGCCATGCCATGCTGGTTCCGGGCTCCTGCGGGAGGAAAACCGCGCTTACCGAGTGCTGGATGATCCGGGGGGGCTCGGGGCCCAGCGGGGGTGGGGGGCCGGCTGGGTAGAGGCTCATGGGAGGAACTTCTGGGGGCAGCGCTGGCCCACGGGCGCCTCGGTCCAGCCCCCTCCAGGCGTGCGCCCGGGGGAGCTCCTGCAGGAGCTGCTGTTCCTGCAACGGCAAAGCCGAGCCCGCTGGGCCACGCGCGGGAGCGGCGCCCGGGCCCTCCTCAGGTGGCCCCTGCGCTGCGCTGTTGCGGCCCGCGCTGGGCACGAGGCCCCCGGGAGAGGACGCCTCACCCCCAGCTCCGCGTGGGTGCTGAGCAGAGGAACTGGCCAGGAAGAGCGAGGCGCCAGGCACTTTGCGCGCCGCGTGGGGGCGGCCAGCGCGTCTTCTCACGTTGACCAGTATCTGACTGGCTTCCGGCCTGGGGCTGCCCTGCGAGCACGGGCTCTCCTCTGAGTAGGCCGCACCGCAGGGATTTGCTCGCTGGCAAGTCTGAGGTGCTAGCCGCCTAGGTCCTCGCTGCTCCGGGGAGCTTAAACCGGGCGAGCAGCTGAGAATCCCACTCCTGGGCAGGACGCGGGCCTAGGGCGCGCCGGGCGCCCGCCCTGAGCTCAGGCCTGGAGGACCCCGCGCAGCGCGCCCCGCCTGGGCCCGCGGGCTGAGCCCCCACGGCGAGCGCTCTCGGCCTTGGGGACGGAGGGCTTACCCAGAGCGTCTGCAGAAGCTCCTTCCTTCTTCTCAGGGCGCTCCGCAGGGCGTCCTCGGGCCCGTCCTCGCTCCCTGGAAGGGAAGCTTGTGCCGCCATCACACCCCTGCCAGAATGCCCCAGCCTCACCTGTCCTGGGGCCCAGGAGCCTCCGGTCCCGAGGAGGAGGAGGGGTGGTGTTTGGGGTATAGAGCCCAGGCCACCTCCATGGCGGGGGTCATGCGGCACTGGGACAATTTGCGGAACTCATTCATTAAGGTGGATCTGTCCGATGGGTCTTATTCCTGGAGAGTAGCTCCGGGTGGCGTGTTGCCGATGCCCACCCAGGGATAAGCAGCCCCCTGCTCTGGCCACGCCCCTGCAGAAAGGGACCTGTGTCCCCGGACGGATATCGGCGAGGGGCTGGAGGCCCCCTGCAGATTCAGCTCAAGGAAAGCCGCTCTGGGGGCTGGCCTCCTGCCGGCTGGAGACACTGGAGCCTCAAGCTGTCTGGGGACGCTGCGCTGTCCACCGAGTCTCAGATAATGAGATGCCCGGCGTCCTCGAGACCACGCCTTCCCAGGGAGGGGTTTGCATTTAGGAGAAGGCTCTGGGTGGCCCCAGGCGCCAGTGCCCACCCCTCTGGCATTGCACCTGAGCCAGGGCCCTGGGAATATCTGAGCAGCCTCCCCCATGGGGTGTTCCCACAGTAAGGCCACCGCGGGGCCCCGGAACCTTCCCGGGTAGGTGGGTGTGCTTGTCTGTGCGTGACCTGTATTTGTGTCTCTGTGGATGTGCACGCATGTATGCATTCATGTGTGCCTATGTCATGTGTACGTGTTTGCATGTGTTTTAAAAATGAAACAAAAGCCATTCACTTGGGATGGAAAGGACACTGACCAAGGACAATCTTGCCAGAGGCAAAGACTCCCTGGGGTAGGTGGGCTGCCCTGCCCTCTCTTGAAACATGGGGTCCTGGACTGCCTGTGCCAGCTCCCAGCAGCCCAGAGCACGCTCTTACCTGATGCCAGGTGCAGGCCTTCTGCATCCCTTTCCATGTTATCACGTTCTTGCTCCAATTTCTGTGCGGTGGAGGGGGCAGGGGGAGATGGTGATGGGTCACTGTGGATGGGAGCCTGCCCTGCCCCCTCCTGCCCTGCACTGGGTGGCCCGGGCCATGCATGGAGCACCTGGGCTGAGCATGGAGCACCTGGCTGGGTGTGGAACACTTGGGCTGGGAGTGGAGCATCTGGGCTGGGCATGGAACACCTGAGCCGGGTGTGGAGCACCTGGCCTGGGCATGGAGCATCAGGCTGGGTGTGGAGCAATGGGCTGGGCATGGAGCACCTAACTGGGCTAGGAGCATCTGGGCCATGCATGGAGCACCTATGCTGAGCGTGGAGCACCTCGGCCAGGAGTGGAGCACCTAGGCTGGGGTGGAGCATCTGGCCCCGTGTGCTGCAGGAACAACTAAGACAGTTCCCATGTGGCCAGCTGGGCCCTGACAGAAGTTTGAGAAGCACAAATTGCTGGGTAAAGGCAGGGCCAACAACAGTCTCTCCGGTGCCGTGTTTTCATGCAGTAAACAAAGCCAAGGACGGGCTCTCTGATCCGGCCTCCTCAGGCAGCTTCTGAAGACAACCGTCTCCAGGTCCCCTGAAGGGCTCGACCCAAGGCGAGCTCCGTGTCCCGGTCATGCCCGGGGCTCTCCTGGGCACGCTGGCTTCGTAGCCCCGAGCCCTCCCTGGGGTGTCCTACCCGCTGGCAGCCCCCGTGGCACCAGCCCCAAGGCGGCTCAGTCACGAGGAGCCAGGCTCAGGCCACATGGATGCCATGCAGCCGGGGCGTATGTGGGGACAGGGCTGGCTGGGGACCGCACAGACCCTTGAAGAGGGGTGAGGCGCGCCCCGCCCCTGGGTGGGCCTGTGTTCAGAGCAGGGGGCTCCTCTCAACCCTTGCAGGCTGGGGAACCTGCTGGGAGAAGCTGCAGTCTCTGCACGAAACCACGGCCCTTCCTTGGAGACTGAAAGATGCTGAAGGGGCAGCGCTTTGGGTGCAGGGATCTGACCGCTGGCCAGGGCCAGGGCCAGGGCAGGCGGGTGGCAGCACGTCTGCCCAGCACTGAGCTTCCTCAGAGGAGCTGGGGCACACGGGCTTCCTGGCGCGGCCTTACCTTCTCCAGGAGTTTCAGCGTCAGGCGGGTCACTGGGTCTGCCATCGTGGCGTCCACCGAGGCGAGAAGCCACAGAGCCACCTCCGTGCAGCAGGCAGCTCCAAAGCCTGGGGTCAGGCAGGGCCCGTGCGCAGGGTCCCTCTGCCCAGTGCACCGGGATCTGCCTGGGTGGTTCCCAGGCAGTGAGGCCCAGAGCGGGGCCAGCCCCCGTGGCTGCTGACTGCCAGCCTGGTCACCAGGCAGTGTTGCCTGCAAACACTCATCTCCAGGTGTGGCAAGCTTGGCTCATTGGAAGAGCAAACATGGGCAGCAGCTGGGGCCAGAGGGACTGGGGTGGGGGAACGCCCCATCCATACACCTCAGGGGGGTGGGCACGGGGGTCCTGGGGGCCAAGAGGGGTGCCCTCAGGACATGGCTCCCCTTCCCCACCACAGATCCCTGGGGTCTGGCTCAGGAACGCCCCTGCCCCCACCAGGACCCAGCCGCCTGTGTGAACCCCCAGCCAGGGTAAGGATTGTAGGCCCCGATAAATTGGGCCACTGGGTCCATTTCCTTCAGTGCAGCCCAAATGACCCGCCAGCACAGACTGCATTCGGAGCTGGGGGTCCCTTGGCTGGGTGGGGGGTGCGCTGCTTCCCAGGACCAGGCCCAACTCCCCTCCTACCTTCCTTCCCAGGCTGGGGTTGTCCTGTACCTGTCTGGGGGATGCCGTACCGCCTCCTCCACACCCCGTGAGGGCTCGCTCCTCCGCCCCTCAGCTCCTCTGGAGGAGCCCCAAGGACCTCACACCCAGGCACAACAGCGTCTCCAGCAGGGGGAGCATTTCACTCAGAGGGTGAGCAGAGTGGAGAGAGTGGAGAGAGAGTGAGCAGAGGGTGAAGAGAGAGAGAACAGAGGGTGAGCAGAGGGTGAACAGAGGGTGAAGAGAGGGTGAGCAGAGAGTGAAGAGAGTGAAGAGAGGGTGAGCACAGAGTGGAGAGAGAGAACCGAGAGTGAACACAGAGTGAACAGAGAGTGAAGAGAGGGTGAACAGAGAACAGAGTGGAGAGAGAGAACAGAGGGTGAACAGAGAGTGAACAGAGGGTGAACAGAGAGAACAGAGAGTGAACAGAGAGAACAGAGAGAACACAGAGAGTAGCGTGAACAGAGTGAAGAGAGAGAACAGGGAGAACAGAGTGGAGAGAGTGAACAGGGAGAACAGAGTGGAGAGAGTGAACAGGGAGAACAGAGAGAACAGAGTGGAGAGAGAACAGAGTGAAGAGAGTGAAGAGAGAGAACAGGGAGAACAAAGAGAACAAAGAGAAGAGAGAACAGAGTGAAGAGAGAGAACAGAGTGAACAGGGAGAACAGAAGGAACAGGGAGAACAGAGTGGAGAGAGGGAACAGAGAGAACAAAGTGAATAGAGAGAACACAGAGCCTGGTACAAAGTAGGCAAAGGTGGTCGTTTGTTTCATCTGAAATTTCGGATTTGCTTTTGGCACCTCATTTGGATGTGACCCCGTGCATTTGGACCCCGTGCCCGCACTTCCATCCAGGCCCCAAGGTCCAGGGGTCCCGACTGGCAGCCCTACCAGCCAGTCCAGCCGGTTACAGCACCAAGGCAGCTGGCCCAGAAGCTTGGACCCAGTCACCAAACTGCTGGCAATCCCCTCCCACGTCAGGTTTGTGGTTGCATGTGTACACAGCCCTATTCGGACCCCCATGGATTTGAGGACTGTGGAGCGGTCCCTCCTGACTTCTGTGGGTGTAGGCTTTTCAGGGCTCTCCTTCCAGCAGGGCTAGGCAGGGTTTGTCCACAATTAGGCCACTAGAATTGTGTTTCCTGGGAACAGATCTATGAGTAGAGCCCCTTTCCCTGCTGGGAGGCTGTGATGATCAGGATCCTGCATCAGCTTGGCCAGGTAACTGCCCAGTTGTCTGGTCAAGCAAGCACTGGGCTAACTAATCAAGGACATTCATGGACTTTAGTCATCAGTGAGTTTACTGCATAGATGGCTGATTACATCTATAATCAACCAAAGATATTGCCATCAGCAATGAATGATGCTTTATCCAATCAGTTGAATGCCTTATAAGGGGAAGCGATTTCAGCATTCAGAGAGAATTTCCCAGCTCGTTTTTGGACAGCCAACATCTCCCAGAAACTCATCAAGGACCTTCATTGGACCTTCATCAGAGCCCCTGGTTTGCAGCCTGCCTGCGGGACCTGGACTTGTGCATCCCCACGGTCAAGTGAGAGACCCTTATAAAATCTCATACTATTGACAGATATCTCCTGTTGATTCTGTTTCCCTAGAGAACCTGTAATATAGGGGGAAGGAGGCGAGTGAGTCTAAAGACTATGAGTTCAATACACCTTTACGCTGAGACTGCTGGGATGGGAAACCGAGTCACAGTATCGAAGGAGGCCATGTGTCCTTGTCAGATGCGTGTGTCCCCGGTTTACAGCCCCATGTGTGCCCGCAGCCTTCCTGTTTAGCAACACAGTTAGATGCTCCAGCAGGTCTGAGGTGCACTGAGACCAGCTCACCTGGTTGAGCAGCTCATGGTGGACATTTGTAACAGCTCTGAGTGGGTGTGTCAGTTAGGAAAAACGGGCTTAGATCCAGCATTTTCAGAGACTCTAGGATGCCCAGTCTGGAAACTGTTCACCAAACCAGAGAACAAGCCGGGCCTGCTGCACCTGTCCGAGCTTTCAATGCATAGTCAACGTGTAAAGATGGAGCGACCCAGGCAGACAGCTGGTCTCTGACCCCTCTTGGAAATCTGCTCCTGTCCGTGGGCTGGCACCAGCAGCCAGAGGGGCCCCTTGCCTGCCCGGCTCCTGTGGGCTGCAGCCCGGCCTGTGGTGTAAACACTCCCATGGGTCGTGTTTGGTCAAGCCGCTCAGCTCCATCTGGGAATCAGGAGACCCCAGGGCCAGGCCCTGGAGGGAGGAGATGACAGCATTCCCTGGAAAGGGTGAAGCTGCAGCTGCTGTCACTGCTGTCGGCAAGCGGCTCTGAGTGTGCAGCTGGAGCTGGAGCTGGTGATTCACAGAGGCCGCACACCTCGTCACATTCAAGGATTGACACAGAAACAGATGAATGCAATGGACAAATCCGGAGCCTAGGACATCTGTATTAGCCAAGAGGGGGCTGATGCAAAGCACCAGAGCTCTGCTGGCTCTTATAGAGGGTGTTCACCTGGGGTGAAAGCTTGCAGTCCCCAGGCCCTAGAGTCCAACTCAAGGTACCATGAGAGGTACTTTCTCACCCAGAGTCACTGGCCGCGCGTGAAGCAAGGTGGCGGGCCATGTCTGCGAGGGCTCGCCCTCCTCTTCCCTCTTCACCTCCATGGGCCCAGCTTCTTCTGGTCTCAGCTGTAGGCTGGCGTAGGGCTCGTCTCTCTTCCCGGGACTCGTTTCCTTCCAGGCTCAGCTGCTCTGGTCTCTTTACAAGGTCAGCTGTAACCTATCAAGCTCAACTCTCTTTCCAGGCCTCCAGTGTCAAAACCAAGTTCTCTCCTCTGCCGTGTCTTTTTCTGTGTGTCTACTTCTTTGTTCCTGATTGAGTGCCTGTTTATATAGCCCATCAAAGGGGAGGGGACTCAACCCTGCACGCCCTAGTGACATGGTCGAATCAAAGCCCTAATCTTGATTTAATAAAGCAAAAGGGAAACCTCTGAATTTAAAACAATCAAAGAGCATCATGCCCAGAGGAACAGACCAGTTTACAAACACAGTCAATGTCTCTTTTTGGAATTCATAAATAATATCAAACTGCCACAGCATCACAGCACAGAAAAGAAGTGTAACGAGAGAGTTTATCGGAAGGGTGATTTCAGAGGAAGAAGTGGGGGGCCCGATACAAGGAAAGGACCGGAGGTGTGTTTCTCTTTCCTGCGAGGGGCACCGTCGCCCACTCCCTGCCAGGCGGCGGCACCCCGGCTCTGGCTTTCTCCCTGGCACCGGCAGCCCCTAGTGAGCCGCACTGATTGAGCTGGTCCGTGGCCTGCCTGCCCTTGGCCCACGTTATCTTTGGGGTGGCAAAGCCGCCCCCATCCTGCTCGCACTCCTGCTTTTTTCTACACCATCTTTTCTCTGCCTCAAGCCACTTAAGGCTTTGTACCATTTTGCCAGCTTAGCAGTGCCCAGATCAGTAGCAGAGGCGAGCTTTGTGGGCGCTTTTCCCACAGGCCACGGGGGCTCCGCTGACCAGCAGCTGCCTGCATCACCCCAAGTGGCCCAGCTCCTCTCCTGGAGGGCGACTGCACAATCCTGCAGCTGAACCTGCTGCTCTGTTTCTAGACTCCAAGGAAGAGGATGTTCTTTCGCTTTTCTTTTAGTAGTGAATGGAATGCTAACAAGCGTGGCCAGAGAAGGCAATGTGCCAGGAACCCTGAGCCCGCGCAGGCCCGATGCGCGTGGGCACCGTCGCCGAGCGAACCCATCCGCCTCCCCGCGGCCTGCACACGGCGGGGACGTCACCGGACTTGGCCCGTTGCCTTGGGATGCACAACCAAAGGCCTGTTCCTTTCTAAAAACTGTGTGCTGGAAGCGGCTGTGGCTCAATCAGTAGGGCTCCCGTTTACCATATGGGAGGCCCTGGGTTTGGTTCCCGGGGCCTCCTGGTGAAGGCAAGCCCGCCCGCACGGCGTGGTTAGCTGACCCAGCGAGCACAAGCAGCAAGAGGGGGATAAATGAATAAATAAAGAAAATCTTTAAAAATAAAAAAATAAAAACTGTGTGCAATAGGTCTGGAATGATCCTACCCAAATGTTCCAAGGTCTTGGGAAGACACTGTGCCTTCCCCTGGTGGTGGAGAGTTGTGTAAACAATTACGGTACATTTTACACCTGCATCCTCACCAAATGTTATGTGCTGTTGGCAGGACTGGGTTGACTATTAAAGTTGGGGGAGACTTGGTTTTAATTGTGGAAATTGGTCCGAAATGAATTATTTTTGTGTTTTTAAAATTTTTTATAAGGCTCAGATTTTACATCTGACCTTCACATTAATATAAACACTTGCATTCTCTGTGCAAAACCTACTTTAACGTAATAGGACAAGAAAAATCATAAGTATAAGGAGTGGAAGGGACATAATAATCAAAATGATAACCCAATAGAATTCACAAAGTTAAGGTGAATAAGTGAGTTCATCAAGGCTGCTGATTTCAAGACCAAGTTACAAAAACTGCTATTCTTCCTCACTAGCAAAAGTGGAAAGTTAACTAGAAAATAACAATATTTCTTTATTTCTTCAATAAAGAAAGCTGGCAAAAATACAAATTTTAAAACAAATTTAAAACTTTAAGACAATATAATGTACTATCAATACATTCTAATCAAAGTCAGTATTTGGATGTCTGAGAAGAATCAGATTTAACACAAGAGCAAGGAAAACAAAAAACACTTGGAAATAAGCAACAGTACACAGGGGTGTTGTATTTTTCCTCCATTTAACAAAATCTATTATGTCCCAGGAAAGAAAAAAAATTTTTTTTGATTAAACTCTTAATGCAATAAGTCTTTTTTTATTTTTAAAAGATTTATTTTATTTATTTCTCCCCCTCCCCCCATATTTTTTACACTTGCTGTCTGCTCTCTGTGTGTTCTTCTGTGTCTGCTTGTCTTCTCTTTAGGCAGCACCGGGAACCGATGCTGGGACCTTCTGGAATGGGAGAGAAGCGCTCAATTTTGAGCCACCTCAGCTCCCTGGTCTGCTGCATCTCTTATTGTCTCTCCTCTGTGTCTCTTTGTTGCGTCATCTTGTTGTGCCAGCTCTCCGTGCGGGCCAGCACTCCTGCATGGGCCAGCTCGCCATGTGGGCCAGCTTGCCTTTTACCAGGAGGCCCTGGGAATCGAACCCTGGACCTCCTATTTGGTAGACAGGAGCCCAATTGCTTGAGCCACATCCGCTTCCCTGCAATGTCTTGCATCTGTCATCCATCCATAGAATCTTTGGAAAAAAGTTACTTCCCTTACAGCTTTAATTAAAGTTCAGTTCAGATTTTTAAAAAAATTAATGTATTTTAGGAAAATATTTTTCCTGAGAATGTTGTTATAGCTCTGTACCATCGGTACTTTTACATAATGTATTCAAGTATTATCTTTATAATGTATTTATTTTTTCAATTTGTGGCAAGGTTATTCAAAAGAGTTTTTTCTTTTCTTCATTTTTGGTTTTCAAATGGTCTTTTCTACAGTTGTCATTATTTTCTCTGCTTATTTCATTGTGCACAGAGAATGTTGCATTTGCCTTTCACAAATCAACTATGGGCGGGTTTCCTCCAACCACTGTTCAAGCCGCTCACATGCAGGCCCGATCCCTGAGGTGAGATCTTCACTGTCACCGTGTGGCACAGCCTAAAATCCTGGAGTCACCACTGAACTGCTTTGGACACACTGAAGACTGAACCATGAAGGTTTTGACTTGTGATTCAATCTGCACTTATGTTTGTTTCTGCTTTATAATTTTTTCATGTGTAAAACTGTTCTCTCTTTTAAAAAACACTAATACTCTCTGATCTCTCCAGACTAAATCTCTTAGTTCAGTGCAACCCAATCAAAATTCCAGGGGGATTTTTTCTTAATAGAAACTGACCTTTATGTTCTGTCAGCTTCTTTCAGTTTTCTTTTCAGAGCCTGTGAAAGAGCAGCTAGGACCTCCCGGTGGTTGTTCCTGCCCGTCCAGAGGCCTGAGTCGTGGGCGCTGCAGACCCTTCCCAGCTAGGACCCCCCCAGCCAGGACACCCCAGCTAGGACCCTCCCCAGCCAGGAACCCCCTGCCAGGACCCCCTCCAGCCAGAACCCCCTCCCAGCCAAGACCCTCCCCAGACAGGACGCCCCCCAGTCAGGACCCCTCCCAGGTGGAGACCCTCCCAGCCAGGACCCCCCCCCCACCGAAGACCCTCCCCAGACAGGACCCCCCCAGCCAGGAAGCCCCTAGTCAAGACCCTCCCCAGCCAGGACCCCTCCCCAGCCGGGACCCCTCCCAGGTGCAGACCCTTTCAAGCCAGGACCCACCCCAGCTGGGACACCTCCCCAGCCAGTACTCTCCAAGCAAGGACCTCCCTGCCAGGCCCCTCCCCGCCCGGCCCCCCCCCCCCCGCAGACAGGTCCCTCCCCATCTGGGACCCTCCCCAGGTGCAGAACAAGCCTCTGGCTGGAAAATGATGAGTGAGAGGGGCCCTCCCGCCTTCCCACCAGTCTGAGGCCTCAGGGCCAGCAGCAGTAAAGGCAGGAGATGGAGCAGGCTGTTAGCCCTGAAACTCCTCCTTGGTCATGGCCTGTTCAGCCATGGCCTGCGCTTCCACTTCAGTCGCTTCAGGAACTCGGCAGAAGGAGCCCAGGCATGACCCCTGGTGCCCACGGGAGACGGTGCCCATGGGAGACGGTGCCCGTGGGAGACGGTGCTCGTGGGAGATGGTGCCCGTGGGAGACGGTGCCCGTGGGAGATGAAGCCCATGGGAGATGAAGCTCATGGGAGACGGTGCCCATGGGAGATGAAGCCCATGGGAGATGATGCCCATGGGAGATGAAGCTCATGGGAGATGGTGCCCATGGGAGATGAAGCTCATGGGAGACGGTGCCCATGGGAGACGGTGCCCATGGGAGATGAAGCTCATGGGAGACGGTGCCCATGGGAGATGAAGCCCATGGGAGATGATGCCCATGGGAGATGAAGCTCATGGGAGACGGTGCCCATGGGAGATGAAGCCCATGGGAGATGATGCCCATGGGAGATGAAGCCCATGGGAGATGATGCCCATGGGAGATGAAGCTCATGGGAGACGGTGCCCATGGGAGACGGTGCCCATGGGAGATGGTGATCATGGGATATTGTGCTCATGGGAGATGGTGCCACAGTGCGCAGAACTTCACAGGGAGCACTCCCCCCAGCATGAGACCCACCGAGGGAGGTCCCAGGCCAACACCCCCATATCAGATCTGCTGAGAGAGCCCCCTCCTTGCTGCACAGGATGGCATGGTCAGTGGGTAAAAATAAGAGGCTCTGCGCTGGCAGTCAGCCCTGGGATCAGTCACCACCAGAAGATGTGGCTCCTGGAAGGCTGCTGCCTGGATCTGGTTTCCAGGAGTAAAGCTGGCAATGGGAGATACTCAGTGGCTGCAGCAAACTTCAGCACAGCCACTGGCCGGTGTTCCTGGGGGACGGGACACTGACCAGCTGGGCGTTCCATGGCAAAAATGGACTGAGCCACTGGTGGAAGTTTCTCCCAGATCCTCTGCAGATTTACCATGCGGATGCCTATGTTCCTTTTGTAGAATGTTTCTGCTCCATTTGGAAGTCAAGTTTCATGCCACCCAAGTGGATTCCTGCTGCAAGGAATCTGAGGATGCCTGCCCCCCCCCCCTTTACCCACAGGACTTCAAGGGTTCCAGATATCATGAGAGTTTCCTTTTCAGTTATTATGAACACCAGGACAATACCATGTGGATCCTCTATGTTTAGCATGGAAAGTTCCAGTAGGAGTTTTAAAAGGAACCTGACAAAATACTCTAAAATGCATATGGAGGGGAAGGAGCAAGATGGCATCAGAGTAAGGAGCTCTAAGAATCAGCTCATCCCACAGGGCAGTTAGTAATCACCCAGAGCTATCTAGATCACCTGTTTGGGGGGCCCAGGGAACAAGAGCATCCTGCAAAATCCTGGGAAGAATGGAAGGGGAAGACTGCCCATCTGCAGTGAAGATTTGTGAGTAGAGCACTCCATGCCCCGGAGGCTGGTGCCCATCCTCCACTGGGAGCTCAAGCCACCTCGGGAGCTATTCCTTGGCTGGAGTTGAAAGCTCCATTTCTCAGAAATGGGGGAAGAAAAGATGGTCAGGCACTGATTTCAACTACTGATTAGGAAATTCAGCAGGCTAAAGTCCAGTCCTAAGAACAGCTAAAGTTTGAAACTGTCCAAGTCAGAAAGAGGCCGGTAGCTGCCATTTTAACTCTGCCCCCAGCATGAGAGGAAGCCGGGTTGACTGAAAATCACAGTGACAGTAGGGACCAGCTTCTTTCCACCCAGGTTGGATTGCAGCCCTAGATGCAGCAGGGAGAAAGCTGGGGGAACCTGCACCAGCCTCTCTGGGCAACTGCAGCCACTTTGGCCTGCACGGACTAGATTTGTGGGCAAACCTGTGGCTACATCTCTGACCCCAATAGGATAGGAGAAGGATGGTGTTTCCTCAGCCTCTTCAGGCAACTGCAGGCACTTTTGGCCTGCACAGACTAGTTTTGGGCACCCCTGTGGCCCCATCCTTGCCCCTGACAGTGGAAGAGGAGGGACAGTACTCCCTCATCCTCTCAGGTCAACTGCAGGTGCTTTTGGCCTGCATGGACTAGATTGCTGGGAACACCAGAGGCTCCATTCCCATCCCTGGCAGGGGAGGAGGGGGTCGGTGCTTCATCAGTCTATCTGGGCAGCTGTGGTCAGTTTTGACTCATACAGCTTAGTTTGCTGCCCACACTTGCAGCTCTATCCCCACCCCAGGGAGGGGAGGAAGGGGCATGGAGCTTCATCAGTCTCTCCAGGCAACTACAAATGGTCTTGGCCTGCATGGCTTGGGCTACTGCACACGGCTGGAGCTACATCCCTACCCCTGGCAGAGGAGAAAGGTGGGAGATGCTTTATTTCTCCTGGGACAACAAAGGCAGCTTCAGCTTCCATGGCTTACAGGACCAACCACATCCTCGGCTCCTATTCCACAACCAGCAAGGGAGAAAGGGCAAGAGACAGATGTAAATGAGCTGAAACAATTCAGATAGGCTAAACACGAGCCACTATAAAGTTCCAAATTAAGTTGAACCAAGTATCAAAGAAGAGTAGTAGCACAAAGCCAATCAAATAGAACGCCCTAGACTAAAGAGAAAAAAGGAGCCAAGAATATATGCATCTAGTAAATCAGATGCTGAGACACCAGCAAAAATTACAATTCATACTAAGAAACAGGAAGATATGATCCAGTCAAAGGAACAAACTAAGCTGCCAGATTACATAAAGGAGTTGAGACAACTAATTATAGATGGTCAAACAAATCTCCTTAATAAATTCAATGAGATGGCTGAAGAGATTAAGGACATCAAGAAGATACTGGGTGAGTACAAAGAACTTGAAAGCGTACATAGAAAAATAGCATATTTTATAGGGATATAGACACAATAAATGAAATTAAAAATACACTGAGAAAAAAATAAGAAGCGAAAAAAAAAAAAAACAAAAAAAAAACACTGGAGACACATAACAGCAAATTTGAAGAGGCAGAAGAAAGGATCAGTGAGCTTGAAGGCAGGGCCTCTGAAAGTGAACATACAAAAGAACAGATAAAGAAAAGAATGGAAGAAATTGAACAGGATCTCAGGGAACAAATGACAGCAACAGACATGCAAATATACACATCATGAGTGTCCCAGAAGAAGAGAAGGGAAAAGGGTCAGAAAGGATATTTGAAGAAATAATGGTAGAAAATTTCCCAACCATATTGAAGGGCATAGATATCTGTGTCCAAGAAGCACAACATACTCCCATCCAAAGAAATCCAAACCAACCTACTCTGAGACATATAGAAATCAGAATGTCAAATGCCAGAAAAGATCATCACATGTAAGGGATGCCCAATAAGATTAAATGCTGATTTTTCATCAGAAACTATGGAGGAAAGAAGGCAATGGTATGATATATTTAAGATACTGAAAGAATCTTATATCCAGCAAGATTGTCTTTAAAAAAAAAAACGAGGGTGAGTTTAGCATATTCACAGATAAACAGAAATTATGAGAGTTCGTAATGAAAAGACCAGCTTTGCAGGAAATACTAAAGGGAGTGCTACAGCCTGAAAAGAAAAGACAGTAGAGAGAGACTTGGAAGAGAGTCTAAAAATGAAGATTATACCAGTAAAAGTAAGAAAGTATAAAAAAGAGTGATGAAAACAAGATATGATAGATAAAACCCAAAGATCAAAATGGGTGAAGAACGGCCTTTATAGTAGTAAACTGATTGTTGTAGCAGTTTGATATTATTTATGAATTCCAAAAATAGATATTGGATTATGTTTGTGAACTGGTCTTTTCCTCTAGGCATATTATATTATATTGGATTCAGAAGTTTCACTTTTACATGATTGGGCCATGAGTAGGACATTGAGAAAACAATATGGCAGAGAAGAGAGTTGGAGTTTTGATCTTGGAGTCCGCGAGGTAAACACACAGGAGAAGAACACAGAGGAACAGAGATGGCTCCTTAGACATGGCAGAAGCCCTGGGGAGAGAGACAGAGCCATTTGCCTGATGGTCTACAGCTGGCCCTGTGGAGAGAGCACAGCAACTGAGCCTGGAGAGAAACAAGCCCTGGGAAAGAGAGGAACCCAGGAAGCCTGAAGGGTAAGAGATCCTGAATAGCCAGAAACATCTTACAAAGGAGAACGAATTGGAGGACTCTCACTTCTGGACTTTAAATCATATTACCTAGCTACAGTGGTAAAAACAGTATGGTACTGGCATAAAGATAGACATATAGACCAATGAAACAGAATTGATGGTTCAGAAACAGATCCTGACATCTATGGCCAAGTGATTTGTGACAGGGCTGTCAAACCCACCCAGCTGGGGCAGAACAGTTGATTCAACAAATGGTGCTGAAGAACTGGATATCCATATCCAAAAGAAAGAAAGAGGCCCGTACCTCACACCTTATACAAAAATTACATAAAAATTGATTATGACCTAACTATAAAAGAGAGAACCATAAAACTCCTAGAAGAAATGTAGGGAAACATCTTCAAGACTTGGTGGTAGGTGGTGGTTTCTTAAAACTTACACTGAAAGCACGGGCAACAAAAGAAAATATATAAATGGAACCTCCTCAAACTTAAACACTTTTGTGATTCAAAGGACTTTGTCAAGAACATGAAAAGGCAACCCACTCAATGGGAGAAAATATTTGGAAACCACATATCCGATAAGGGTTTGATTTCCATGCCATATATATATTGTTCTATGCTCAACAATAAAAAAGCAAGCAATACAATTTAAACATGGGCAAAAGACTTAGAGAGACAATTTCTTCCAAGAGGAAATACAAATGATGAAAAAGCACATGAAAAAAATGCTCAATATTACTAGTATTAGGGAAATGCAAATCAAAACTACAATGAGATATCATCTCACACCTCATATAATGGCCATTATTTAAAAAAAAAACACAGAAAACAACAAGTGCTGGAGAGGATGTGGAGAAATAAGAACTGTTAGTGGGAATGTAGAATGTGCAGCCTCTGTGGAAGACAGTTTGGCGGTTCCTCAGGAAGCTAAATATAGAACTGCTATACAATCTGGCAATCCCTCTACTAGGAATATATCTGGAAAAACTGAAAACAGCAATGTGAACAGACATTTGCACACAGATGTTCATAGTGGCATTATTCACGATTGCCAAAAGTGTCCATCAACCAATGAATGGATAAACAAAATGTGGTAAATACATACAATGGAATACTATGCTGCTGTAAGAAGAAGTGATCCTGGGACCCATATGATAACATGGATGAACCATGAGGACATTATACTAAGTGAAATAAGCCAGACACAAAAGGGCAAATACTGCATGGTCTCACTGATATGAACTAAATACAAAGAATAAACACATGGAGTTATAACCTTGACTGTAGGTTACTAAAAGATAGGATGAGGACCAAGAAGGGATACTAATGCTTAATGTATGTAGAATTTTCAATTAGTTTTACTGTAAAAGTGTGGAAATGGATAGAGTTGAGGGTAACACATTACAGTGAGTATGACTAACATGACTGGTCTATAAATGGGATGCGGCTGAAAGGGGTAGTCTGTAGACGTAAATGTCAATTGAAAGAAAGCTAGAGAATCATCTAGGGACTGAATAACACAGTGAACCCAGAGGTGGATGAGGATTGTGGTTAATAGTACAAATACAAGAATGTTCTTCTATGAACAAGAACAAATGTACGCCACTATTATGAGGTGGTAAAAATATGGTGATGCAAGGGAAAAATACAATTAATGTAACTTGTGGATTATAGTTAACATCAATATTGTAATATTCTTGCATCAACGTCAAAGATACTATATCAATACTAAGTGTCAATAACAGGGGGTTGTGGGATTTTTTCTTTTGGAGCAAGGACAACTTTCAAAGGTTTACTGTGGCAATGACTACACAACTCTGTGATGGGAGTAAGAGCCACTGAGTGTACACTTGGGATAGAATGTACAAGGCATGGGACTGTATAACATAGTGAACCATGTGGTGGAAGATGGACTGTGGTTAACGATATAAAAATATGAGTGTTCTCTCGTGAACTATAACAGATGTACAATACTAATACATGGTGTTAGTAATAGGGGGTGTATGGAAAAAACACACCAAATGTAAGCTGTGGACTCTAGTTAGTGGTAATGATCTGATGATGCTCTTTCATAACCCATAAAAAATGCTGCACAACAATGTAAGGTGTTGGTGGAGGGATGATGTATGGGAATCCTGCACATTATGCATAATAGTTTTGTATGTTCACAACTTCTCTAATAAAAAATTAAAATAAATAAAATAAAATTTAAAAAGTAAAATGCATATGGAAGAAAGGCCCACCGAGAGATCAATTAATTTTGGAAAAAAAAAAAAGGCGATGAGAGACATTTGTCCTACTGATATTAAGACAGGACAAAAGGTACTGTAATAAATACTGTAGCTCAGGAAGAGACAAACAAACCAATGGATCAGAAGAAAGAATTCAGAAACCAATATTTGACCAAAAGGGCCCTACAGGTTAAGGGGAAAATGGCTCACTAGTTGGAGAAATGTAAGTCTATAGCCTTACCTTATATCATATACAAAGCTGGATTAGAGACCTGAATGTGAAAAGTAAATGAAAAAGTAAATAGATGAACATGTGACCTTGGCGGGGGAGGACTTCCTAAGCAAGATACCACAGCACAAACCCTGAGGTGAAAACACTTAAGAGATTTGACTGCAACAAAATTAAAGATTTCGGGAAGCAGATGTGGCTCAAGCAACTGAGCTCCCACCTACCACATGGGACTTCACTGATTCGGTTTCCAGCGCCTCCTAAAGAAAACAGGGAGCTGGTGCGATAGGCAGGAGCGGCAAGCTAATGCAACAAGAGACACGAAGGAAAGCATAATGAGAGACACAATAAAACGGAACGGAGGTGGATGGCTCAAACAATTAGACACCTCCCTCCCACATTGGAGGCTCTGGGTTCGGTTCCTGGTGCCTCCTAAAGAAACAAGGAAGACAAACAGACACAGCAAGTGCAAACCACAAGGAGGTAGGGAGAAATAAATAAAATAAATCTTCTTTAAAAAATTAAAGATTTCTGTACAATGGAGAATACCATAGACCCAATAACAAATGGGCACAGACTGGGAAAAGAACTTGCAAAGTCTATAAACTACAGCCAATTGATATCTATAGTATGCAACTATTTCTTGCAGACCAATAATCAAGACCAGACACCTAAGGGAAAATGGTGACGAATGCGAAGAGGCATTTGGCAGGTCTAGCAAATAGAAAGACATTCAACTTCAGTAATGCAAGAATGGCAACGAAATACCACCTTACACAGTTTTGACGAGCAGAAATTAGAAAGGTGGATAATGCCAAGAGTTGGTGAGGTTGTGGGGAAAGGGGGACTCTCGGGCACAATTTCCAGGGTAGGGGTTAAATGGGTACAGCCGTTCTGGGAAGAAATTTGGTTGTTCTTGGTGAAATTAAGTTGGACTGTGCCCTAAGACTCCTGCTCCTAGGAGGGTACCCCCAGCATTTCTCACACAGGTCCATAGGAGGGTGGGATTGGGGGGTGGCTGGCTGCAGGTGTGCCTGGATGCACACTGGGACACTGCAGGGTCACTAGCTGCGCCTGCAGCCCCCTGGAGTTGAGTGCCATGCTGAAGGAGGGCTGCAGCACAGTGGCATTCACAAGCTGGCAGTATATGTCACAAAGATGTTTCTTACGAAGGGAACAAAACCCAATTAAACAGAGGGGAGCCGTGCACAATCAGGGACAGCGCTGAGCTAGAAACCGAACAGCACAGCCAGCTCGACACGAAGCCGAGGTCCAGGAGGACCGACTTTGATGCTCAGAAGCTGTTAGACGACGGCCCCACCCAGCGGGAGTGCACGCGTGTGGGGGCCACAGCCCCTGCTTTCGCCCGACTACACCATTCTGTCTCTTCTGAGCAGCCATCCTGTTTTCAGGGCTCTGCCTCTCACGTCAAGACTCTCCCAGGCCTCACACCACTTCTGGGGGCACTGGCTGAGTGCTACTGCCTCTGCGTCCTGAGTGTGTGTGTCTGCATGTGTGAGGGAACGGGCAGACAGGCTCGCTGGCAGGGGTGGAGGCAGATCGATGGAGGTGGGACTTGAAGAGGCCCAGGGGAGGCACTGGATGGGCCTCTGACTGGAGATGGGGGAGGATGGGCCGGAGGGGGGAGGGGGAGGTGGAGGGGAGGATCCATCTCTGGATCCCTCTCAGGCTTCCCAGGGGTCCCGGGGTCCGGTCTAGGCAGCATCTCACACATGCCCAAAGGGCCTCTTGGCCATTGCTCTCAGGGCAGCCCTCGAAATGTGTCACCTTAGCGGGAACCACGGGAGTGATCCTCCTCAGGCCACCTCTTCCATTGCTCTCAGGAGGAAGCAGCCGTCAGTTCCTCTGAGCCAGCTATGCTGGCCTAAGGACTCAGGCCCAGTAGAGGAAAAGGCCGGGTGTGATGTGAGAGTGCTGCAAGGGGCGCCACATCTCCTCACGCCCCCCAGCCCACTCACAGCCCACTCCTGGAGGAGAAAGGCACAAGGAAACCTCACTGTACTAGTTTGCTACTGTTGCTGTAACAATCACTACAAGTCGAGTGGCTTACAGTTCTGGGGGTCAGAAATCTGAAATGAGGCTAAATGGGCAAAATCGAGATGCCAGTAGAGCTGTGTTCCTTCAGGGGAATCAATTTCATTGCCTTTTGCTTCTTCTAGAGGCTGCCAGCATCCCTCAGCATGCGGCCCCTTCCTCCAACTTCAAGGCCAGCAAAGCACCTTCCACTCTCTGACACTCCTGCCTCCCTATTGTGATTTCATCTGTCCATCTGGATAATCCAGGATAACCTCACCTCAAAAATCCTTACTTAATCCATCTGCAAAGCCCTCCTTTTCTGAGGTCACCTCTGCGCAGGTTCTGGGGATAAGGACACCTTGGGACCATTTCTCTGCCAACCATACTCACCCTCCCATCACAGTACAAAACCTGCAGTATTGAGCCCGGAGGACTAGCCTTTCTGTAGTTTGAACAACCAAGCTCCAGAAAATCTTAGGGGCTAGTTCTCGGGAATAAACATCTAGGAAGCAAGATCATTAAAAGGGAAGTTTCATTTATGTCTCTTATTGTTAAAAGTACCAACAGCAATAAAGCCTACTCCTCAGGAAGCAATGTAGGGCAAACTGCAGTTCCTGTTTCAACAACCAAATAGTGACTCGCACATGCATCGCCCAGTGCCAAGCTGAGAACAGAGCTGCTCCAGAAGCCACTTTCCCTTCCCTAAAGAGCTGGTCTTTCTTATGCTTCCCAGACACGTGAACAGGGTCTCTCATGCCCGTTCCCGACCTTGGCTCACAGTGTGGACACAGGATGTCACCCCCTTCAAGGAAGGGCTTGCTGCCCAGGTATGGGTGTGGTCAGCAGACATTTAGCTTTTGGCTTCTGCAGGGATTTTTGGAAGAAGTGGCCTGAGGTCAGAATATATGCGGACTCACAGGCAGTGATGAACGGCCTGGCTACATGGTCAGTGTCCTGGAGGAAGGATTTGAAAAGTGGGTACAAGGAGGTCTGGGATAGAGGCACACAGACATATTTTGAAGAGAGCCATCCTGCATCACCTGAATGCCCAACAGAGCATCCCCATCAAAGGGACAATGAATGATGAAGACCAGTTGACATCACCTGACTTGCTCAATGGCCACTGCAGGGCTCACACTATGTCCACGGTGGCAGAGACGGGAAAGAATTCCAATGGAAGGTAAGTAATGTTCCTGTTTGTCTCTTGGGAGCACCTTGCCTAGTTGTGATTGCTAATTGAACAAACAAAGCAGCCCTAGCCCAAGAAGAGCATGGTGACCTTGACCAGACCCCTCTGATGAGGATTTGGGTCCTGCCACCTGATAAGCCACCAGTGGGTTCTAGCTGAGGGTGAGGACAATCTAGAAGATAAGGGGGGGGTGTGAGACCAACTTCAGCTGGGGAGGCTGTCGCTCACCTTTGCTCAAGCAGAGAGACCCTCAGAAACCCAGAGGATTTGCTCTCTGACCTTCCATGAAGTGGATTCAAATGGACACGGAAATGTGCCATCCAAAAGGCCCTTCAGCAAGGGTGGGCAGTGGAGTCAGCAGGTGTCTTCAGCTGTCCAGGGCAGGCCACATCTAACGGCTTATTACCGAGGCAGGGGATAAAGGCCTGGCAATTTTGGCCCAACTTGGGACAGCTGTAACTAGCCATGGGTGGGGGAGGCTTTTTGCCTGCCTGTACACTTGGAATTCTCCCTGTCCACTCCCGCTTCTTCCCTCCTTCGCGCAGGCGTTGGTCCCCAGGAACTTTCCTTCACCCCGACTCCTTCTGGGCATCAGCTCCAGAGATCGCCCCAGTTCCCTGAGCGGGGAGTAAGTGCCTCTGATGCCTGTTCCTCAAACTCTCCTCTGTGCCACGCCGTGCAGCGCGGGGCTCAGTGAGCCGGCACGACGCCAGCGCAGGCAGTCTGGGGAAGGCAGACCAGAAAGAACACCAAGGCAGAGCGAGGGGAGCGCGGCTGCCGGGCGCTAGTTTGGAGGCGACCCAGTGACCTGGGGACAAATGCCTCCACGAGGCCGGGGCGCGGCGCGACGGGCACCCGGGACAGCCCGCGCTCCACAGCGGGAGCAAGCGGCCGACGTCGCGAGCAACTGGGCCGCGGCTGAGGGTAGCCGTGCTCCCCCGGGGCCCCGCCCTCTCGGCTCCGCCCGCCGCCTTCCCATTGGACGGCTTCACCCAGGGGCGGACGAAGGCCTTTTGAAATGGACCAACCGAAGCGAGTTCCGAGGCCTCCGCCCTTCGCTCATTGGCCCTGTCCAAAGTGCGCGTGCGCAGGAACGAGGCCCCCGATTGGTGACGCAGCCCACCTGTCCAGAGAGCGGCAGGGGCGGGGCCGGGCGTCGGGGAGGGCCTACGGCTGCGTGACAGTTGTCGCGGGGGGAGGGTGAGCTCGGGCGAGGGGGAGGGAGTGTAAACAGAGCGAACGCGGCGCCGCGTCGGCCCCGCAGTCTCCCGGGCGGCCCGTGAGGAGCCCCACGGGAAGATGGAAGAAGATGAGCAAGAGCAGCGGCGGAGAAAGGTGGAGGCTGGGAGAGCAAAGGTAAACGGCAATGCCCTCCTCCTCCTTCCGCTGCCCCACCTGAAGTCCTCAGAGCAGGTTCGGTGCCTGCTCCTGCAAAATGCGGCTGCCGGTCATGTGAGGTCGCCGCCTAAGTCGTGCCCTTTCCGCCGGCTCCGCTGAAACCTCCTCCTGGCCGCCGCCATCTTGAATCCACCGCCCTTTGCCCGGGACCGCCCCCGCTGCGCCCGCAGCCAATCAGGGGCCGGGGATGTGCGGCTGCGCGCGGAGTTGCCGGCGCGGGGGACGCTGGGGTCGCTGGGGCTCGGCGGGCTGCGCCTGCGCAAAAGGATCCGGCCCAGGGGCGGGGAGGGAAAGGAGGGGCGAGCAGGGGCGGGGAGGGAAAGGAGGGGCGGGGAGGGGCGGGCAGGGAAGGGAGGGGCGGGCAGGGGTGGGGAGGGAAAGGAGGGGCGGGGCTCTGATTCGCTCGTCCTCCCTTTGTTTGAGCCGAGTGACCTTCCTCCTGCCCCTCTCCTCGTGTTTCCGGGGAAACGAGACGCTTGAGTACTCGGGCAGCTTTCGAAAGTTGCTATGAAGCTCGTTTGCAAACGGGCCTGAGGAAAAGTTGGTGCCTGGGACAATAAGGCAGAAAGGGGAGGAGCACCCCGCGACCCCTGGAGTGCCCGCCCGCCACTCTGCACGCGTTCTGGTGGAAGGACGCCCTGGTGCCCCGGTCACCAGCCTGCGACTACATCCAGATATTCATTCTACTCAGAATTCTGCAGTGTATTTTTTTTTCTTTTTTAAAGATTTCTTTATTTACTTTATCCATTTTAAACCCCCCTTCCCCATTTGCTGTTTTGTGTCCATTGGCTGGGCAATTCTTTGTGTCTGTTTCCTGCCATCTCCGCTCATCCTCCTCCAGTCTTCACCAGGATTCGATCTTGGAGACCTCCGATGTAGGAGAGAGGTGTTCTGCCACCTCGGTTCCTGGTTTTTGGAGCTTTCTGAGCATCTCGTCTTGTCTCTCCCCTGCGTCTCTCCCCATTACGTTATCATCTTGCTGCGTGGCTCCTGGGGCCTGGCAGCCATGCGCCCTTGCGCACGCGCTCTCTCTCTCTATTTTTTTTATTTTACCGGGAGGTCCCGGGGATCGAACCTGGGTCCCTCCATATGGCAGACGGATGCCCAACCATTTGAGCCACATCCGCCCCCTGCAGTGTATTTTAATATAGGGAATGTTCTTTAGTGATGCGCTGACATTCTGCCTTATGTCCCCAACAGCCCCTCTTCCCCCGTCCTGGGTGCCCTTTGGGGTGCGGGTGGGAAGTCTTGGCCTGTGAGGGTGGAGGAGAGGGGCCAGTTCTCTGCTGGAGTTGGCCCCCATGAAGAGCCCCTTCTGGGATCCAGGCAGCCCTGCTCCGGTGAACTCAGTGTGGTTCCAGAGTCAGGTGTCTCCAGGGATTCTTCTGCCATCTGCCTCCTGTCTCTTTCAACATAAAGGCGTTTTGCTACTCTTTTTTTTTTTTTTTCAATTAAAATTTTTTTTTGAGGTGCTTGGGATTGAACCCTGGACCTCCTCTGTGGGAAGCTGGCACTGAACGGCTGAGCCACATCGGCTTCCCTGAGTTGATTTTTTCATTTGTTTTGCTTGTTTTTGTTTTTCCAGGAGGCACGGAGAACCAAACCCCAGACCTCCCCTAGGGGACGCGGGAGCTCAACTGCTTGAGCCACACCCACTCCTGGTACTCTGTTTTTGGGGCATATTGTGGGGATTGTCTCTTTTTTTTTTTTAAGATTTTATTCATTCATTCATCCATTCGTCCACCCCTCCCCCCCCCCCCCCCCCCGCCGCCGCCTGCGACCGCCGGGCCAGCCAACCGCGCCGCGCGGGCGGGCCGCCCCCACCAGGAGGCCCCGGGAACCGAACCCGGGGCCCCCCATACGGCAAACGGGAGCCCCACTGATTGAGTCACAGCCGCCTCCCGGGATTGTCTCTTGAGACATGGTGGAGAGAGCATGGGCATTTGGATGTGAATCCCTGCTCCGCCCCCACCCCTTCTGGCCGGGAGACCCTAGGCAAGTTACCCACCCTGTCAAGGAATGAGTGAGCATCTCTGTACAGTGCCAGCTGAATATCAGAACCATATGAAGTTGTGTTTGAGGTCAAAGAGGATAAAAATATTGGTGAGTTCATATGGGTCAATTAATAGGCACTCCATGCTAGTTTCTTCCCCTGAGGAAACCACTTCAGAGAAAGTATTCAGAACACATACTAACAAGTGTGTGGGGCCATGACAGGGATAGCAGAGTGTCTAATGATGGGGACAGGCAGAGGACAGAGTGGCCTCATTCAGGCTTTCTGTGACAGACTTTTGACTGGGGGGTTGAAAAGAGGCGGTGCTATGCCTTTTCTTTCTCTCTTTTGATGTGTCTGGCACATACAAGGGCTAGGAGATGACAAAGAGTCCAGAGCTTCATGTTTACTTACGTGTATTCCCTGCACTTGCAGGTGTTTAGTAAAGGAAATAGATGTGCTTTGAGAAGCACTCGTGGTGATGGAAGGTCAGCATCATGTCAGGAAGAAACAGATGATGACTCTTGGGCTATCCCAGGCCAGCAACTAGGACTGTGCTGGAGAATCAGAATTCACTCATGTCCTACTCTGTCCCAGATGGTTAGATTTGATGGGGGAGGGCAATAAAATAAATGAAAACGGGGTTGGTTTCAAAGGCAGTTTCTATCCTTTTTTTTTTTTTAAGATTTTATTTATTTATTCATTTATCCCCCCCTTGCTGCTTGTGCTCGCTGGGTCAGCCAACCACGCCGTGCGGGCGGGCCTGCCCTCACCAGGAGGCCCCGGGAACCAAACCTGGGGCCTCCTATATGGTAAACGGGAGCCCCACTGATTGAGCCACAGCCGCTACCCAGTTTCTATCCTTGAGAGTGTTTTATTTTCATGTAAATGGTCTTTATGTAATTTTCCTGTGTCATTGAAATTGTGTACTTCTACTATTGTTTACACCGGCTCATTTTGTTAAATGCATTTGCTTTTATGGCCACGGTGATCATTTGGGGGGAAAACCTCTTCCTGTGAAAAGCTGATGTTAGATTTCATACCTTTTAAATAAGGTGTTGTTAGTGGGAGTTGATATGTGAACATAGTCTAAAACCCTCAGATTTGAGAAACCAAACAGTGCTGGGTTATACCTTCCGATGGGCGGCATTCTGTGGAGGTCCCTGGTGCTTTGGCGAGCTGTGTCATGAAAAATAGAACATCTGACTCCGTAAAGGAAGATGTTAGATTGACCTGGCTTAATTAATTTTTTGCTATTTCTGTACCTTGCTCAGAATCTATGGCTAGGAAGTTTTGGCTAGGCTATATATTTTCTTGATTAGGGGAAAATGGAGGCAAAAAAGGGAGAGATTTATCTTTTATGTGGTTTTAAATCTAAAATGTGCTTTGATTATCAGTCTAAATAGATGTATTTTTAAAAATTTTATTTTTCTGTAAACTGCCAAAGACAAGAAAAGCTTTTCTGCCTGTCAGCTGTATTGCTTTCCCTTGTCTGTATAGGCACAACTAACGTCTTCCTCCTTAGCCGCCCGGCATCCCTCTGAAGTTAAGTCTGAGCGCTATAGAGAGCGATGAAGGCAGTGTCTGTGGGAGGTGTGAGTGTGGCCAGGTGTGGCTGAGGCACGGAGCCAGCTCTGGAGCCTCATGTTCCCCACGAGTCTGTTGACTTTGTGGCTCTGTTACTTTTTTCTCACTTACCTTTGTCTTTACTACTTCTCTACGTTTTTGCGCAGCTTGCTCACTTCCGACAGAGAAAAACAAAAAGTGACTGTTCGCATCCGAAGAAAAAGACGGCGAAGAGGAAGGGCGCGGTTGTCGATGCGCTTGTCCAGGAGGAGAGTCCGCTAGCTGCTGAGGACGGGAGGCTCCCCGGAGGGGGAGATGTTTGGAAAAGTACATCGTGCAGCAACACACCTGATAGGGCAGAAGGGGAATTTGCGGCTCAGGTAAATTTACTCAACCTTGTGTCTTAACACTGTTTATTTTCTAGTTATTACTAGCATAGTTCACTAAAAGTAGTCTTTTGACTTTTCAAAATGGAGAGAGTTTTATTTTAATTCACAAACGGTGAGTAAATTTTTATGATTTCTCTACTAATAAATGTTTTATCTTTAGTAAAGATTTTGAGAAATCTTGGATCGGGCTGTTTGAAGACATGTTTCAGCTTTGATGCTTGCTTTGGTAGTAGAAGTTTTACAAGTGGACATTCTTCATGTGAGGTTGGGAACATCAGCCCACTGGCATATGTTTCTTTTGGAACTTTGACCTATAATGTTCCTTCACCCTGCGCTCAAATCTATCTTATTTATTGTCTTTTGTCCTTGACCTTACTGAACATGGGATGAGAAGTGTGGGCATGACAGGTGCTGCAGAAATGGTGTGTTGTTGGAGGAGGTGCTGCTGTTTGTAACTTGAGGCCTTGTGAGCTTCAGGGGGAATGTTCCTTGCCATACCTGCGCAGGTGTGGTGGGAGCTCAGGTGAGTGGGGGTGGCATTGAGGGCCTGCTGGCCTGCTTGGGGCATCCACATCTGCCCTTGGGTGGGGCTTTTCTTAAGGCTTCTTCTTGTGTGGATTGTAAATGGGCCTTGCATCTTGAACACCCCTTGCTGGTTGTGCAGCAGGGTGAGTACAGGTCTAGGTGTTTGTGGACACTGGTGGCCAAGGGCAGAATTTGGCTCAAATCATGATGTATCTGGTTTGTCTTATTTAACAAAAATTGAATTATTGCTGGCTCGTAAATTTTTAATGGTCTACCTACAAATCTGGGATTTCTGTCTTTTGAAAAGTTAGAAGGCCTTGTCACAGCGCTCTCACACTCCGTGGGGGAGCGGCTGGCCGGAGGCTGTGCTGTCTGCAGAGCCCTGAGGCTGACCGCCATCTGCCCCTGCCACCACCCTCACGCTGATTCTTGCTGGGCAGAGCAGCAGGCAGCGCTCGGGGTCCCTGCTTCCGTCAGCGCCGAGGCAGCGGGAGCCAGGCGGGGACAGCGAGCCTCTGCACGCCTCCTGCCTGGGCTTTTCAAGGAGAAGAGCTCAGAGAGGATGTCTAACATTCCTTAGCCGAGTTTTTGTTTTTACTTTCAAATCAGAGACATTTTTTTTCCTTTTAAATTAGAAATTTAATAAATTTTAGCTTTGGATTGGAAATAATGTAACTTAAAAAAAAGTTGCAAAAAATCCTGCCGATCCTGATTACCCAGCTTCCTGAAATATGATCATCTCACGTAGCCGTGGTTAGAGTCAAGATCAGGATGCTGACGCTGACACAGCACGGTGAACCGGTCGATGGCCCTTATTCCCATTTGGCCCGACGTCCCACTAACGCCCTTTTCCTGGCCCAGGATTCCACGTTGCATTTCAGTGTTAGTCTCCTCCTCTCTGGAGCAGTTTCTCAGTCTGTCTTTGTCTTTCACACCTTTGACACTTTTGAAGAGTAGTAGCCAATTACTGTGCATAGCACCTGTCAGCTTGGCTTTGTTTCCTGATTATATACAGATTGTGCATTTTTGGCAAGAACACTGCAGAGGCACGTGGTTTTACTATTTCATAGGTCTCATTCTAGTGATGTTAACTTTGATCACTTAATTAGCACGTTGCTAACCAGGTTTCTCTTGATAGGAAAGTTCCTACTTTTCCCATTGTAGCTAATAAGTATATTGTGGGGAGATACTTTGAGACCCTGCAAATAATCCTGTTTCTTGCCACACTTCCTTCCATTAATTTTAGCTTCCATTGATGATTCTTGCCTCTAACTGTTAATAACTTTGGTTTTGGCCAATTGATGACTTTCTATTTCCATCATTCCATCTACATATTTTTTAAAGCAGTTTTATTGAGATATATTCACATGCCATTAATCTATCCAAAGTGTACAATCACTAGCTTTTAGTATAATCACAGTGTTATGCAATTATTCATCACCACAAAAAATTTTAGAATAATTTCATTACTCCAAAAAGAAAACTCCACAGCCCCTAGCAGTCACCTTTCGATCTCTCTATCCTTCCCCATCCCTAAATAATCACTAATCTAATTCCATCTTTATAAATTGACTTATACATAAATGGAATCATACAATATGTAGTACTTTGTATTTGGTTTCTTTCATTTATTGTAATTTTTTTACCTGATATTAACATACATTTTTTTCGGTTTCAAAGGAAAACAGTTTTATATATGCAATATTACTCATATTCATATTTCACATGAGGTTTTCCTGTGCTATACAGTCCCATGTTACTTTTTTTTTTTTTAGGTTTTTTTTTTTTAAACAAATCAATTTTATTGATTCAATTACTAAAGCATACAATTCATCCCGAGTGTACAATCAGTGGTATTTGTTATAATCACATAGTTGTGTATTCATGACTTCAATCATTATGAGAGCATTTTCATTATTTCAATAATAATAATAAAAAACAAACAAGAAAATTCTTCATCTCTCAATATCTCTATGTTTCTCCTGCTGTACATGGTTGCTCTTTCTGGTTATTCTTGTACAATTACTTATTTACTAAGCAGTTTTATTGAGATATATTCACTTACCATATGATCTATCCAAAGTGTATAATCAATGGCTTTTAGTATAATCACAGTATTGTGCATTCATCACCACAAAAAATTTTAGAACAATTGCATTACTCCAAAAAGGAAAACTCCACACCCCTTAGCAGTCATTCTTCAGCTCTACGTAACCACTAATCTAATTTCATCTTTATAAATTGATTTATATTTACATTTTATATAAATGGAGTCATATGATATGTGGTACTTTGTGTCTGGTTTCTTTCACTTAGCATAATAGTTTTTTTGTCTGATATTAGCATCTTGTAAGTATTAACATATATTTGTTCAGCTTAAAAGAAAAATGGTCTTATATGTACAGTTTTACACATATTCATATTTCACATGCTGTTTTACTGTGCTATATAGTTCCACGTTAAATTTTTTTAGCTTTCCTTCTAGTAATATACATAACCTTAGACTTTGCATCTTCTTTTTTTTTTCTTTGTTAGTCTAGTGAGGAGTTTGTCAATTTTATTGATCTTCTCAAAGAACCAGCTTTTGGTTTTGTTGATTTTCTCTATTGTTTTTTCTAAATTTCATTTATTTCTGCTCTAATCTTTTTTTTGCTTCTGCTTGCTTTGGGAATGGTTTGCTGTTCTTTTTCTAGTTTCCAATTGTTCAATTAGATCTTTGATTTTAGTTCTCTTTTCTTTTTTAATATAGGTGTTTAGGGCTATAAATTTCCCTCTCAGGACTGCCTTTGCTGTATCCCATAAGTTTTGATAAGTTGTATTCTCATTTTCATTCATCTCAATATATTTACTAATTTCACTTACAATTTTTTCTTTGACCCACCGATTATTTAGGAGTGTATTGTTCAGTCTCTACACAGCTGTGAATTTATCTCTTTCCTGTCTATTATTGATTTCCAGTTTCATTCTATTATGATCTGAGAAGGTGCTTTGTATAATTTCATTCTTTTTATGTTTATTGAGAGCTGCATTGTGCCCTAACATGTGGTCTGTCCTGGAGAAAGATCCATGGGCACTTGAGAAGAATGTATAACCTGCTGAGTTTGCATGCAGTGTTCTGTATATGTCTGTTAGGTCTAACTCGTTTATCATGTTGTTCAAGTTCTCTGTTTCCTTGTTGATCTTCTATCTAGTTGTTCTATTTAATGATGTGAGAGGGGTGTTGAAGTCTCTGACGATTATTGTAGAAATGTCTATTTCTCCCTTCAGTTTTGCCAGAGTTTGTCTTATATATTTTGGGGCACCCTTGTTAGGTACATAGGTATTTATGGCTGTTATTTTTTCCTGGTGGATCATCTCTTTTATTAATATATAATGGCCTTCCGTATCTCTTATAACTTTTTTACATTTAAAGTCTGTTTTGTCCAATATTAGTATAGCTACTCCTGCTCTTTTTTTTTTTTTAAGATTTTATTTATTTATTCATTTATCTCCCCCCTTGCTGCTTGTGCTCGCTGGGTCAGCTAACCACGCCGTGCGGGCGGGCTTGCCTTCACCAGGAGGCCCCGGGAACCGAACCCAGGGCCTCCCATCTGGTAAACGGGAGCCCTACTGATTGAGCCACAGCCGCTTCCTAGCCTATATCTTTTGACTGGGGTGTTTAATCCATTCATATTCAATGATACTACTGTAAATACACTATATACTTCCACCGTTTCATTCTTTGGTTTTCATATGTCGTATCTTATTTTCATCTGTCTTTGTACTCTTTTGGTTATCCTTTCTGCTTATTCTTTCTTCTGTACTCTCCTCCAAGCCTCTCCTGTCCTTTTCTTTTAGGCTATAAGGCTTCCTTTAATATTTCCTGCGAAGGTGGATTCTTTTTTGCAAACTCTCTTAGTTTCTGTTTGTTTGTGAATATTTTAAACTCATATTTGAAGGACAATTTTGGAGGATAAAGAATTCTCGGTTGGCAGTTTTTCATTGTCCTTGCTGTGTCATACCACTGTCTTCTTGCCTCCATGGTTTCTGATGAGAAATCTGCACTAAGTCTTACCAGGCATACCTTGTACATGATGGTTTGCTTCTCTCTTGCTGCTCTTGGAATTTTCTCTTTCTCTTTGACATTTGACATTCTGAGTAGTATGTGTCTTGGAGTAGGTCTATTTGGATTTTTTCTGATTGGGGTCCGGTGTGCTTCTTGGACATGGAAGTTCATTTCTTTCCTGAGAGTTGGGAAATTTTCAGCTATTATTTCCTCAAATAACTCTTTCTGCCCCTTTCCCCTTCTCTTCTTCTTCTGGAACTCCCATGGCATGTATGTTGTTGCATTTTGTGTTATCATTCAACTCTCTGAGCCCCTGCTCGATTTTTTCCTTTCTCTTCTCTCTCTGTTCTTTTCTTTTCAACTCTTCTATCTTTGGTATCACTTAATCTTTCTTCTCTCATTTCAAGTCTGCTGTCATATGCCTCTGATGTGTTTTTTATTTCACCTAGTAGTTCTTTCATTCCCGTGAACTCTGTTACTTTTCTATTCAGGTTTTCAGATTCTTCTTTGTGCTCGCTTAATGTCTTCTTCTTCTTCTTCTTTTTTAAAAGATTTATTTTATTTATTTATTCCTCCCCATCCCCTCGTTGTGTGCACTTGCTGTGCCTGTTCGTCTTTCCTGTTTCTTTAGGAGGCACTGGGAGCCGAACCTGGGACTTCTGCTGTGGGAGGGAGGTGCCTAATTGCTTGAGCCACTGCTGCTCCCTCCTTTGTTGTGTCTCATTATATTTTCCTCCCCGTGTCTCTTGTTGCATCATCTTGTTGCGTCAGCTTGCCATGCCTGCCCATCGTGTCAGCGTGTTGTCTTCTGTTTTTTTTTTTAAAGATGTAATTTCTTTATTCCCCCCTTGTTGTTTTTGTGCTCGCTGTCTTGCTCTCTGTGTCCATTCACTGTCTGCTCTCTGTGTCTGTTCATCTTCTCTTCTTCTTGTCTTTCTCTTTAGGAGGTACTGGGAACCAACCCTGGGACCCTCTGATGTGGGAGAGAGGCACCCAATCGCTTGAGCCACCTCAGCTCCCTGGTTTGTTGTGTCTCTCATTGTCTCTCCTCTTTGTCTCTTTTTTGTTGTGCCAGCTTGCCATGTGGGCCAGCTCGCTTTCACCAGGAGGCCCTGGGAATCGAACCCAGGACTTCCCATATGGTAGACCGGAGACCAATTGCTTGAGCCACATCTGCTTCCATTGCTGTCCTCTTTAGGAGGCACTGCGAACTGAACCAGGGACCTCCCATGTGGTAGGTGGGAGCTCAGTCGCTTGAGCCACATCTGCTTCCCTCAATATCTTCTTTTTTTTTTTTTTTCATTTTAAAAACAATTTATTCAAGTATATCATTCATACATAAACAATAAGTGTTTAGTAAATGTTGTGAACTTACAAAACAAATATGCATAACATCATACAGGGCTCCCATACATCACCCCACCACAAATACTTTGCATTGTTGTGAAACATTTGTTAAGAAATTCTGAAAGAGCATAGTCAAAGTATTACTGCTAACTATAGTCCTTACCTTACTCCCCTATACCTTTTTTTTTAAGGATTTATTTATTTCTTTATTTACTTTTATACATTTTAACCCCCCACACCCCCAGTTTTTGCTGTTTTTGTGTCCATTTGCATGGCAACTCTCTGTGTCTGTTTCCTGCCTTCTCTTCTCATCTTTCTCCTCCTGTCTTCACTGGGATTCGACCCTCAGAACCTTCGATGTGGGAGAGAGGCGTGCTACTACTGCCTGCGCCACCTTAGTTCCTGGTTTTTCAGCGCATCTTGTCTTGGCTCTCCCTTATGTCGCTCTCCTGTTACGTCATCATCTTGCTGCATGGCTTGCGGGGCCTGATGGTGTACCCGCGCACGGGGCTTGGGAGGCTCACCCGCTCTCAGGGCCTGGCTGTGCACCTCACCTGCCTGCGGGGCCTGGGGTCTCACCCGCTTGCGGGGCCTGATAGTGTACCTGTGCATGGGGCCTGGCGGCCCACGTGCCTTCTATATTTTTCTTTTTTTATTTTTATCGGGAGGTCCCGGGGATTGAACCCAGGTCCCTCCTAATGAGAGATGGACACCCAACCATTTGAGCCTCATCCATCCCCCTGCGATATCTCTTAAGGTTGACCAAATCAGGCTTAGTTTATCACCAGCATTCTAAAAACCAGACCTAGGGAGAAAAACTAGGTCTGGGGACACATGCATGGTTTCTAATATAGCGAATGTTTAGCCTGCCCTGATTATCACAAAATCAGGACAGCGAGAATATTCACACCTCAGTGTCTTCTTGATTTGTTTATATCTTTAGAGGTATTGTCTTTAAGCTCATTAATTTGATCTTGGAAATTTGTGTGCATCTCATTAATTAGTTGACTCAAATACTTCATCTCATTTTGGGCTTTTATATATTCCTTTTCTTGGGCTATGTCCTCTACTTTCTTAGTATGGCTTGCGCTTTTTTGCTGATGTCTAGGCATCTGATTAGGATGGTTAGTTTACTCAGATGCTCAATTTCTCTCTCTTTTGTAGGGATTTAGTGGCGGGAGGCTGTGTTCTTGCTGTTCTTTGATTCTTCGCTCAACCTGGCTCTTTAGGATTTTCCCTGTTAGTTGCTCGAATCTGGGCTGTGGACCCAGTAATAGGTTGTAGACTCCCTTCCTACGACCTTGGGGAGGGAGGCAGTAAAGGCTGGAAAAAGCCCGTCTTCCTTATTTGCTTTTTTTTTTTTTTTAAATAATTTTTTTTTTATTTTTTAAAAGATACTTAGAGTACATAAATGTTACACAAAATTGTGGGGATTCCCATCTGGTCAGTGTGGAGGGTGATTGAGAGGGCTGTCCATCTCTAGCCCCTTGCTGGCTCCCAAGGCAAGCAGTGGTGTGGCCCATCGGTCCTGGAAGGGCTCTCGGGACACAGCACACCAAATCTGTGGGCCAAAAGCCGAGTCAGCCTTGGGCTGAGTGTCTCTCTCACCCCTTCCCTGGGAAGTGGATCCTTCCCTGGGGTCCCCTTTTCTGTAGCTGCAGGCCCCAAGACCTGAGAATTCTCAGGTGTTGGTAGAGTGGGGGAGGGTGCCAACAATTGCAGCTGCCATTTTTTTTTTTTTTAAGATTTTATTTATTTATTCATTTATCCCCCCCTTGCTGCTCGTGCTCGCTGGGTCAGCCAACCACGCCGTGCGGGCGGGCTTGCCCTCACCAGGAGGCCCTGGGAACCGAACCCGGGGCCTCCCATATGGCAAACGGGAGCCCCACTGATTGAGCCACAGCCGCTTCCCGTGCAGCTGCCATTTTTAACTCACAGTTTTGCTGTCTCGATTCTTTTCCTTTGCCCTTCTCTCTTCTGGGTGGTGTCCATCTTCCCCCTTGTGTCCTAAACCCTGGAAGGTTTTTTTTCCAGGCTGTTTTTGCCTGTCCTCTAGCTATTTCTCTCTATTGTATTTTTAATCTCACTTATTGTTTCTCTCATTTCCATTAGCTATGTTATTTTTCTATCCAAGATTTCAAATTTTTCTTTGGGTTTACTCAGTGTTTTCCTTTTTTTTTTTTTTTTTTAAGGAGGTACTGGGGATTAAACCCGGGACCTCGTACATGGAAAGCAGGTGCCCAACCACTGAGCTGCAACTGATACCCTCAGTGTTTTTTGCCTCTTTTTTTTTTTTTTTTAATATTTTATTTATTTGCCCCCCCACCCCCTTGTTTGTGCTCGCTGTCTGTTCTCTATGTCTGTTTGTTGTGTGCTCGTCTTCTTTTTTAGGAGGCAATTGGAACCAAACCCAGGACCTCCCACGTGGGAAAGAGGCACCCAATGGCTTGAGCCACCTCCACTCCCACTTGTTATGTCTCTCATTATGTTTCCTTTTTGTGTCTCTTTGTTGTGTCATATTGTTGCATCATCTTGTTATATCATCTCACTGCGTCATCTTGCCACATTAGCGCATTGAGTCAGCTTGCTGTCTTGCTCATCTTCTTTAGGGGGCACTGGGAACTGAACCTGGGACCTCCCGTGTGATAGGCAGGTGCCCAACTGCTCGAGCCACATCTTCCCTCAGTGCCGCCTTTTTTTTTTTACATTTCGTTCTTTTTTATTTTATTTTATTTTTTGTTTCTTTTCTTTTTTTTTTTAATTTTTCATATTATTTTGGTTTCTTTTTGTTTCTTTTTTTCCCTCCTTTTTTTTTTTTTTTTAAGATTTATTTATTCCCACCCCCCTGCCCCCCTTGTTTTGTGCTTGCTGTTTGCTCTCTGTGTGTTCTTCTGTGTCTGCTTATCTTGTCTTTAGGCAGCACTGGGAACCGATCCTGGGACCTTCCGGAGTGGGAGAGAGGCGCTCAATCTCTTCATGCCACCTCAGCACCCTGGTCTCCTGCGTCTCTTATTGTCTCTTTACTGTGTCTATTTTTGTTGCGTCATCTTGCTGCACCAGCTCTCCGTGCAGGCCAGCACTCCTGCGTGGGCCAGTACTCCGAGCGGGCCAGCTCAGTGTGCACGCCAGCGTGCCTTTCACCAGGATGCCCTGGGAATCGAACCCTGGACCTCCTGGGCCTCCTATATGATAAACAGGAGCCCAATCGCTTGAGCCACATCCATTTCCCTCAATGTCTTCATAATGTCTTATTTCTTTAGCCATGTTGTCCTTCAACTCCATGATTTGATTTAGGAGATTTGTATGAACCTCATTGATGAGCTGTCTGAAATCCTGTGTCTCATCTGGAGCTTTGATTTGTTCCTTTGCCTGAATCATATCTTCCTCTTTGTTTGTATGGCTTGTAATTTTTTGCTGATGCCTAGGCATCTTATTCTCTTTTTTTAAATTTTAAAAAAATTTATATATATATACATATATATATATGTGTATATATGTATATATATGTATGTATTTTAAAAGGTACTTAGATTACCTAAATATTACACAGAAATTACAGGGATTCCCATGTTCCCCACCTCCCACACCTCCCACAACATCCCACACAAACATCCTTCATCATCAGTGTGACTCATCACCCTCAATGGATATATACATCCTAGGGCCTTGCCACCAAACATAGACCACAGTTCATATCATAGACCACGCAGTTGAAATACAGGGGCTTTTTCGGGACTTGGGGGTTGTCCTGAGTGCCGTTGTGGTGACGGATGTAGTCCATTTTAAATCAGCATATAGGCATCTTATTCTGATGCTGAGTTTACTCTGATGTTCAGTCTCTCTCTTGTCTAGAGATTTACTGTTAAATAGCTGTGTGCTACCACTGTTCTTTGGTTCTTGGTTCAACTTGTTCTAGATATTTAAGATCCCCTGTTTAACTGCTCAAATGAGAGCTGAGGACCCAGTAATGGGGTGCAGGCCAGTTTCCAAAGGGCCTAGGAAAGGGTAGCAGTAAAGACACCTGCTTGCCTCTTTTAGTATTATTTTTCCTTTTTTGTGAAACTTCTCTGGTCTGGCCAGCAGATGGTGCTCTTGCCAAGATCTCTCAGCTCAGACCCCAGGTGCTAAGGGAGAATGCATTCGGATTAACTCCTGGGGCAGGGGGCCTATGCAGAACCAATGTCCTCAGGGCGGGCCAAGCCTCACAGACAGACTTTCTCGGAGGCTGTTCTCCCTTGTCCAGCCACACCCTCTCTCCCTCTCCCTCCTTTGCAACCAGCTATGTTTAGCTCCCTGCTGGCTCTCAGGACAAGCAATGTTGCCGCCCTGCTGGGCCTGGAAGTGTGCGACCCTCCACTGTAGCAGACCAGGTTCCCTGGCCAAAATTTGAATTTGGTGTAGGCTGTGTCCCTCTCTCCCCCTTTCTTAGAGAAGAGGACCCCAGTCCTCAGGCCACAGGTACTGCAGTCTGCACACCACTCTTTGCTCCTCGGTGGTGGGGAGGGTGCCCGCTGCTGCCTCTGCAGCTCTGCTCCCTGATTCTTCAGCCAGCTGAGGCCCCTTTCCTTCATCTCCCCTCTCTTCTGGGTGGCGTCTCACCTTCCCCTGGTGTCCTGAGCCCCAGAGCAACCCTGCAGACAGTCTCCATCTCTCCTCTCTCTATTTTTTTTCTGGGAGAGAGGTGATCCCTCTGCCTCCATCTTCCTAGATGTTGCCTCGGAAACTTTCTTTTAACATTTTTCTTTTGGGTAGTGCGCATCTGCTGATCAATTGTCTCAGCTTTTGTTTTTCTGAAAATGACTTTGTTTGCCTTCATATTGAAGACTATTTTTACTGACTGTAGAATTCTAGGTTGACTTCATCCAGGACCAGATGGCGTTACAGGTGAAGCCTACCAATCATTCCAAGAAGATCTAATACCAATCTTGCTCATACTCTTCCAAAAATTGAAAGGGAAGTAATACTACAAAACTCATTCTATTATGCCAACGTCACCCTAATACCAAAGCCAGATAAAGATAATTACAGACCAGTTTCTCTAATGAATATAGAAGCAAAAGTCTTCAACAAAACCTGCAAACTGAATCCAAAAACACATTAAAAGAATTAATTATATATCACGATCAAATGAGTTTTATCCCAGGTACGTAAGCATGGTTCATCACAAGAAAATCAATTAGTGTAACACAACACATTAATAAATTGTAAAAGTAAAGTCACATGATCCTCTCGACACAGAAAAGGCATTTGACAAAATACAGCATCCTTTCTTGATAAAAACTCTTAGAAAGATAGGAGTAAAAGGAAACTTTGTCAACATGGTAAAGTTCATATGTGAAAGCCCCACAGCTAACATTGTATTCAATGGTGAAAAACTGAAAGCTTTCCCACTGAGATCGGGAACAAGACTAGGATGCCCACTTTCTCCACTGTTATTCAATTTTGTGCTAGAAGTCCAAGCTAGAGCAGTTAGGCAAGATAAAGAAATAAAAGGTGCCCAAATAGGAATGGAAGAAGTAAAACTTTTGCTATTTGCTGATGATATAATCCTATACCTAGAAAATCCTGGAAAATCTACAACAAAGCTACTAGAACTAATAGACGAGTTCAGCAAAGTAGTAGGATACAATATTAACATGCAAAAATCAGTAGTGTTTTTATACACTGCTAATGAGCAATCTGAGGAGGAAGTCAGAAAAAAAAGTTCCATTTACAATAGCTACTAAAAGAATCAAATATTTAGGAATAGGGAAGCAGCTGAGGCTCAATTGGTGGGGCTCCTCTTTACTATATGGGAGGCCCCGGGTTCGATTCCCGGGGCCTCCTGGTGAAGGCAAGCCAGCCCGATGGTGCGGTGAGCTGACGGCCTGCGCAGCGCGGTGAGCTGGCGCAGCAAGGTGACGCAATAAAGGGAGACAAGCAGACACAGAAAAATGCAAAGCAAATGGACACAGCGAGCATAAGCAGCAAGGGGGGATAAGTAAATAAATAATCTTTAAATGAAAAAAAAAATTAGAATAAACTTAAGGACATAAAGGATCTATATTCAGAAAACTACAAAAATTGCTAAAAGAAACCAAAGAAGACCTAATAAATGGAAGGTCATTCTGTGTTCATGGAATGGAGGATTAAATACTGTTAAGATGCTATAGCAGTTTGATAGTATTTATGAATTCCAAAAAAAAAAAAATATGTTTGTAAACTGGTTGGTCCCTCTGGGTGTGATAACCTTTGATTGTATTAGATTTAGCTGAGATGTCTTTGATTAAATTACGTTAAGATTAGGGCTTTGATTCGACCACATCAGAGTTGAGTCCCTGCCCCCTTAGCAGGGCTATGCAAATAGACAGTAACACAGAAACACAGAAGGCCTAGGAAGAAAGAGAGCTCCATAGACACAGAAGAGGAGAGAACTTGGTCATTTCAGTCCTGCCATATGACAGAAAGGAAAAGGCTCAAACAGCTAAACCCCAGGAAGAGAAACGGTCTCTATGCCAGCCTGTAGCTGAGAGAGGAAAAATGAACCCTCACAGGGATCAGCAACCATCTTGCTTCAACACGTGGCAAACTGACTTGGGTGAGAAACCAACCTTGTGTTAGACTCTTTAGGGCCTTGTAACTTGTAAAAGCTTTTACCCCAAATAAATACCCTTTATAAAAGCCAACAGGTTTCTGGAACTTTGCATCAGTACTCCTTTGGCCAACTAATACAGATGTCATTTCTCCCCAAACTGATTGACATTTACAACACAATCCCAATCAAAATTCCAACCACCTTTTTTTTTCAGAACTAGAAAAGCCAATTATCAAATTTATTTGGAAGGGCAAATACGGCAAAAATGTCTTAAAAAAGAAGAATGAAGTTGGAAGGCTCTCACTTTTGCACTTTAAAGCATATTAGCGGGAAGCGGCTGTGGCTCAATCAGTAGGGCTCCCGTTTACCATATGGGAGGCCCCGGGTTCGGATCCCGGGGCCCCCTGGTGAAGGCAAGCCCGCCTGCGCGGCGTGGTTAGCTGACCCAGCGAGCACAAGCAGCAAGGGGGGGATAAATGAATAAATAAATAAAATCTTTAAAAAAAAAAAAAAATAAAAATAAATAAATAAATAAATAAATAAAGCATATTAGCTACAGTGGTAAAAACAGTGTAGTACTGGCATAAAGAGAGACAGCTTGACCAATTGAATCAAACTGAAAATTCAGAAATAGACCACCACATCTATGATCAAGTGATTTTTGACAAGACTCTCGAACCTAACCAACAGGGTCAGAACAGTCTATTCAAAGAATGGTGCTGGAGAACTAGATAGCCATATCTAAAAGAAAAAAAGAGGATCCCTATCTCACCTTATACAAAAACTAACTCAAAATGGATCAAAGACCTAAATATAAAAGATAGAACCATAAAACACCTAGAAGAAAATGTAGGAAAACATCTTCAAGATCTTTTGGTAGGTGGTGTTTTTTTAAACTTATACCCAGAGTACAAGCAACGCAAGAAAAAAATAGACGAATTCCTCAAAATTAAGTACTTTTTGTCTTCAAATGACTTTGTTAAGGTGGAAAAGCAGCCTACTCAATATGGAGAGAGTTTTTCAGAAACCACATCTCCAATAAAGGTTTGATCTCCATGTTATATAAAGAGATCACACAACTCACTGATAAAAAGACAAGCAACCCAATTAAAAAATGGACCAGACTTGAATAGACATTTTTCCAAAGAGGAAAAACAAATGGCCAAAAAGCACATGAAAAGATGCTCAACATCACTAGCTATTAGGGAAATGCAGATTAAAAAAATTAGATATCATTTCACTCTTTACAGAATGGCCATTAAAAAAACAGAAAACTACAAGTGCTGGAGAGGATGTGGAGAAATGGGAACCCTCCTTCACTATTGGTGGGAATGTAGAATGGTGCAGCCTCTGTGAAAGACAGTTTGGTAGCTTCTCAGGAAGCTAAATATAGTTCTGCCATATGATCTGGCGATCCCACTACTAGGAATATATTCAGAAGAGCTGACAGCAAGGACACGGACAGACATTTTCCCACTGATGTTCATAGTGGCATTATTCATAATTGCTGAAAGATGGAAATAACCCAAGTGCTCATCAACTGATGAATGGAATAACAAAACGTGGTATGTACATACGATGGAATACTATTCAGCTGTCAGAAGAAATGAAGTCAGGATGTATATGACAATATGGATGAATCTTAAGGACATTATGTTGAGTGAAATAAGCCAGACACAAGAGGACAAATATTGTATGGTCTCACTAATATGAACTAAATACCATGAGTAGATTCATGGAGTTAAACTATAGAGTATAGGTTACTAAGAGACAGAATGTGGGTTGAGAAGGGGGCGCTGATGCTGACCGTATGTAGAATGTTTAATAAGGTGGACTGTAAATATGTGGAGATGGATAGAGTTGGTAACACATAGTGAGCACGACTAATACTGCTGATTTGTAAGTGTCTGTGTGGCTGAAAGCTGGTTGTCTAGGGAGGTTAGTGTCAATTGAAGAGAGCTGGAGGATAATCTAGGGACTGTGTATCATGGTGATTTCAGCGGTGGATGACAGTGGGGGTTAATAGCATACATACAAGAATGTTCCTCTATTACAAGGTGTTAAGAATATTGAGATACATGGAAAACACAACTAATGTATCGTATAGACTGTAGTTAACAGTAATATTGTGATACTTTTATAACAGTGGCAAAGAAGGTACTACATCAATGCTAAGGGCCAAGAAAAGGGGAGTTAAGGAGATATGGGACTTTCCTTTGGAGTAAGGAAGACGTTCTGAAGTGGACTGAGCTTTTGACAGCACAGCTCTGTGATGAAACTGAGAGCCACTGAGCAGACGCTGGGTGAATTGCACAAGGCAGGGTCATATAACACAGTGGACCCCACTGTGAACGGTGTGCTGTGGCTAGCAACACAGATATGAGAGCGTTCTCTCATGAACTGTAAGAAACATACAATACCAGTGCACTGTGTTAGTAATGAGATGGCTTGTGGGAAAAATACACAAATATAAGCTTTGTGTATATATAGAGAAAGAGAGGCAGCCATGTCATTGGAGAAATGATTTGCACAGAAATATTTAGATGAAGCTTGAGGGAACGTTTGTGAAGGGAGGTACAGATATCTGAACAGGCAAAATGAACTTCGTGAAATGGAGGCTGGTGTGCAGCTCTGAGGCTTGAGGCAGTTGAGCAGGTAGCGGGAGATGCAGGAATGGGCTGAAACACTCTGCTCTGGCACTTCCCTTCTTAGCTGGAGGATGCTGATGGAGAGAGGAGAGGAGGTGGGACTGCTGCAGTAGGACAGACGGGCATGGCCATAAGATGTTCTTCATAGAAGGTTATCATTTAAAGGGTATTCTTGTTAACAGAATTCCTCACTTTTATCCTATGAATTGAAGTCAGAGACAAGAACTCTTCCATCTCTTCAGTGCTCTAATTTTAAAAGTTGAAGCAAAGGAGCACATTTGGAACGGAAAAGCAGCTTCAAAGAGGCAGAGTCCACCCTCCATTCTAACAGAAAGATCACCTGCCTTTACTTCCGAATATTTTAGCAGCCAGAAAGTTCCTCTTCAGACCCTTCCAGTTTGAGCTTTCACACCTGTGAAGATGGCTGCCACTGTGTGACTGTCCCCTCAGTCCAGGTGCACTTGTTTAATGATTGACCCGGGGTTCAGCATGCTTGCCAGGCCTCGCACCTCGTTCCCACACCCGTGTGAGTATGGATGTCCCAGTGTGGAGCTGTGAGTGTGTCGTGTGCTGGAGGGAGAGCCCTGGGGGCAGGGAGGGGTGTGGTCAGTGTTAAGGTCCCCCATTTCTGGCACAGTGCCTCGTATGGATTCCATATGTGTTTCATTGATTACTTTTGTTAAATCAATTTGATTTTTGCTTGCATTTAGAAGAAAATTTATTAGCTATTGAATTGACTACTTTTAAAATATTGTATTAAAAAGCCTTTTGTTACAGGGTGAATTGAGTCCCCCCAAAAGTCATACACATTCAAGTGCTCCCATGAATGGGACCTCCTTATTTAAGTGGGTCCTAATCCACTATGATCGGTGTCCTTGTAAGAAGAGGGTGTTGGACACAGCCGGGAGGAGACAGAGTGGAGTGGCCCCGGGACGGGGGAAGCAGAGAGCCAGCAAGGGGGAGTCCCGCCAGCGGCTCCGTGCCGCCAGGCTTCTGGCCCGTGCGTTACTGCTGTTTACGCCACCCAGTTTGTGGTCCTTCTAAATAATCCATGATTCAAAGAAGAAATCACAAGTGAAAACAGGAACTATTTCAAACTCAATAATGATGAAAACATACACATAAAACATTATGGGATGTAACCAAAGCAGTCCTTACAAGGTAGCTTATAGTTCTAAATAAAAGATTTCAATATTAATGTCAGGCAAAAAAACCCCACACATTATGCTAAGTGAAAGAAACCAGACACAAAGTATAACATATTGTATGATTCTATTTATATAGAGTGTAAATATAAATCAATTTATAAAGATGGAAATCGATTAGTGGTTATGTAGGACTGGGGACTGATAAGAGGTGACTGCTAAGGGGTATGGAGTCTTTTTTTTTGAGTAATGAAATGGTTCTAAAATGTTTTGTGGTGATGAATGCACCACACTGTGATTATACTAAAAGCCATTCATTGTACACTTTGAATAGATTGTATGGTATGTGAATATATCTCAATAAACTGTGTTTAAAAATATTCTAGGTTTTACCTTAAGAAGCTAGAAAAAATGAGTAAATTAACCCCTAAGTAGGGATTGAGATGGGTCATAAACCTAAACATAAAAGCTATAACTACAATGCTTCTATAAGGAGAGCTAGGAGAATATCTTTGTGACTTTGGGGTAAGCAAAGTTTTTTTTGTGAATCAAACAATATTTTACACAATATATTTGGTTCATAATAATGCATTCATACAGTATTTATCCTTTTGTGTCTGGCTTGCCTCACTCAACACAATGTCCTCCAGGTTCATCCATGTTGCCATATGCTTTACGACTTCATTTCTTCTTACAGCTGCATAATATTCCATCTTGTGAATAGACCACAGTTTGTTTATCCATTCATCTGTTGATGGACACCTGGGTTGTTTCCAACTTTTGGCAATGGTGAATAATGTGGCTATGAACATCGGTGTGCAGATGTCTGTTCGTGTCACTGCTCTCAGTTCTTCTGGGTATGTACCCAGTAGTGGTATCGCAGGGTCACGTGGCAAGTCTATATTCAACTTCTTTAGGAACTGCCAAACAGTCCTCCATAGTGGCTGTACCATCCTGCATTCCCACCAACAGTGAAGAAGTGTTCCTATCTCTCCACATCCTCTCCAACACTTGTAGTTCTCTGTCTTTTTAATAGTGGCCATTCTGATAGGTGTGAAATGATATCTCATTGTAGTTTTGATTTGCATTTCCCTAATCATGAGTGATGTTGAGCATTTCTTCATGTGTTTTTTTGCCATTTGTATTTCTTCTTCGGAGAAATGTCTATTCAAGTCTTTGGCCCATTTTTTAATTGGGTCATTTGTCTTTTTATTGTTGAGCTGTAACATCTTTTTATATATCCTGGATATTAAACCCTTATCCGATATGTGATTTCCAAATATTTTTTCCCATTGAGTTGGCTGCCTTTTCACCCTTCTTTTTTTTTTTTTAAAGATTTTATTTTTTATTTATTCATTTATCCCCCCCTTGCTGCTTGTGCTCGCTGGGCCAGCCAACCACGATGCACGGGAGGGCCCGCTCCCACCAGGAGGCCCCAGGAACCGAACCTGGGGCCTCCCACATGGCAAACGGGAGCCCCACTGATTGAGCCACAGCCGCTTCCCATGCCTTTTCACCCTTCTGACAAAGTCCTGTGAGGTGCAAAAGTGTTTAATTTTGAGGAGGTCCCATTTATCTACTTTTTCTTTTGTTGCACGTGCTTTGGGTGTGAAGTCCAAGAAACCACCACCTACTACAAGGTAGGATATAAGATGTTTCCTTACATTTTCTTCTAGTAGTTTTATGGTCCTGGCTTTTATATTTAGATCTTTGATCCATTTTGAGTTGATTCTTGTATAGGGGGTGAGATAGGGGTCCTCTTTCATTCTTTTGGTTATAGATATCCAGTTCTCCCAACACCATTTGTTGAAGAAAATGTTAGGTCCCGTTAACGTTAAATCAGTAGGTTTGTCAAAAACCAGTTGACTGTATAGGTGAGGGTTTATTTCTGGATTCTCAATTCTATTCCACTGATCGATGTGCCTATCTTTATGCCAGTACCGTGCTGTTTTGACCACTGTAGCTTTGTAATATGTTTCAAGGTCACGCAGCGAAATTCCTCCCACATTGCTCTTCTTTTTCAGCATACTTTTGGCTATTCGGGTGCACTTACCCTTCCAGATGAATTTGGTAATTGCCTTCTCTAATTCTGTAAAGTAAGCTGTTGGGATTTTGATTGGTATTGCATTGAATCTATAAATCAGTTTGGGCAAGATTGACATCTTCACGATATTTATTCTTCCAATCCATGAACACGGAATGTCTTTCCATTTGTTTAGGTCGTTTAAAATTTCTTTTAGCATTTTTTTGTAGTTTTCTGCATATAGGCCCTGTACTTCCTTGGTTAAATTAATTCCTAGGTATTTGAGTCTTTTTGTTGCTATTGAAAATGGAATTTTCTTCCTGATTTCCTCCTCAGATTGTTCAGTACTAGTGTACAAAAACATTACTGATTTTTGTGTGTTGATCTTATATCCTGCCACTTTGCTGAACTCATTTATTAGTTCAAGTAGCTTTGTTGTGGATACTTCAGGATTTTCTAAGTACAGGATCATGTCATCTGCAAACAGTGAGAGTTTTACTTCCTCTTTTCCTATTTGGACGCCTTTAATTTTTTTGTCTTGTCTAATTGCCCTAGCTAGAACTTCTAGTACAATGTTGAATAACAATGGTGACAGTGGGCATCCTTGTCTTGTTCCTGATCTTAGGGGGAAAGCTTTCAACCTTTCCCCATTGAGTATGATGTTGGCTGTGGGTTTTTCATATATGCCTTTCATCATATTGAGAAATTTTCCTTTTATTCCTATCTTTTGAAGTATTTTTATCAAAAAAGGATGTTGGATTTTGTCTAATGCCTTTTCTGCATCTATTGAGATGATCATGTGGTTTTTTTCCTTCAACTTGTTAATGTGGTGTATTACATTGATTGATTTTCTTATGTTGAACCAGCCTTGCATACCAGGAATAAATCCCACTTGGTCGTGATGTATAAGTCTTTTGATATGCTGTTGGATTCGATTTGCAAGTATTTTGTTGAGAATTTTTGCATCTATGTTCATGAGAGAGATTGGTGTGTAATTTTCTTTTCTTGTGGAATCTTTATCTGGCTTTGGTATTAGGGTGATGTTGGCTTCATAAAATGTGTTGGGTAGTTTTCCCTCCTCTTCAATTTTTTGGAAGAGTTTAAACAGGATTGGTGTTAATTCTTTTAGAAATGCTTGGTAGAACTCACCTGTGAAGCCATCTGGTCCTGGACTTTTCTTTGCTGGGAGATTTTTGATGATGGATTCAATCTCCTTAATTGTGATTGGTTTGTTAAGTTCTTGTATTTCTTGTTGTGTCAGTGTAGGTTGGTTATGAGTTTCTAGAAATTTGTCCATTTCATCCAGGTTGTCTAGTTTGTTGGCATATAGTTTCTCATAATATCCTCTTATGATTCTTTTTATTTCTGTGAGGCCATTTGTAATTCCCCCCCTTTCATTTCTGATTGTATTTATTTGCATCTTCTCTCTTTTTTCTTTGTTAGTCTAGCGAGGGGTTTGTCAATTTTATTGATCTTCTCAAAGAACCAGCTTTTGATTTTGTTGATTTTCTCTATTGCTTTTTGTTCTCATTTTCATTTATTTCCTCTCTAATCTTTATTATTTCTTTCCTTCTTTTTGCATTGGGATTGGTTTGCTGTTCTTTCTCTAGTTTCTCAAGTTGTTCAGTTAAATCTTTGAGTTTAGCTCTTTCTTGTTTCTTAATATAGGCATTTAGGGCTATAAATTTCCCTCTCAAGACTGCCTTTGCTGTATCCCATAAGTTTTGATAAGTTGTGTTCTCATTTTCATTTGTCTCAATATATTTACTGATTTCACTTGCAATTTCTTCTTTGACCCACTGAATATTTAGGAGTGTGTTGTTCAGTCTCCACACATTTGCAAATTTCCTTTTATCCTGTCTGTTATTGATTTCTAGTTTCATTCCATTATGATCTGAGAAGGTGCTTTGTATAATTTCAATCTTTTTATATTCATTGAGAGCTGTATTGTGACCTAACATGTGGTCTATCCTGGAGAAAGATCCATGGGCACTTGAGAAGAATGTATAATCTGCTGAGTTTGGATGCAGTGTTCTGTATATGTCTGTTAGGTCTAACTTGTTTATCATATTGTTCAAGTTCTCTGTTTCCTTGTTGATCTTCTGTCTAGTTGTTCTATCTAATGATGTGAGAGGGGTGTTGAAGTCCCCGACGATTATTGTAGAACTGTCTATTTCTCCCTTCAGTTTTGCCAGAGTTTGTCTCATATATTTTGGGGCACCCTGGTTAGGTGCGTAGATATTTATGACCGTTATATCTTCCTGGAGGATCGTCCCTTTTATTAATATATAATGGCCTTCCGCATTCTTATCACTTTTTTGCATTTGAAGTATGTTTTGTCTGATATTAGTATAGCTACCCCTGCTCTTTTCTGTTTACTATTCGCATTGAGTATCTTTTTCCAACCTTTTACTTTCAGCTGTCTTGTATCCTTGTGTCTGAGATGAGTTTTTTGTAAGCAGCATATGGATGGCTCATGTTTTTTTATCCATTCTGTCAGCCTGTATCTTTTGATTGGGGAATTTAATCCATTCACATTCAATGATATTACTGAAAATGCACTATTTATTTCCTCCATTTTATTCTTTAGTTTTCATATGTCATCTTATTTTTGTCTTTCTTTTTACTCTTTTGGTTATCCTTTCTGCTTTTCTTTCTTCTATACTCTCCTCCAAGCCTCTCTCTCCTGTCTTTTTCTTTCAGGTTCTAAGGCTTCCTTTAATATTTCCTGCAAAGGTGGATTCTTTTTTGCAAAGTCTCTTAGTTTCTGTTTGTTGGTGAATACTTTATATTCACCTTCATATTTGAAGGACAGTTTTGCTGGGTAAAGAATTCTCAGCTGGCAGTTTTTCTCTTTCAGTTTCCTAATTGTATCATACCACTGTCTTCTCGCCTCCATGGTTTCTGAAGAGAAATCTGCACAAAGTCTTACTGGACGTCCTTTGTACGTGATCGTTTGCTTCTGTCTTGCTGCTCTGAGCATTTTCTCTTTATCTTTTACATTTGACATTTTGAATAATATGTGTCTTGGCGTAGGTCTATTTGGATTTATTCTTATTGGGGTACGGTGTGCTTCTTGGACATGAAAGTTCATTTCTTTCGTCAGAGTTGGGAAATTTTCAGCTATTATTCCCTCAAATACTCTTTCTGCCCCTTTTCCTTTCTCTTCTCCTTCTGGAACTCCAAGGACACGTATGTTCTTGTGTTTTGTGTTGTCATTCAACTCTCTGTGCCCCTGCTCAATTTTTTCCATTCTTTTCTCTCTGTGTTCTTTTCTCTCTTCAATTTTAGCTGCTCTGTCTTCGGTATCACTTATTCTTTCTTCTATCATTTCGAGTCTGCTGTTGTATGCTTCAAATGTATTTTTTACTTCACCTATTGTGTCTTTCATTCTCATGAACTCCGTTACTTTTCTGTTCATGATTTCAAATTCTTCTTTATCTTCGCGCAATAACTTCTTGATGTCATTGATCTCTTTAACTATTTTCTCTTTCATCTCATTAATTTGATTTTGGAAATGTGTGCTCATCTCACTGATTAGTTCTCTCAAATTCTGCATCTCTTCTGGGACTTTGCTGTATTCCTTTTCTTGGGCCATGTCTTCTATTTTCTTAGTATGGCCCGTAATTTTTTGTTTGTGCTTAGGCATCTGGCTAGTTTGTATTTTACTTAGATACTGTATCTTTTTCTCTTTTAAGGGGTTTTAGTGGCAGGAGCCTGTGAGTTACCACCGCTCTTTGATTTTTGGCTCAACCTTGATTGTTAGGATTGTTCTGCTGGTTGCTCAAAACTGGGCACTGGACCCAGTAATTGGTTGTAGAGTTGTTTCCTAGGGCCTTGGGCAGGGAGGCTATAGAGGCCAGGAAAAAGACTCTCTTACTTACTAATTTTCTTATGTGCACTTCCTTGGTCTGCCAGGAGATGGCGCTTGTTGGCAGCTCTCAATTCAATGCCTGGTCGGAGCGTATTTGTTGTGACACAGGCCAGATCAATGTGATAGAGCTTCCTGTCTGGGGGCTAGGAGCCCTGTGATTCAAACTTTCTGAGACAGTTCTCCAGACTTCTCTCATAGCGCCCCCTTTTCCCAGCTAGGAAATATTTCCACTCCCCTCTGAATCCTCAGCAATCAGTCCCTGTTAGTAGAGGAGGAGATTGGGAGGTTTGTATATCTTTAGCCCCTTGCAGGCTCCAAGGCAAACAATGGCGCAGCCCCACCCAGCCTGGAAGGGCTCTCGGGACAGGGGAGACCAAACCTGGGAGTCCAAAGCAGGGTCAGCCCCAGGCTCTCTCTCCCCTCTCCCGTGGTGTCCTCAACAATTAGTCCAGGCTAGAAGAGAGGGAGGTTGCGAGGATCGGATTTCTCCAGTCCTTTCCGGGGTCCCAGGACAAACCGCCGTATGGAAGGGTCCGTGGGGCTCTGCAGCCCAAATTTCAGGTCCGAACCTGAGTCAGCCTAAGGCTGTGTCCCTCTTTCTCCCGTTTCCAGGAGTGGTAGATCCCTGGAGCCCCATTTGTCTGTGGTCGCAGGCCCAGGGGCCCGAGAATTCTGAAGAGTGTGGGGGAGGGTGCCGGCAGCAGCAGAAGCTGCTACTTGCAACTCACAGTTCTGTAGTTGCGATTTCCCTCTTCTGTCCCTCTCTCCTCTGGGTGGTGTGCAGCCTTCACCTGCTGACCTAAACCCTAGAAGATCTTTTTCGGTGCTGTTTCAGCCTGTCCTCTAGCTATTTTTCTGGAGAAGAGATTCCCGTGTCTTACTAGTCCGCCATCTTCCCGGAAGCCCCCTCATTTGCCTTTTATTGGTACTTGGCTTCTCCCAGCATTTTTATGTACTTTTCCCATCGCTGTCCTTGCGTTACTGATGAGGAAGCAGGCTTGGGTTGGCGAAGTAGCTGCCTAGCATCATGCACAGTGGTGGCAGTGAAATGTGCAGCCTTCTCTTTCTGATGTTTTTAACCTTATACGAAGCCTCCCGACCAGGTTGAATATTTTTCCACAATTATTTTTTAGTGATTGTGCTTTAGTTTCCTAGGCTGCTCAAAGCAGATACCATGAAATGGGTTGTCTTAAACAATGGGAATTTATTAGCTTACAGTTTCAGGCCATTGGAAAGTCCAAATCAAGGCATCACCAGGCGATGCTTTCTCCCCGAAGACTGGCTGCCCGTGATCCTGGACTCCTCTGTCACATGGCAGGGCACGTGGCGGTGTCTGCTGGCCTCTCCCTTCTCTTCTGGGTTTTGTTGCTTTTAGCTTCTTGCTCCTGTGGCTTTCTCTCTCTCCCTCTTTCTGTATTCATTCTGTTTAGAGAAGACTCCAGTAAGATGATTAAGATCTGCCCTGGGCCATGCCTTAACTGCAGTAGCCTCATCAAACGGTCCTACTTACCTTTTTTACCTTTACACCCACAGGAATGGATTAGTTTAAGAACATGATTTTCTAGGGTATATACAGCTTTAAGTCACCACAGATCATATCTTCTCACGTGAATTATCTGGTTCATGTCCTTTACTTTCTTACCCAGGAATGTGAACAAGAACATGAGCTTGAAATTGCTGGGCTGAGTAGCAGACATAAAGATGAAGTTGACCGGCTGCGGGCAGAGCTGGATGGCTGGAAGCGGCGGGCGGCAGCTGAGCTTCAGCAGCAGGCGGCGTCCCACCAGGAGGAGATGCAGCGGCTGGAGCTGCAGGCCCAGGTGTGTGTGGCCGCGTGTGCTCAGGCCAGGCATCGTGGTACAGATTTACACCTGAAGTGGTCCCTGCTCTTGGGATGCAGTGGGTGCTGGGAATTGGGAAAGGTACCAGTTAGGGATGATTTGTCATAAAGCAGGCAGTGTGTGCTGGGGGCTTGGGAGGCAGGGGGGTGGGCAGCAGCCCGAGGAGCAGTGTAGAATGTTTATTAAGGAGGTAAACCTGGCCACCCCCAACAGAAACGCAATCCTGAGACTTGTCCCCCAGGATGAGGAAGTGAGCAGCATTAGCGAGTAGGGTCGTGTGATGTCACCTGGGCCTCGTCAGACACGGCTCTCTTCCCTCTAGACGGTGCATTCCCTTGAGCTAGAAGCGCTTCGCCTGAGTCTGAATAACATGCACACAGCTCAGCTGGAGTTGACTCAGGCCAACCTCCAGAAGGAGAAGGAGACGGCGCTGACGGAGCTGCGGGAGATGCTCAACAGCCGGCGTGCGCAGGAGCTGGCTCTGCTGCAGAGCAGGCAGCAGTGTGAGCTGGAACTCCTCAAGGAGCAGCATGCCCGGGAGAAGGAGGAAATGGCACTCAAGTGTGGGCAGGAGACAGGTACTGCCAGGAGAGGGTTCATTTCTAAATGCTTGCTCATTCCCTAAATGGCTTTTAGTTTCTTGTAAAGCACACACTTCTGTTTCTGTTTTGGGGAGCTCGTCCTGGGTAAAGTGCTCACGAGGTTTCTGTCCCCGCCCTATGGCACGTAGAAGGAGAGGCAGCAGCAGCAGCTGTGGGCCCCAGTGCCGTTGCAGAGTTTCTGGAGCTTGGGTATGAGCTCATCCTTGAATCCAGCCTCCACTTCCTTCGTGTTGACCAGCAATGTGTGTCAGTGTTCTGCTAGGCTCCGGGTTTCAGGTTCAAAAACTGGGTTTTGTCTTGCTCTTCTGTCCCCCTTGCCGTCTGTCATGATCTCCAATAGTGCTTTGTTAATTTTGGAAAATATGCATTGGATGCTGATTGTTCCTGTGCAGAAGCCTTTGTTAGCATTCGTAAACATTTTAAATTTTTATTAGTTTTCGTCACATGTGCTTCGTATTCACCAAACATACTCTACCCTCCTACCACCCCATACCCTTGTAACCTCTAATCCACTTTCTGTCTCTGCAAGTTTGCTATTTCTAGTCATCTCTTACAAGTGACATCATGCAGAATTTGTCCTTTTGTGTCTTGCTTATTTCACTGAGCATGTTTTCAAGGTTTTTCCGTGTTGTAGCATATCTTGGAACTTCACTCTTTCTTATGGCCCCAAGTAATATCCCATTGTATGGAGGCACCACATTTTGTTTATCCGTTCACTTGTTGACGGATGCTTGGGTTGCACCTTTTGGCTGGTGTGATGAGTGCTGCTGTGAACATTGGCATTCATGTATCTGTTGGGACCCTGATTCACCTTCTTTGGGTATATACCTAGAAGTGGAATTGCCAGGTCATATGGTCCCTTTTGAGGAACTGCTATATTGCTTTCCACAGTGGCTGTGCCCTTTTACATTCCCACCAGTGATACACTAGAGTTCCAGTTTCTCTGCATCATCTCCAACACTTGTTACTTTTTTTTTTAGGAGGTACCGAGGATTGAACCCGGGACCTCGTACGTGGGAAGCAGATAATCAACCATGGAGCTACATCTGCTTCCCTCCATTTAAAAAAATAATAGCCATCCATGTGAGTGCGAAGTGGTATCTCATTATGATTTGATTTGCATTTCCTAATGACTAGTGATGTTGAATATCTTTTCATGTGCTTATAGGCCATTTGTTTATCTATTCATTTTTTAACAGTGTTCCTTTTTTCTCAGGTCATGAAGATTTGTCTCTATGTTATCTTCTAAGAGTTTTATAGTTTTACATACGTTTAGGTCCTTGAGTCAATTTGAATTAATATTTGTATGTAGTAGCAGATGGAGCTCCACTTTGATCCTTTTGTATGTGGATATCCAGCTTACCCAACACCATTTGTTGAAGACTTCCTTTTCCCATTGCATGCATTTAGCACCCGTGTTGAAAATCAGTTGGCCTTATATGTGTGTATCCTTTTCTGGACTTTCAGTTCTGATCCCTTGTTCTATGTGTCTGTCTTTATGCCAGTACCATGCTCTTTTTTTTTTTTTTTTTTTTTTTTTAAGCAATTTTATTGAGATATATTCACTACCATACAATCCATCTAAAGTGCATGTGAATTTAGTGACTTTTGGTATAATCACAGAGTTGTGCATTCATGACTGCAATCAATTTTAGAGGCTTTTCATTACTCCAGAAAGAAAAAAACCCTTACCCCTTAGCAGTTACCTCTTAATCCTTCTATCCTTCCCCTGTCATATATAACTGCTAATCAAATTTCATCTCTGTAAATTTATTTATATATACATTTTATATACATGGAGTCAAACAATATGTAGTACTTTGTGTCTGGTTTCTTTCACTTAGCATAATTTTCTTTTACAATTGTTAGAAAAATATTACTATTCACTTCAGTCCGTAGTTTGCTCTAGGTATATTTTTGCCCAAATACCACCCTATTATTAACACCTTTTTAGAAATCAATTTTATTGATACGTATCAGTAAAGCATACAATCCATCCAAAGCCTACAGTCAATGGTATTTGGTTTAATCACATAGGTGTGCATTCATCACTTCAATCATTATTAGAGCATTTTCATTATTCCAGTAATAGTAAACAAAAACAGACAAGCAAAGCTCTCCCCCTTAGTAATAACTTCATCTCTCTATGCTTCCTGTGCTGTACATAGCTGCTATTCTGTTGCCATCTTTCTAATTTATTTGTACTTATATTTTATATAGATGGAGCCAAACAATATGGAATAACTTTTGTCTAGTTTCTTTCATTTAGTATATTTCCTTTTTTTTAAACGTAATGATCATTTTATTTTTTATTCATTTTTTAACTTTATTTTGTACATTTAATAATTGAAAAATATAAACAATTAGAAACTAAAAAGAAAACACATGAATAAAAACATCCGATTCTCAATTACATACATTTAAATTTTTTTTTTAATCATAAAATATGTTACAATATATTTGGTTCATAGTAATCCAGTGTACAGTATTTGTCCTTTTGTGTCTGGCTTGCTTCACTCAACACAATGTCCTCCAGGTTCATCCATGTTGCCATATGCTTTACAACTTCATTTCTTCTTACAGCTGCATAATATTCCATCGTGTGAATAGACCACAGTTTGTTTACCCACTCGTCTGTTGATGGACACCTGGGTTGTTTCCAACTTTTGGCAATGGTGAATAATGTGGCTATGAACATCGGTGTGCAGATGTCTGTTCGTGTCACTGCTCTCAGTTCTTCTGGGCATATACCCAGTAGTGGTATTGCAGGGTCACGTGGCAAGTCTATATTCAACTTCTTTAGGAACTGCCAAACAGTCCTCCACAGTGGTTGTACCATCCTGCATTCCCACCAACAGTGAAGAAGTGTTCCTATCTCTCCACATCCTCTCCAACACTTGTAGTTCTCTGTCTTTTTAATAGTGGCCATTCTGATGGGTGTGAAATGATATCTCATTGTAGTTTTGATTTGCATTTCCCTAATCATTAGTGATGTTGAGCATTTCTTCATGTGTTGTTTTTTTTTTTGCTATTTGTATTTCTTCTTTTTTTTTTGTAAGATTTTATTTATTTATTCATTTTTCCCCCCCCTGCTGCCCGTGCTCACTGGGTCAGCCAACCACGCCATGCGGGCGGGCCTGCCCCCACCAGGAGGCCCCGGGAACCGAACCCGGGGCCTCCCATATGGCAAACGGGAGCCCCACTGATTGAGCCACAGCCGCTTCCCATGTATTTCTTCTTTGGACAAATGTCTATTCAAATCTTTTACCCATTTTTTAACTGGGTCATTTGTCTTTTTATAACATCTCTTTATATAGTCTGGATATTAAACCCTTATCGGGAATGTGATTTCCTAGTATTTTCTCCCATTGGGTTGGCTGCCTTTTCACCCTTTTGACAAAAGCCTATGAGGTGCAAAAGTGTTGAGGAGGTCCCAATTATCTATTTTTTTCTTTTGTTGCATGTGCTTTGGGTGTAAGGCCCAAGAAATCACCCCCTACTACAAGGTCTTGAACATGTTTTCCTACATTTTCTTCTAGTAGTTTTACGGTCCTGGATTTAATTTAGGCCTTTGATCCATTTTGAGTTGATTCTTATATAGGGAGTGAGATAGGGGTCCTCTTTCATTCTTTTGGTTATAGATATCTAATTGTCCCAGCACCATTTTTTGAAGAGACTGTTTTGTTCCGTTAACATTAACTTGGTAGGTTTGTCAAAAAACAATTGACTGTACAGGTGTCTCAAATTGAGACACATTGATGTGTCGATCTGTATGCCATCCATGGGTCTATCTTTATGCCAGTACCATGCTATTTTGACCACTGTAGTTTTGTAATATGTTTCAAGGTTAGGCAGTGAAATCCCTCCCATGTCTCCCTTCTTTTTTAGAATGCCATTGGCTTTTCATGTGCACTTTCCCTTCCGAATGAATTTGGTAATTGCCTTCTCTAATTCTGTAAAGTAAGCTGTTGGGAATTTGATTGGTATTGCATTGAATCTGTAAATCAGTTTAGGTAAGATTGACATCTTCACGATATTTGTTCTTCCAATCCATGAATACAGAATGTCTTTCCATTTGTTTAGGTCTTTTTAAACTTCTTTTAGCATTGTTTTGTAGTTTTCTGCATATATGTCCTGTACTTCTTTGGTTAAATGAATTCCTAGGAATTTGAGTCTTTTTGTTGCTATTGAAAATGGAATTTTCCCCCAGATTTCCTCCTCAAATTGTTCATACTAGTGTTCAAAAACATTACTGAGTTTTGCGTGTTGATCTCATGGCCTGCCACTTTGCTGAACTCATTTATTAGCTGAAGTAGCTTTGTCGTGGATACTTCAGGATTTTCTAAGTACAGGATCATGTCATCCACAAACAGTGAAAGTTTTACTTCCTCTTTTCCTATCTGGATGCCTTTAATTATTTTTTCTTGTCTAATTGTCCTAGCTAGAACTTCTAGTACAATGTCGAATAACAATGGTGACAGTGGACATTCTTGTCTTGTTCCTGATCTTAGAGGGAAAGCTTTCAACCTTTTCCCATTGAGTATGATGTTGGCTGTGGGTTTATCATATATGCCTTTTATCATACTAAGGAATTTTCTTCTATTCTTATTTTTGAAGTGTTTTTTAATCAAAAAAGGATGCTGTATTTTGTTGAATGCCTTTTCTGCTCTATTGAGATGATCATGTGTTTTTTTTCCTTCAGTTTGTTAATGGGGTGCATTACGTTGATTTATTTTCTTATGTTGAATCAGCCTTGCATACCTTGATCTTCTGTCTAGTTGTTCTATCTAATGATGTGAGTGGGGTGTTGAAGTCTCCGACGATTATTGTAGAAATGTCTATTCCTCCCTTCAGTTTTGCCAGAGTTTGTCTCATATATTTTGGGACACGCTGGTTAGGTGCATAGATATTTATGACTGTTATATCTTCCTGGTGGATTGTCCGTTTTATTAATATATAATGGCCTTCTTTTTCTCTTATCACTTTTTTGCATTTAAAGTATGTTTTGTCTGATATTAGTATAGCTACCCCTGCTCTTTTTTGGTTACTATTCGCGTGGAGTATCTTTTTCGATCCTTTCACTTTCAGCTTTTTGTGTCCCTGGGTCTAAGGTGAGTTTCTTGTAAGCAGCATATGGATGGCTCATGTTTTTTTATCCTTTCTGTCCCCCTGTGTCTTTTTGATTGGGGAGTTTAATCCATTCTCGTTAAATGATATTACTGTCAATGTACTATTTACTTCCACCATTTTATACTTTGGTTTTCATATGTCTTATCATTTATTTGTCTGTCTTTTCACTATTTTGGTGATCCTTCTGCTATTCTTTCTTCTATACTCTCATCCAAGCCTGTCTCTCCTTCTTTTTATTTCAGGTTCTAATGCTTCCTTTAATATTTCCTACAAATGGTGATACTTTTTTGCATACTCTCTTAGTTTCTGTTTTTTTGTGTGTGAATATTTTATACTCACCTTCATATTTGAAGGACAATTTTGCTGGATAAAGAATTCTTGGCTGGCAGTTTTCTTCTTTCAGTGTCCTAATTGTATCATACCACTGTCTCCTCGCCTTCATGGTTTCTGCTGAGAAATTGCACTAAGTCTTACTTGGCGTCCCTTGTATGTAATGCTTTGCTTCTCCCTTTCTGCTTTGAGAATTTTCTCTATATCTTTGACATTTGACATTCTGCGTAGTATTTGTCTTGGAGTAGGCATATTCAGATTTATTCTGATTGGGATACGGTGCGCTTCTTGTTCATGTAAGTTCATTTCTTTTGTGAGAGTTGAGAAGTTTTCAGGTAATATTTCCTATTATACTCTTTCTGCCCCTTTTCCCTTCTCTTCTTCTCGAACTCCCATGACATGTATGTTGTTGCATTTCATATTGTCATTCAACTCTCTGAGCCCCTGCTCAATTTTTTTCCCTTTTCTCTCCTCAATTTTAGCTGTCCTGTCTTCAGTATCACTTATTCTTTCTTCTGCTATTTCAAATCTGTTCTTGTATGCCTCTAATGAGGTTTTGATCTCACCAATTGTGTCTTTTTTAAAAAAAGTGAAAAAAAATTTAAAAGATACTTGTATTATACCAATGTCACATAAAAAATATAGGGGAGGGAAGCGGATGTGACTCAATTGATAGGGCTACCGTTTACCATATGGGAGGCCCCGGGTTCGATTCCTGGGGCCTCCTGGTGAAGGCAAGCCAGTCCGCGCGGCGCGGTGAGCTGACGCAACAAGACGACCCAACAAAGGGAGACAAGCAGACACAGAAAAACGCACAGCAAATGGACACAGCAAGCACAAGCAGCAAGGGGGGGATAAATAAATAAATAAAATCTTAAAAAAAAAAAAAAAAAATATATATATATATATTTATGTGTGTGTGTGTGTGTGTGTATAGGGGATTCCTATATGTCCTGCTCCCCCATCGCCTACATTTTCCCACAGTAACAACATCCTTCATTAGTGAGGTACATTCTTTGCAATTGATGAACAGATTTTGGAGCATTGCCACTAAGCATGGATTAAAGTTTACATTGTAGTTTATACTCTTTCCCACCCAATTCTGTAGGTTATGGCAAGATTTATATGTATTGTGTCTTTCATTCCCGTGAGCTGTTACTTTTGTGTTCAGGATTTCAAACTCTTCTTTGCACTCACTCAGTGTCTTCTTTTTTTATATATGTTTTTAATCTTTTTTATTTGTTTTTTTCCAATGTCTTCTTGAAGTCATTTATTTATTTAACCATATTGTCTTTCAACTCCTTAATTTGATTTTGGAAATTTGTACACATCTCGCTAATTAGTTCTCTCAAATCCTGTGTCTCTTCTGGGGTTTTGCTATATTACTTTTCTTGGGCCATGTCCTCTATTTTCTTAGTATGGGTGATAATTTTTTGCTGATATCTAGGCATCCAATTAGAATGTAGTGTACTCAGATGCTCAATTTTTCCCCCTTTTGTAGGGATTTAGTGGCATGAGGCTGTGTGTTTCCACTGCTCTTTGATTCTTGGCTCGACCTGGATTGTTAGGATTGTCCCCTTTTTTTTTTTACCGGGAGGTCCCGGGGATCGAACCCAGGTCCCTCCATATGGCAGACGGACGCCCAACCAGTTGAGCCACATCTGCCCCCCAGGATTGTCCCTTTTAGTTGCTCAAAAATGGACACTGGACCCAGTAATTGGTTTTAGACCTCTTTCCTAGGGTCTTGGGCAGGGAGGCTATAGAAGCTAGTAAAAGACTTCTTTGGTCTGTCAGCAAATGACGCTCTTTGGCAGCTCTCAGTTCAGTGCCTGGTTGGAGTGTATTTCTTGCAACACAGACTGGATCAATGTGGTAGAGCTTCCTGCCTGGAGGCTAAGAGCCTTATAATCCAAACTTTCTCAGAGACAGTTCTCCAGTCTTCTCTGGCAGCCGCCTCCCTTTTCCCATCTAAGAAATATTTCCACTCCCCTCTGAGTCCTCAACAATCAGTCCTTGCTAGTAGAGAAGGAGATTGGTAGGTTTGTGTATCTTTACGCCTTGCAGGCTCCCAAGGCAAACGATGGCGTGGCCCTACCCCACCTGGAAGGACCCGTGGGGCACCGCCGACCAAATTTGTGGGTCAGACGCTGAGTCAGCCTTAGGCTGTGTCCCTCTCTCTCCCCTTTCTTGGGGTGGTAGGTTCCTGGAGCCCCCTTTGTCTATAGCTGCAGGCTCAGAGGCCTAAGAATTGTAAAGTGTCTGGGGCACCGCCGACCAAATTTGTGGGTCAGACGCTGAGTCAGCCTTAGGCTGTGTCCTTCTCTCTCCCCTTTTCTTGGGGTGGTAGGTTCCTGGAGCTCCCTTTGTCCATAGCTGCAGGCTCAGAGGCCTAAGAATTGTAAAGTGTCTTTAGTGTGGAGGAGGGTGCCAGCAGCAGCAGCCTCTGTCTTCAACTTATAGTTCTGTAGCTGTGAATTTCCCTCCTCTGTCCCTCTCTCTCTGGGCAGTGTCCAGCCTTCACCTGGTGTCCTAAACCCTAGATCTTTTCCTAGGTTGTTTCAGCCTGCCTCTAGCTACTTTTGTTTTGGAGGAGAGGAGAGTCCCATGTCTTTCTAGTCTGTCCCCTCCGCCCTGCCTTTTTTTTTTTTCCATTAACATACATTTGTTCTGATTCATGGAAGAACACTCATAGATTTACAGTGTTGACCACACTCCTCATCCACAGCAGGGCTCGCTGTGCTCTGCAGTCCTGTGCTTCACCCTCTAGCTTTTCTTCTAACGACTTACACGGCCCTAAACTTTGCCTCTCAGCCACAGTCACGCTGACAGGTTAGCACTGTTACTTACAGTCACTGTGATGTGCTGTCATCACTTCTATCCATTTCCAAAGAGTTACAGTCAACCTTATTACAAATTTTGCATAAATTAAGCCTCAGCTCCCCAATCTGTACCCTCATTCTATCTGCTGGTGACCTATGTTCTGGCTATTAACTCCATGAATTTACTCATTATATTTAGTTCATAGCAGTGAGATCGTGCAATATTTGTCCTTTTGTGTTTGGCTTATTTCACTCAACATTATGTCCTCAGGATTCATTCAGGTTGTTGCATTCATCAAGACTTCATTTCTTCTTACTGCTGAATAATATTCCATTTTGTGTACCACATTTTGTTTATCCACTCATTGGTCAATGGACACTTGGGTTGTTTCCAACTTCTGATAATTGTGAATAATGCTACTGTGAACGTCGGTGTGCAGTGTCTGTTTGTGTCCTTGTTTTCAGTTCTTCTGAGCATATTCCTAGTATTCTGATTGCTGGATTATATGGCAAGTCTATATTTAACTTCTTTAGGAACTGCCAAACAGTCCTCCACGTGGCTGTTTCATTCTATATTCCCACCAACAGTGAATAAGTGTTCCTATCTCTCCACATTCTTTCCAACACTTGTAGATTTCTGCTTTTATAATGGCTATTCTAGTAGGTGTGAAATGATATCTTATTGTAGTTTTGATTTGCCTTTCCTTAATAGGTAATGATGTTGAACATCTTTTCATATGCTTATTTGCCATTTGTATTTCCTCTTTGGAAAAATGTCTATTCAAGACTGTTGCCCATATTTTAATTAGGTTGCTTGTCTCTTTATTGTTGAGTTTTGAGATCTCTTTATATATATCATTGATATTAAACCCTTATTGGATATGTGTTTCCAAATATTTTCTCCCATTGAGTAGACTTTTTACCTTCTTGACAAAGTCCTTTGAAGCACAAAAGTGTTCAATTTTGAGTATCAAAAAAAATTTTTTTTAAGTGTTCAACTTTGAAGAGGTCACTATTTTTTCTTTCAATGCTCTTGCTTCAGGTGTATGGTCTTAGAAACCACCACCTACCACAAGATTTTGAAGATGCTTCCCTACATTTTCTTCTAGGAATTTTGTGGTCCTGGCTTTTATATTAAGTCTTTCATGCATTTTTAGTTAATTTTTGTATAAGGTGTGATATGGGGGTTTTCTTTCTTTTTTATTTATTTTTTTCATTAAAAAAATTTTTTTATTGAAGTATATCACTCATACATAAACATACATAAACAATAAGTATATAGTAATTGATGTGAAGTTACAAAATAAACATACATAACCTCATACAGGGCCCTCATACCTCACCCTACCATCAATACCTTGCATTGTTGTGACACATTTTAAACTAATGATTAAAGAGCTTCCTCAAAATATTACTACTAACCAAAGTATCTTACATTTGGTGTATTTTCCCCCAACCCACCTTATTATTATTATTATTATTATTATTATTATTATTATTATTATTATATCATTTATACGTGGATATACATAAACAATAAATGTATAATAAAAGTTGTGAACTTACAAAGCAAACATGTCTAACATCATACAGGGCTCCCATACATCAACCCTCCACCAATACCTTTCATTGTTGTGAGACATTCGTTACAAATTATGAAACAATACCGTCAAAATCTTACCACTAACTATAGTCCTTATCTTATATTTGGTGTATTTTTCCCCAAACCTACCCTATTGTTATGTTTTAATTATATTTTTATGACAGAAGTTGTAAACTTACAAAACAATCATGCACATGTGCAGAATTCCCAAACAACACCCTCTATCAACATAGCACACTGTGGTGGAACATTTGTTACAGATTATGAGATAATATCAGATTATTACCAGGTCATAGCGTACACTTGGCACACTTTTTCCATACTCCTCCATCATTAGCACAGTACATCTTTGGCATAGATGCATGAATATTACAGCATTGCTGTTAACCACAGTCCATAGGTCACTCCAGTTGTATTTTTCCCATGCTCCTCCATATTCCCACCTCCCTGCAATAGTGATGTACAAAGGACACTCCTGCATCTGTACCATCTGTACCATCAACAACAATCCTCATCTACCTCTGGATTTTCTGTGTTATTCAGTCCCTAGATTATTCTCTAGCTTTCTGTCAGTTGGCATTTAGATCCCTAAACTACTGTTTTCAGCCACATTCCCATTTATAAATCAGCTGTTACTCACTATAATGTGTTACCATCAACTCTGTACATTTCCACACTTTTACAGTACACTTAATTAAAACTTCTACATTCATTAAACATCAGTAGTCCATCTCAGTCCTCCTCTTATCTCCTTTAAGAATCCACCACCTACCACTGGGTCTTTAAGATATTTTCCTACATTTTCTTCTAGAAGCTTTATGGTTCTTGCTTTTATATTTAGGTTTTTGTTCCATTTTGAGTTGATTTTTGTATAAATTGTGAGATAGGGGTCCTCTTTCCTTCTTTTCTATGAATATCCAGTTTTCTTAGCACCATTTGTTGAATGGACTATTCTGCCTGAGCTGGGTGGGTTTGGCAGGCTAGTCAAAAATCACTTGACCCTAGATATGTGAGGGTTTGTTTCTAAACCATCAGTTTGGTTCCATTGGTCTATGTGTCTGTCTTCATGCCAGTACCATGTTGTTTTTGCCACTGTAGCCAGGTTATATGATTTAAAATCCAGACGTGAGAGTCCTCCAACTTCACTTTTTCTTTTTAAGATGTTTCTGGCTATTCGGGACCCCTTACCCTTCCAGATAAATTTGATAATTATGCTTTCCATTTATTTAAAAAATGCTGGTGGAATTTTTATTGGGATTGCATTGAATCTTTATATCAATTTGAGTAGAATTAACATCTTAATGATATTCCAATCTGTGAGCATGAAATGTTCTTCCAATATTTAGGTCTTTTTGATTTATTTTAACAATGAGTTATATATTTTTTTTGAATAGAAGTGCTTTACATTGTTGGTTAAGTTTATTCTTAAATATTTGGGTTTTATCTGTCATATTTTATTTTCACCACTCTTGACATTTAGTTACTTTTACTGATATAATCTTCGTTTCTAGACTCTTCCAAACTTCTCTCTCCTGTTTTTTCCTTTCAGGCTGTAGCACACCTTTTAGTATTTCCTGCAAAGCCTGTCTCTTGGTTACAGACTCTCTCAGTTTCTGTTTATCTGTGAATATTCTAAATTCGCCCTCATTTTTGAAAGACAATTTTGCCATTCTTCGCTGGCAGTTTTTCTCTTGCAGTATCTTAAATATATCATACCACTGTCTTCTTGCCTCCATGGTTTCGGATGAGAAATTGGCACTTAATCTTATTGGGTATCCCTTATATGTTATGCATTGCTTTTCTCCTGCTGCTCTCAGAATTCTCTCTTTGTCTTTGGCATTTGACATTCTGATTAGCATGTGTCTCGGAATTGATCTATTTGGATTTATTCAGATGGGAGTACGCTGTGCTTCTTGGACACAGATATCCATGTGCTTCAATAGTGTTGGGAAATTTTCTACCATTATTTCTTCAAATATTCCTTCTGCCCCTTTGCCCTTCTCTTCTCTTTCTGAGACACCCATGACATGTATGTTTGCACGTCTCTTACTGTTGTTTACTTCCCTGAGACCTTGCTCAATTTTTTCCATTCTTTTCTCCATCTGTTCTTTTGTATGTTCACTTTCAGAGTCCATTTCTTCAAGCTCACCAGTCCTTTCTTCTGCCTCCTCAAATCCGCAATTATATGATTCCAGTGTATTTTTTATTTCATTTATTGTGCCTTTCATTCCTATAAGATCTGCTGTTTTTCTGTGTATGCTTTCACATTCTTTGTTCTTTTTTAAGAATAATATCCTTAATCTCTTTAGCCATTTCATTGAATTTATTAGGAGATTTGTTTGAACATCTATGATTGGTTATCTCAACTCCTTTAAGTCACCTGGAAGCTTATCTTGTTCCTTTAACTGGGCCGTATCTTCCTGTTTCTTGGTGTGGATTGTAATTTTTTGTTGGTGTCTTGGCATCTGGCTTTCTAGATGTATTTATTCTGGGTGCAGTTTCCCTCTTTAGGTTTGGGCTTTCTTGCCCTTTCTCCCTTGCTGGTTGTGTAGTAGGAGCCAAGGATGTAGTTGGTGCTGTAAGCTGTGGAGGCTCAGGCTGCCCTCATTGCCCCAGGGACCAGTGAAGCTTCTAACTTTCTCCTTTGCCAGGGGTAGGGACAGAGCCACAGCTGTGTGTAATAATCCAAGTTGTGCGGGCCTAGACTGTAGTTGCCCAGAGAGACTGATGAAGCTTCACGCCCCTTCCTCCCCTGCCTGGGGCACGGATGGAGCTGCAGGTGTGGGCAGCAGTCTGTGCAGTGCAGGTCCAGAATGACTGCAGTTACCCAGGTAGACTTCCGACTATTCAGCCTGTGCCAGTCGAATACATCTGCAGTTACCTGGAGAGGCTGGTGCAGAGCCCACAAGCTTTCTCCCTGCTGGAGGTGGGCCTGAAGCATAGGCTAGGGCTTCAGGCTGATCCGGGTGAAAGAAACCGGTCTCTACCTTCACTGTGATTTTCAGTCAGCCCGGCTTCCCCTCATGCTGGGGGTGGAGTCAAAGTGGCAGCTACCGGCCTCTTTCCCACTTGGACAGGTTCAAACTTTAGCTGTTCTCAGGGCTATACTCTAGCCAGCCGAATTTACTAGTCAGTAGCTGGAATCAGTGGCCAACCGTCTCTTCCCCTCTGTTTTTGGGGTATGGAGCCTCCAATTCCAGCCGCAGAGCAGCTCCTGAGGTGGCTTGTGCCGCCAGGATTGGAGCATCACTGGCCTCTACAGCCTGGCTGTATTTTTCAGGAGAGGCTGGCGCAGGTCCTCCCACCTTCCTCCCTGCCGGAGGTGGGCCTGGGGCTTAGGCTAGAGCTGCACTCTGATCTGGATGGAAAGAAGCCGGTCCCTACCAGCACTGTGATTTTCAGTCAGCCCAGCTTCCCTCGTGCCAGGGGTAGAGTTAAAATGGCGGCTACCGGCCTCTTTCTAACTTGGACAGTTTCAAACTTTAGCTGTTCTCAGGATTATACTTTAGCCTGCCAAATTTACTAATCAGTAGCCAAAGTTGGTACCAAACCATCTCTTCCTCCCTTGTTTTTGAGAAGTCGAACTTCCAATTCTAGTTGTGGAATAGCTCCCGAGGCGGCTTCTGCCGCCAGCAGAGTATGGGCACTGGCCTCCGCAGTGTGGAGGGCTCTACTTACGAAGCTTCTCTGCAGATGGGCAGGCTCCTCCTTCTATTCTTTCAAGGATGTTGCAGGATGCTCTTCTGGTCTCCTGGAGCCCCCAAACAGGTGCTTTAGATAGCTCTGGGTGATTACTAACTGCTCTGTAGCATGAGCTGACTCTAGGAGCTTCTTACTCTGCCGCTATTTTGCTGGTTGTCCCCTCTTTCATTTTTTTCGGATATGAATATCCAGTTCTCCCAGCACCATTTGTTGAAGAAACTGTTGTGTTCTGGGTGAGTGGACTTGGTAGCCTTATAAAACTCTCCATTTGATTCCATTGATTAATATGTTTTTCTTTGCCAACACTGTGCTTTTTTTTAGGTACTGGGGTACCAGGGACCTCCAACATGGTAGGCAGGTGCTCAGCCACTGAGGCACACCTGCTCTTCCCATGCTGTTTTGACCACTGTAGCTTTGTAATATACTTTAAATTCAGGAATTGAGAGTCCTCCAACTTTGTTCTTCTTTTTCAAGATAGTTTTGCCTATTCGTGACTCCTTACCCTTCCAAATAAACTTAATAATTGACTTTTCCATTTCTGCAAATTAGGCTGTTGGAATTTTGATTGCGATTGCATTGAATCTGTCAATAAGTTTGTGTAGAATTGACATCTTATCGATATTTAGTCTTCTAATCCATGAACAAGGAATGTCCTTCCATTTGTTTAGGTTTTCTTTGATTTCTTTCAGCAATGTTTTGTATTTTTCTGGGTACAGGAACTTTTCCTCTGGTTAAATTTATTCTTAGATATTTGATTCCTTAGTTGCTATTGTGAATGGAATTTTTTTCTTGATTTCCTCACATTGCTCATTACTAGTATATAGAAACACTACTGATTTTTGCATGTTCATCTTTTATCCTGCCACTTTACTGAACTTGTTTATTATCTCTAGGAGCTTTGTTGTGGAGTTTTTGGAATTTTCTAAATATAGGATCATGTCATCTTTGCAAATAGTGAAAGTTTTACTTCTTCCCTTCTGATTTGGATGCCTTTTGTTTCTTTTTTGCCTAATTGATCTGTCTAGAACTTCTTTCACAGTGTTGAATAACAGTGGGTAAAGTAGGCATCCTTCCTTGTCTTGTTCCCAATCTTAGAGGGAAAGCTTTCAGCCGTTCACCATTGCGTGTGACATTAGCTGTGGGTTTTTCATACATGCCCTGTATCATGTTGAGGAAGTTTCCTTCTATTCCTATGTTTTGAAGTGTTTTTATTAAAGAAGGGATGCTGGGTTTTGTCAAGTGCCTTTTCTGCGTCAATTGAGATGATCATATGGTTTTTCCCCCTTGATTTGTTAATGTTGAGTGTTACATTAATTGATTTCTTGTGTTGAACCACCCTTGCATACCTGGGATAAAACCCACTTGATTACGGTTTATAATTCTTTTAATGTGCTGTTGGATTTGATTAGCAATTATTTTGTTGAGAATTTTTGCATCTATATTCTTTAGAGAGATTGGACTGTAATTTTATTTTCTTGTAACATATATTGATCTGGCTTTGGTATTTGGGTGATGTTGGCCTCATGGAATGAATTAGGTAGTGTTCCTTGCTCTTCAGTTTTTTTGGAAGAGTTTGAGCAGGACTGGTATTAATTCTTTGCAAAATGATTGGTAGAATTACCTGTGAGGCCATTTGGTCTGAGTTTTTCTTTGTTGGGAGGTTTTTGATTACTATTTCAATGTCTTTACTTGAGATTGGTTTGTTGAGGGCTTCTATTTCTTCTAGAGTCAGTGAAGGTTGTTCGTGCTTATGTAGGAATTTGCCCATTTCATCCAGGTTGTCTAATTTGTTGGCATACAGTTCATAGAATCTTCTTATGATTCTTTTTATTTCTGCGTGGTCAGTAGTAATGTCGTCCTATCATTTCTGATTTTATTTATTTGCATCTTCTTTCTTTTTCTCCTTGTCAGTCTAAGTACAAGTTTGTCGATTTTATTTATCTTCTAGAAGAACCAACATTTGGTTTTGTTGATTCTCTCTACTTTTTTTTTTGTTGTTGTTCTCAATTTCATTTATTTCTGCTCTAATCTTTGCTATCTCTTTCCTTCTGCTTGCTTTGGGATTAGTTTGCTGTTCTTTTTATAGTTCACCCAGGTGTGTAGTTAGGTCTTGATTTTAGCTCTTTCTTCCATTTAATGTAGCTTTTTAGGACTATCAGTTTCCCTCTCAGTGCTGCCTTCTCTGTATCCCATAAGTTTTTTCAAATTTTTTTATTAAAAAAATTTTTTTTCTCTCCCCATAAGTTTTTTTTTTTTTCTTTTTCTTTTTTTTTTTTAAAGATTTTATTTATTTATTCATTTATCCCCCCCTTGCTGCTTGTGCTCGCTGGGTCAGCTAACCACGCCGTGTGGGCAGGCTTGCCCTCACCAGGAGGTCCCGGGAACCGAACCCAGGGCCTCCCACATGGTAAACGGGCGCCCTACTGATTGAGCCACAGCCGCTTCCCCCCATAAGTTTGGATATGTTGTGTTCTTGTTTTCATTCATCACAAGATACTTACTGATTTCTCTTGCAAGTTCTTGACCCACTGGTTGTTTGAGTATGTTGTTTAATTTCCATTTATTTGTGAATGTTCCTGTCTGCCACCAGTATTGCTTTCCAGCTTCATTCCATTATGCTTAAAGAAAGTGCTTTCGGGAAGCGGCTGTGGCTCAATCAGTGGGGCTCCCGTTTACCATATGGAGGCCCCGGGTTCGGTCCCAGGTTCGGTTCCAGGTTCGGTTCCCGGGGTCTCCTGGTGAGAGCAAGCCCGCCCGCACGGCGTGGTTGGCTGACCCAGCGAGCACAAGCAGCAAGGGGGGGATAAATGAATGAATAAATAAATAAAATCTTTAAAAAAAGAAAGTGCTTTGTATAATTTCAATCTTTTAAAATTTATTGTTTAAGCCAATCCATTGGATGGTATTTGCTTGAGCAGCCTAGGGAACTGAAACACTTTCTATTCCTAGTTTTCTGGGAAAAAAATTTTTTTTTCTTTTAATCAGGAAAGGGTGCAAGATTTTGTCAGATGTCTCTTCTGCTTCTTTTGAGATAATCATGTGGAATTTTACCTTTGTTCTGTGGTTTCATTGTCTCTTTTTGGTATATCAAACTACCCTGGCATTCCTGGGAATAATTTTCCTTGGTCATAGTGAATAATCTTTCTAATATGCTGTTGGAGTTGGGTTGCTTGTATTTTGTTAAGGATTTTTGCATCTGTATTCATAAGGGGAATCAGTCTGTACTTTTCTTCTTTTGTAATGTCTTTTTTTAGGCTTTGGTATCAGGGTAACTTTGGCTTTGTAGAATGAATTATCTTTGTAGCACCATAATCTGCAAATTTTGTCTAATTTTATCAAATGCAAAATTTGTAATTATATCAGTATCTGACAAGGAAAAAAGAAAAGTCTTCACATTTCTGAACCATTAATTCTGGTAGAAAGGAAAAGTTCTCATGTAAAAGGAAAAATAGAAACATGTTCAACCTGACCAGTAAGCAAAAAACAAAACAAAACAAATATAAATAGTATAGAGCTACTATTTTTGACCTTTAGATAAACAACAACTGAAAAATTAAAACATGATGTCAGCCAGGGTAAACTGATAATTCTCATTCATTGCTGACAAACTTTTTATGCAGTGATCCCATTTCTGGGCCTATTCTAAGGAAATAGTCCAAAATATGAAAAACTCTTTGCAAAAAGAGCCAATGCAGTGCTATTTGTAATAGCCAAAAAGAGAAACAAAAACAACCTGGTGCAATCCTACTTCTAGGTCAATACCCCAAAAAACTGCATCTGCACAACGACGTTCATAGCGGCGTTATTCACGATTGCCAAGAGATGGAAACACCCCAGGTGTCATCAACAGATGATGGATAAACAAAATGTGGCCTCTACACACAACATAAGGCTACTCAGCCGTAAAAAGGCATGAAGTTCTGATACATGCAACAACAGGCTGAGCCTTGAAGGCATCATGCTGAGTGAAACAGGCCAGGCACAAAAGGACAGATATTGCATGATCTCATGGATGTGAAATAACTAGACAAGCAAATTCATAGAGTCAGAAACTAGGGTTCAAATGGCCAGGGGCTGGGCGGGGGTAGGGAATGCGGAGCTGATGCTTAATTGGTGCAGAGTTTCTGCTCGAGGTGATCGAGAGTTTGGTGATGGATGGCGATGGTGGCAGCACATCGCTGTGAGTGTAATTAGCACCACGGGATCATATTTTTGAGTGTGGTTAAAAGGGGAAATTTTAGATATTTTACTACTAGGATGAAAAGTAGGAAGCATAGGGCTGAACAGCACAAAGAACGGGCCCTGATGTGAGCTACGGCCTGTCGTTGCTGACACAGCTATAACCGTGCTCTTTCATCAGCTGTAACAGGTCTCTCACTTACGCAAAGGGATGATGGTGTGGCGGTATGTAGGAGCTCTGCGTGCTCTGCGTGCTCTGCGTGTTTTTTTTTTTTTTTTTTTTGGTAAACCGACAACTTCTCCAATAAAAAAGGATAAAAATAAATTAAGATTAAAAAAGAATGAATTAAGAAGCCTTCCCTCTTCTTGAATTCTTTGGAAGATTTTGATAAGGATTGTTGTTAATTCTTAAATGTTTGGTAAAATTCCCCAGTGAATGCATTTCGTTATGGACTTTTCCTTGGTGGAAGGTTGTTGATTATTGTCTCAATCTACGTACTTGTTATAAGTTTGCTGAGGTTTTTTTCATTCCTTCTTGAGTCAGTTTAGGTAATTGGGGCCTTTCTAGGAATTCATCCATTTCATCCATGGCATCTAATTTCTGGGCATAGTTATTTATAGTGTTCTCTCTTTCTTTGTTGTTGTTTTGTTTTTTCTTTTTCTTTTTATGGTATTCTCTTAAAATCCCTTTTATTTCTGAAAGGTCAGTAATGCTGTCACCAATTTAATTTCTGATTTTAGTTACTTATGTCTTTTCTCTTTTTTCTTTGTCAGTCTGTGGCTAAAGGCTTTTCAAGTTTGTTGATCTTTTCAAATAATCAACTTTTTGTTTTGTTGATTCTCTCAGTTGTTCTTCTATCCTCTATTTCATTTATCTCTGCTCTAATATTATTTCCTTCCTGTGTTAGTCAGGGTTCTCTAGGGAAACAGAACTGATAGGAGATACCTGTAAATGGTATGAATTTTATAATTGTCTCACACTGCCGTGGGAATGCACAGGTCCAAATTCCACACAGCAGGCTGCAAGCCAGGGATTTGGATGAAGGTCCTTATAGAGCTTCCAGGAGATGCTGGCTGTAGAGATGGGGATTCTCTCTGAATGCTGAAATCACCTCCTTTTAAGGTCAGTCAGTCAACTGACTGGATGAGCCGTCACTCACTGCTGACGGCAGTGTCCTCAGTTGATTGTAGATGTCACCAGCCATCGATGCAATCAGCTCACTGATGATTAAAGACCATGAAATGCCCTCGTTTTATAACTAGCCCAGTGCTTGCTTGGCCAGAAAACTGGGCACCATTGCCTGGCCGAGATGACACATGAGCCTGACCGTCACACTTCCTTTTGCTCACTTTGAGTTTACCTTGTTTTTCTTTTTCTAGTTTGTATAGATATGAAGTTAGGTTTTTAGTTTGAGATATTTCTCTTTTTTTAATATAAGCTTTTAGATTTTTCCTAAAATGAATATATTTGTTTTAATTTTAATCTTTTATTTAAGAAAATAGCCCCTACTTTCTGTAAACGTCTCTTTTTTTCTGCATAACAGCTTTATTGAGACATAATTCACATACCATACAATTCTTCCATTAAAATGTACAGTCCAGTGACTTTCAGCATATTCCCAGGTATGTGCAGCTATCACTACAGTCTAAGTTTAGAATATTTTCATCACTCTATAAAGAAACCCAGTACCCTTTAGCTTTCACCCCCGGTACCCTGTTAGCAGTCATTTCCCATTTCTGTGCTTGCTGTGAGGGCTTCTTTATTGCATATTTGTTTAATTTGTCATTTTAAGAATAAAAGCAATGGACCCAACTGTAGATGCCTTGGAGAGTCTCCCACCCTGGGCCCATCCATCAGCCTCCCCTCACTGTGATAGAGAACTGCTTTTCTTCCTTATGTGCTTTCTGGTGCTTCTTCATGTAGATTAGGAAATACAAATAGATGTTTTTATTTTTTCTCTTTCTCTCTCTTTTACTATAAAACATAACTTACCATATGCAGCCTTCGTTACTTTGTTTTCTCTCTGTCCGATCCTGGAAGTACTTGGTCCAAGCCCATCAAGTGTGGGGAGCCTCTGCCCTGGCTCATGCCGTTGCGCTGTGCGGCCATTTGTTGTACTAGCTCCCCGTGGAGGCCGCTGCAGGGGCTTCCAGTCTTTTGTTGACAGAGGAGAGCATCTGCAGGACTTTGCCCTGCAGGGTGGTGGCTGTCGTCCCTTTGTTTTAACTCTGCTTACCAGGCCGCCGTCGTTGGGCATGCTGAATGCTTAGCAGCGTGGCGGCGGCGTCCTCCTGGTCCCACCTGCATGTTGGCCCTGACTAGCCTCTCCAGGCACCTGTCCTGTCCTCTGGCCCTTGCTCCAGCTGTGCCCAGCTGCCTCCCTGCTTGGATTCGCTTTGCCGGTCCTGCGCAGTCTCTTCTTTTTAAAATGTTCTTAACAGCTTTCTTATGATGTAATTCACTTGTGGGTTGTTTCCACATTTTGACCAGTACGAATAATCCTCCTCTATTAGTCAGTCCAAAGGGGGCTGATGCAAAGCACCAGAGCTCTGCTGGCTCTTATAGAGGGTGTTCACCTGGGGTGGAAGCTTGCAGTCCCCAGGCCCTAGAGTCCAACTCAAGGTACCATGAGAGGTACTTTCTCACCCAGAGTCACTGGCCGCGCGTGAAACAAGGTGGCGGGCCATGTCTGCGAGGGCTCGCCCTCCTCTTCCCTCTTCACCTCCATGGGCCCAGCTTCTTCTGGTCTCAGCTGTAGGCTGGCGTAGGGCTCGTCTCTCTTCCCAGGGTTCGTTTCTTTCTGGGATCAGCTGCTCCTCTCTCTTCCCGGGGCCCCTGCTGTGTCCTTGGAGCTTTCTCTCTTCTCCTATGTATCTACTTCCGTGTGAGAGTCTGTTTCATCAGCCCACGAAGGGGGTGGGGACCCAATGCCGAGGTGCATTGAATCAAAGCCCTAATCTTAACATAAGTTAATCAGACACCTCAGCTGAATTTAATACAATCAAAGGGTTATCACACCCAGAGGAACTCACCAGTTTACAAACATAATCAAAATCTTTTTTTGGAATTCATAAATAATATCAAACTGCTACACCTGCTATGAACTTTTGTGTACACATTTTTGGGCAGAAATATGTTTTCATGTCTCTTGAGTTTATATGTAAGAGTGGAATTGTTGGGTCATGTGATAACTCTATGTATAATTATTAACAGACTGTTTTCCAATACAGCTGCCCCATTTTCCCACCATCAGTGCATGAGGGTTTCATTTTCTCCACATACCTGGCAACACTTGTTATCTATCTTTTTTATTAAAGCCATTCTAGTGGATGTGAAGTGTTATACCATTGTGGCTTTGATTTGCATTTCCTTGATGACAAATGATCTCAAGCATCTTTTCATGTGCTTCCTGGCCTGTTGTATATCTTCACTGGAGAAATGGCTGTCTTTGCCCATTTTTAAATTGGGTTGTATTTTTATTGTTGAGGTGTAAAAGTTCTTTATTTGTTCTAGATGTAAGTCCCTTGTGAGATAGATGATTTGCAGCTATTTTTCCCATTCTCTGCATTGTTTTTCACTTTCTTGATGGTGTCCTTTGAAGCACAAAAGTTTTTAATTTTAATGAAGGCCAACTTACCTCTTTTTTTCTTTTGTTGTTGGTGAATTTGGTGTCATATATAAGAATTCTTCGTTAAATCCAAGGTTATGAATACCTTTATGTTTTCTATAAAACTTTTATAGTTTTAGTTCTTATATTTAGAGTACTTGATCCATTTTGAGTGAAGCTTTTTTATGTGGTGTGAGATTAGGGTCTAATTTCATTGTTTTACATGAAACTATCCAGTTGTCCAGCATCATTTGTTGAAAAGACTATTCTTTCCTCATTGAATAATCTTGAAACAGTTGTCAAAAATCAGTTGACTATAGACACACAGTTTTATTTCTGGTTTTTCAATTTCATTGTCGGTCTGGTCTGGCTCTCCTGCCCCATACCTTGGGCTCCTGTGGAGGCTCCTTGACACGTGGGTTGCTGCTAGTGCCTGTTTTCTTGAGTTTCCTCCCTCTTGGGATTAGGCACTGTTGGAGCCTCGAAATGTCTTTACCTGTCTCAATTCTCACAACTGCCTGGCATCTGGCATAGAGTGAACACCAGGACTCAAGGCCCCTGCTGTGCTGGGCATTGGATGCTTCCACAGAGGTGACAAGCTGAGATTCTACAGGGCCAGAAGGACCACAGGGTGATTTCAAGGTCATCAGTGACCTGGGAAGAGTCCCTGGGAGTCGAGTGTCACCTGCTCATGGCAGTTGTCTTTCTTAACTGGAAATACCCGTATTCTTTTGTGGCATGAATATAATTTGCTTAAAAACAAGACATTATTACGTTCTTCTTTCAGCAGAGACTTTTACCATTGTTTGGTTAATGCTGGTGAGTATGTTATAGAATAGCAAGTGGGGGTGGGCTTGATATTCCATAACATACTTCCAGTCTTCTGTGTGCGTGCTGCCTAACGAACACGCCCTTCAGTCTTCTGGATGATTTTTTTATTGAAGAGTTTGAGACTTAGTGTTCTGAGCTACTTTTTTTTTTTTTTACATTTTATTAAATTGATTTTATTGATACATATTAATAAAGCATACAATTCATTCAAAGTGTACAATCAATGGTATTTGCTATAATTACACAGTTGTGCTTTCATCACTTCAGTCATTATTAGAGCATTTTCATTATTTCATTAATAATAATAAACAAAAACAGACAAGAAAATTCTTCACCCCTCTATCTCAAAATGCTTCCCCTGCTATACATAGCTGCTATTTCTGGCTATTCTTGTTCAATTATTTATTTATTAAGGAGTTTTATTGAGATATATTCACATACCATATAATCTGTCTAAAGTATATAGTCAGTAGCTTTTAATATAATTACAATATGGTGCATTCCTCACCACAAAAATTTTAGAACAGTTTCATTACTCCAAAAAGAAAAATTTTACATCCCTTAGCAGTCCTTCCCCAGCCCTACATAACCACTAATCTAATTTCATCTTTGTAAATTGATTTATATTTACATTTTATATAAATGGAATCATACACTATGTGGTACTTTGTGTCTGGTATCATTCAGTTAGTATAATGTCATTTTTTTTTGTCTGATATTACCATCTTGTAGTATTTAACATACATTTGATCAGGTTCAAAGAAAGATGGTCTTTTATATGCAAATTTACCCATGTTCATATTTCACATGTGGTTTTATATGCTCTGCAGTGCCATGTTACATTTTTTAACTTTCCTTTTAGTAACAGACATGACCTTAGACTTTCCCTTTAAACCACTTTCATACCCACATAATAGTACTGCTAGTTACTAACATTATGTTGGACTTTTACCTTTTCTATACATTTCCAAAGATTAACACACATCCAAAGATAACACACATATTCCTATATCTAGAAAATTCTGAAATGTCTATGACAAAGCTACTTGAGCTAATAAATGAGTTCAGCAAAGTGGCAGGATACAAGATCAACATGCAAAATCAGTAATTATTTGTACACTAGTACTGAACAATCTGAGCAGGAAATTGGGAAAAATTCCATTTTCAATAGCAACAAAAAAACTCAAATACCTAGGAATTAATTTAACCAAAGACGTATAGAACCTATATGTAGAAAACTACAAAACAATCCTAAAAGAAATAAAAAAAGACCTAAACAAATGGAAAGACATTCTATGTTCATGGATTGGAAGACCAAATATCCTGAGATATTTTTTTGTTTTGTTTTTATTGCAGCCAAGCTGAAGGAGAAGATGGAATCAGAAATGGAGAAAAATACCCAGATATTAGAGGTATGCTGTGATTGGTTAGAAAATGTAATTCTGTATATATGATATTTTTCCTTTTTTCCCTATTCCTTCAATTCACCCTGAATACCCCAAAAGAAAACCTTATCTGGAATCAAACATAATTGAGCCAAAGCTTCGATAGAATGTTCTGGTAGATAACGTATCACATTTTCTCCTAGAGGTAAGCATTCTTTTATTTGTATAATTTATATTTGCCAGGATAAATTTTTTGTTTCATGTTGACTCCTTATGTAGAGTATGTAAAGCATACGTCGTCCCCGCCCCAACACTTGTTTGCTCGGGGGCTCCCGCAGCTGGGTGCTGTTCTCTGGGGCGAAGCAGTGGACAGGGCAGATGAACCTCTGCCTGCGCGGAGCTGCGTCCAGGGGCGGGAGGCAGTCTGGGCCGACTGAATGGAAGCCTCTGCACGCCTCATGCCAGGGAGCGCCTCGGGCACCGCGTGCAGGTGGCACCTGTCTGCAGCATGTTGAGCCGAGCTTTCACTGGGCAGGTGACCTCTGCAGGAGGCTCATGGGGAGCGAGCAGTTGTGCCGTGTGGGCTGACCAGGTGCTGTCGGGCCCATTCAGGTGGCCGGAGTGCAGGGCCTGCTCGGCGCCCCTCTGTGTGGGGGTGCGGGCCAGGGTGCAGCCCCAGAGGGCTCAGAGTGAGGAGTGGACCAGTCTCCGTGGCTGCTGCGTGGGAATGGCCAGGGGCTGCGCAGGTCGGGATGATGGCCATGGCTGTAGAGAGAGGTTGGAGTGCCCATGAGTTCCCAGGAGTGGGCGGTAGAGGAGGCGCCGCGGGTACAACCGGGGTGTGGGAATTCATTCTGACGTGCCAGGTAGAGGTGTCCTCTAGTGCCCAGTGGAAACATTACAAAGCAGTTGGATATTGGAGTGGACTGGCTGTGAAGATTAGGATGTCATTAGATGTTATGGGGTCAGGGAAGCCACGGGTATGTTCAGCGGAGCTGGTGGGCCTGCAACAGAGAAGAGGACCAGGGTGGGGACACAGAAGGAGAGAGGCGAGAAGCCTGAGCAGAAGCAGCCGGGAGTGGAGGCGAGTCAGGAAAGCCCTGGGATGGGGTGGCAGAGCTGGCACTGGTGGCCTCAGAGTGCCCAGCAGAGCTTTGTGGAGAGAGAGAGGATGTGGGGAGGGCGGAGACAGTGCGGACGAAGGTTCACTGGGAGCTTTGCAGTGGAGGGAGAGTTGCAGTGGCTGGCTGCGCATGGGTCTGAGAGCTGACAGGCAGTTCCCGAGAGAAGCCGGCCCAGGGAGAGGGGCGAGCCCCGCACTGTGAGCTCCTGAGAAACCTGCTTGGGTTCTCCTCTGGCCTCGAGTGCTGTGGCTGCCCCAGGAGATGCATGTGGAGAGTGCAGGAGAGAGGAGGTGCTGGGGAGTCAGCCAGTGGCCCCCACAGCGTCAGTACCACACTTGCAGCTGCATGATTGTCCTTCTCCAACTTGCACCCCTTTTTCCCCTTTTGGGGTAGAGAGGAGCAGGGAATAATAGAATTTGATTATTTCTGTGGCATCGGGGTGCACGGGTCTGCGGGCTGTGAGTGGGCTGCTGGTTGCTGAGGCTGCGGATGCTCCGTCCTTGCCTCTTGGGCCGACCCGCTGGTCTCGTCAGGGTGTTGCGTGGGCTGGTGCCAGTCCTGGGCAGGGGCTCATGCAGCGGCCCTCCCCCACTCCACCCTGCTCGGTGGGGCCCTGTCTCAGAGAAATGACAATGCCCAGCCCCTGGGCAGAGCTCAGGGCTTCCCAGGAGCCCAGATGTGGGAATTGTGGGGAGCTGTCTGATGGGTTGTTCTTTGGATTCAGAGACTGACTCTATTTCTAGAGCAGCTGATATTTGTTCTTTGCTCCTTTTCTTTGCTGTTTGCCTGTCAGTGCCTTTTAGGAGGCGGAGGGTTGCCTAGGACATCTAAAGCTTGTTTCTTTCAGTAATGGTTTGGTCTGGGAGGAGGGCCGTGCTCAATCATGGTTTTGACTGTACAATTTACATTTCTTTACCACAGATCAGATCATCAACTATTGACCATAATTTCCTTTTTCTTTATTTAAATTAGACCCTGAAGCGAGACTGGGAATCGGAGAGAGATTTATGCTTAGAAAATCTACGCAAAGAATTATCTGAGAAGCATCAGTCAGAAATGGAGAATTTACAAAACCAGTTTAAAAATGAGTTGGCAGAACAGAAATCTGAGTTGGAGAGGATTTTTCAAGCCAAAAATCAGGCTGAATGTGAGCATTTGTTTACAATGTGCATGCTTGGGAGGAGGGACTGTCTTCTGATGTAACACCAGAATGAATGTCGAGAGTTCCCCAGATACGTAATTGAGCCCCACTTGTGGCCTGTGTTTTAATGTTCTAGACAACCATTTCCGTGTTGTCAAGGTTGACAGATGGTGGAGGGGGTTGTCAGAGTCGGGAGTGGGTTCCCCCTCATTGGCCAGGCCTCTGAGCAAGGACAGGCCTTCAAGGTTTTCTAAAACCTACCTGGGAGCTTCCGGGAAGATGGCGGACTAGTAAGACACGGGAATCTCTTCTCCAGAAAAATAGCTAGAGGACAGGCTGAAACAGCCCCGAAAAAGATCTTCTAGGGTTTAGGACTACAGGTGAAGGCTGCACACCACCCAGAGGAGAGAGGGACAAAAGAGGGAAATTGTGATGACAGAACCGTGAGTTGGAACCAGCAGTGGCTACTGCTGCCAACACCCTCCCACACACTCATTAGAATTCTCGGGCCTCTGGGCCTGCGACTACAGACAAAGGGGGCTCCAGGGATGTACCACTCCCGGAAAGGGGAGAGAGAGGGACACAGCCTTAGGCTGACTCAGGTTCTGACCCGCAAATTTGAGCTGTGGAGCCCCACGGACCCTTCCACACGGTGGTTCGCCCTGGGAGCCTAGGAAGGACTGGAGAAATCCGACTCTTGCGACCTCCCTCTCTTCTAACCTGGACTAGTTGTTGAGGACCCCACAGGAGAGGGGAGAGAGAGAGCCTGGGGCTGACCCTGCTTTTGACTCCCAGGTTTGGTGTGCCCTGTCCTGAGAGCCCTTCCGGGCTGGGTGGGGCTGCGCCATTGTTTGCCTTGGAGCCTTCAAGGGGCTAAAGATATACAAACCTCCCAATCTCATCCTCTACTAACAGGGTTAGGATTGTTGAGGATTCAGAGGGGAGAATAAATATTTCCTAGCTGGGAAAAGGGAGGGGGCTGCCAAACTGTCTCAGAAAGTTTGAATTACAAGGCTCTTAGCACCCAGACGGGAAGCTCTACCACATTGATCTGGTCTGTGTCACAACAAATACACTCCGACCAGGCACTGAATTGAGAGCTGCCAATGAGTGCCATCTCCTGGCAGACCAAGGAAGTGTACATAAGAAAATTAAATAGGAGGAGCTTTTCCTGGCCTCTATAGCCTCCCTGCCAAAGGCCCTAGGAAATGACTCTACAACCAATTACTGGGTCCAGTGCCCAGTTTTGAGCAACCAGCAGGACAATCCTAACAATCAAGGTTGAGCCAAAAATCAAAGAGTGTGGTAACTCACAGCCTCCTGCCACTAAAACCCTATAAAAGAGAAAGAGATTGAGCATCTGAGTAAACTGCAACCTAACCAGATGCCTAAACACCAGCAAAAAATTACGAGCCATACTAAGGAAATAGAAGACATGGCTCAAGAAAAGGAATACATCAAAGTCCCAGAAGAGATGCAGAATTTGAGAGAACTAATCAGTGAGATGAGCACACATTTCCAAAATCAAATTAATGAGATGAAAGACAATATAGTTAAAGAGATAAATGACATCAAGAAGACATTGAGCGAACGCAAAGAAGAATTTGAAATCCTGAAAAGAAAAGTAACGGAGTTCATGGGAATGAAAGACACAATAGGTGAAGTCAAAAACACATTTGAGGCATACAACAGCAGACTCGAAATGATAGAAGAAAGAATAAGTGATATCAAAGACAGAGCAGCTAAAATTGAAGAAAGAAAAGAAGAGAGAGAGAAAAGAATGGAAAAAAATTGAGCAGGGGCTCAGAGAGTTGAATGACAGCACAAAATGCAGCAACATACGTGTCATGAGAGTTCCAGAAGGGGAAGAGAAAGGAAAAGGAGCAGAAAGAGTATTTGAGGAAATAATAGCTGGAAATTTCCCAACTCTCACGAAGGAAATGAACTTACATGTCCAAGAAGCACATCGTACCCCAATGAGAATAAATCCAAATAGACCTATGCCAAGACACATACTATTCAGAATGTCAAATGTGAAAGATAAAGAGAAAATTCTCAGAGCAGCAAGAGAGAAGCAAACAATCACATACAAAGGACGTCCAGTAAGACTTAGTGCAGATTTCTCTTCAGAAGCCATGGAGGCGAGAAGACAGTGGTATGATACAATTAGGAAACTGAAAGAGAAAAACTGCGAGCCGAGAATTCTTTACCCAGCAAAACTGTCCTTCGTATATGAAGGTGAATATAAAGTATTCACCAACAAACAGAAACTAAGAGAGTTTTCAAAAAAGAATCCACCTTTGCAGGAAATATTAAAGGAAGCCTTAGAAGGTTAGGAGGAGAGTATAGAAGAAAGAAAAGTAGAAAGAATAACTAAAAGAGTGAAAAGAGAGACAAAAACAAGATGACATATGTAAACCAAAGAATACAAGGGAGGAAATAAATAGTGCATTTTCAGTAATATCATTGAATGTGAATGGATTAAATTCCCCAATCAAAAGACACCGGCTGATAGAATGGATAAAAAAACATGAGCCATCCATATGCTGATTTCAAGAAACTCACCTCAGACCCAGGGATACAAACCGGCTGAAAGTAAAAGGTTGGAAAAAGATACTCCATGCGAATAGTAAACAGAAAAGAGCAGGGGTAACTATACTAATATCAGACAAAACACACTTTAAATGCCAAAAAGTGATAAGAGATACGGAAGGCCATTTTATATTAATAAAAGGGACGGTCCTCCAGGAAGATGTAACAGTCATAAATATCTATGCACCTAACCAGGGTGCCCCAAAATATATGAGACAAACTCTGGCAAAACTGAAGGGAGAAACAGACATTTCTACAATAATCGTCGGAGACTTCAACACCCCTCTCACATCATCAGATAGAACAACTAGACAGAAGATCAATGAGGAAACAGAGAGCTTAAACAATATGATAAACAAGTTAGACCTAACAGACACATACAGAACACTGCATCCAAACTCAGCGGGTTATACATTCTTCTCAAGTGCCCATGGATCTTTCTCCAGGGTAAACCACATGTTAGGTCACAATACAGCTCTCAATAAATATAAAAAGATTGAAATTATATAAAGCAACTTCTCAGATCATAATGGAATGAAACTAGAAATCAATAACAGACAGGAAAAAAGTAAATTTGTAAATGTGTGGAGTCTGAACAACACACTCCTAAATATTTGGTGGGTCAAAGAAAAAATGGCAAGTGAAATCAGTAAACATATTGAGACAAATGAAAATGAGAACACAACTTATCAAAACTTATGGGATAAGTGAAGGCAGTCTTGGGAGGGAAATTTATAACCCTAAATGCCTATATTAAAAAACAAGAAAGAGCTAAACTCAAAGATTTAACTGAACAACTAGAGAAACTAGAAAAAGGACAGCAAACCAATCCCAAAGCAAGCAGAAGGAAAGAAATAATAAAGATTAGAGCAGAAATAAATGAAAATGAGAACAGAAAAACGATAGAGAAAATCAACAAAACCAAAGCTGGTTCTTTGAGCAGATCAATAAAATTGACAAACCCCTCGCTAGACTAACAAAGAAAAAAAGAGAGAAGATGCAAATAAATACAATCAGAAATGAAAGGGGGGAATTTACAAATGACCTCACAGAAATAAAAAGAATCATAAGAGGATATTATGAGAAACTATATGTCAACAAACTAGACAACCTAGATGAAATGGACAAATTTCTAGAAACGCATAACCAACCCACACTGAGGCTACAAGAAATATAAGAACTTAACAAAGCAATCACAATTAAGGAGATTGAATCCGTCATCAAAAATCTCCCAGCAAAGAAAAGTCCAGGACCAGATGGCTTCACATGTGAATTCTACCAAGCATTTCTAAAAGAATTAACACCAATTCTGTTTAAACTCTTCTAAAAAATTGAAGAGGAGGGAAAACTACCCAACACATTTTATGAAGCCTACATCACCCTAATACCAAAGCCAGGTAAAGATTCCACAAGAAAAGAAAATTACAGACCAATCTCTCTCATGAACATAGATGCAAAAATTCTCAACAAAATACTTGCAAATCGAATCCAACAGCATATCAAAGACTTATACATCACAACCAAGTGGGATTTATTCCTGGTATGCAAGGCTTGTTCAACGTAAGAAAATTAATCAATGTAATACACCACATTAACAAATTGAAGGAAAAAAACCACATGATCATCTCAATAGATGCAGAAAAGGCATTCGACAAAATCCAACATCCTTTTTTGATAAAAATACTTCAAAAGATAGGAATAAAAGGAAAATTTCTCAATATGATAAAAGGCATATATGAAAAACCCACAGCCAACATCATACTCAGTGGGGAAAGGTTGAAAGCTTTCCCCCTAAGATCAGGAACAAGACAAGGATGCCCACTGTCACCATTGTTATTCAGCATTGTACTAGAAGTTCTAGTTAGGGCAATTAGACAAGACAAAAAAATTAAAGGTGTCCAAATAGGAAAAGAGGAAGTAAAACTCTCACTGTTTGCGGATGACATGATCCTGTACTTAGAAAATCCTGAAGTACCCACGGCAAAGCTACTTGAACTAATACATGAGTTCAGCAAAGTGGCAGGATACAAGATCAACACGCGAAAATCAGTAATGTTTTTGTACACTAGTACTGAACAACCTGAGGAGGAAATCAGGAGGAAAATTCCATTTTCAATAGCAACAAAAAGACTCAAATACCTAGGAGTTAATTTAACCAAAGGAGTACAGGACCTATATGCCGAAAACTACAAAACAATGCTAAAAGAAATTTAAAAAGACTTTAACAAATGGATAGACATTCCGTGCTCATGCATTGGAAGAATAAATATTGTGAAGATGTTAATCTTGCCCAAACTGATTTATAGATTCAATGCCATACCAATCAAAATCCCAACAGCTTACTTTACAGAATTAGAGAAGGCAATTACCAAATTCATCTGGAAGCCCGAATAGCCAAAAGCATTCTAAAAAAGAAGAGCAATGTGGGAGGAATTTCACTGCCTGACCTTGAAACATATTACAAAGCTACAGTGGTCAAAACAGCATGGTACTGGCATAAAGATAGACATATCGATCAGTGGAATAGAATTGAGAATCCAGAAATAAACCCTCACCTATACAGTCAACTGGTTTTTTACAAACCTACCAAGTCTATGCAAATGGGAAAAAACAGTCTCTTCAACAAATGGTGTTGGGAGAACTGGATATCTATAACCAAAAGAATGAAAGAGGACCCCTATCTCACCCCCTATACAAGAATCAACTCAAAATGGATCAAAGATCTAAATATAAAAGCCAGGACCATAAAATCACTAGAAGAAAATGTAGGGAAACATCCTCAAGACCTTGTAGTAGGTGGTGGTTTCTTGGACCTTACACCCAAAGCACGTGCAACAAAAGAAAAATTAGATAAATGGGACCTCCTCAAAATTCAACACTGTTGCACCTCACAGGACTTTGTCAGAAGGGTGAAAAGGCAGCCAACTCAATGGAAAAAAATATTTGGAAATCACATATCTGATTAGGGTTTAATATCCAGGATATATAAGGAGATGTTACAACTAAACAATAAAAAGACAAATGACCCAATTAAAAAATGGGTGAAAGACTTTAATAGACATTTCTCCAAAGAAGAAATACAAATGGCAAACAACAACAACAACAACAAAAAAACACATGAAGAAATGCTCAACATCACTAATGATTAGGGAAATGCAAATCAAAACTACAGTGAGATATCATTTCACACCTATCAGAATGGCCACTATTAAAAAGACAGAGAACTACAAGTGTTGGAGAGGATGTGGAGAGACAGGAACACTTCTTCACTGTTGGTGGGAATGCAGGATGGTACAACCACTATGGAGGACTGTTTGGCAGTTCCTAAAGAAGTTGAATATAGACTTGCCACGTGACCCTGCAATACCACTACTGGGTATATACCCAGAAGAACTGAGAGCAGTGACACGAACAGACATCTGCACACCGATGTTCATAGTCAAATTATTCACCATTGCCAAAAGCTGGAAACAACCCAGGTGTCCATCAACAGAAGATGGATAAACAAACTGTGGTCTCTTCACACGATGGAATATTATGCAGCTATAAGAAGAAATGAAGTCATAAAGCATATGGCAACATGGGTGAACCTGGAGGACATTATGTTGAGTGAAGCAAGCCAGACGCAAAAGGACAAATACTGTATGAGTGCGTTACTATGAACCAAATATACTGTGTAACATATTGTTTGAAACAAACAAACAAACAAAAAATTATATGTATCCATTACATTTAATCAAGAAATGTATATATTTATTCATCTGTGTTTAGTTTTTAGTTTATAATTGTTTATATTTTCAATTATTAAATGTACTAATAAAGTTAAATAATAAATAAATAAATAAAGAAAGAAAACCTACCTGAACCCTTTCTGTCAAGTTCCTTTTTCTGCATAGAGCCGCCAGCCGCCCGCACACTGTGCTGTGGCTGCTGGCGTCCCGCCCTCGGGCGTCGCGTCCCTGCGGCGCGCACAGGCCCGGGTAGCGGGTGCTGCGGAGGTCTGCGGGGAGGTGCTCCTGTGCCATGTGCCCGTCAGCGCGTCTGCTGCTGAGCCCGCACGAGCTGAGTGCGGTTTGTTTTGCTCTCCAGTTACCCTCTCGAGTCTGGAGACGCAGCACGAAGCAGCCATTCAGAAGTTACGCGAAGAGTTACAGTCTGAACGTTGCCAGTACTTGGAAGACATGGAGATGAAATTCAAAGAAAAGGAAAAAGAGAAACAGGTAGAGGTAGGCAAGAGTTTATTTACTTTTAACTACTTTGTTTTAGGAAGTTTTAAAAGATTTTGGAATTGAGCCGGTTCATATTGGGCTGGATAAATAAATCATGGTATGTTGGTTCCATAGAGCTCTCATTAATATAAGATGCAACCTGTTTTTTTTTTTCTTTTTAACATACACATATTTAAAAATAACCCCAGATTAAAATAAAAATATGTTTATATTTATCCCCCCACCCCCACCCCTCCTCTGTTTTTTGTGCTCGCTGTCTGCTCTCTGTGTTCTTCTGTGTCCCCTTGTCTTCTCTTTAGGCGGCACCGGGAACCAATCCTTGGACCTTGCAGAGTGGGAAAGAGGCGTTCAATCTTTTGGGCCACTTCAGCTCCCTGGTCTGCTGTGGCTCTTATTGTCTCTCTTCTGTATCTCTTTTTGTTGCGTCATCTTGCTGCGCCAGCTCTCCT
>JAKSZT010013817.1:372751-386909 GCA_026826555.1 Tolypeutes matacus | reverse complement strand
GGCCAGCACCCCTTTGTGGGCCAGCATCTCACCTCGTGGGCCAGCACTCCACATGGGAGCTCTCTGTGCGGGCCAGCTTACCTTCACTAGGAGGCCCCAGGAATCGAAGCCTGGACCTCCTATATGTTAGAGAGGGGCCCAATCGCTTGAGCCACGTCCACTTCCAGTAACCCCAGATTTTGTAAACAGCGGGTTCAGTGGGCTAATATTGCTCCCAAAGAACTCCCCAAAGTGGAGCTGACCACCTCCAGGTACCAGCTGCTTGCTTGTGTGTGTGTGTGTGTGTGTGTGTGTGTGTGAGACCTGTGCTCCCCAGGTGGTGTGAATGTGGTGTGTGGTTGTACATTTTCACAGATGTTGGCCATTTTAGTTTCCTAGGCTGCTCCAGCAAATGCCACAAAATGGGTTAACGTAAACAATGGAAATTTATTAGCTTACAGTTCTGAGGCTGAGAAAATGTCCGAATCGACAGTGCTTCCTTCCTGAAGACCAGCTGCCAGTGATCCTGGCTCTTCTGGTGTCTTCTGGTCTTCTTCTCTCCGAGATTTGTTAGTTTCAGCTTCTTGCTTCTGTGCTCTCTCTCCCTCTCTCTCATTCTGTCTATAGAGGAACCCAGTAAAAGGATTAAAGCCCCAACCCTGATTGAGCTGGGCCACACCTTAACTGAGGAATGAGGAAACCTCATCAAAAGGTCCTTCTTAAGATGGTTTTGCACCAGGAGTGGATGAACTTTAAGAACATGTTTTTCTGTGGTATTTACAGCTTCAGACCACCACACTCCACCCTCTGACCTCAAAAAGACATGTTCTTTCTTATGCAAAATATATTCATTTCATCGTGATATCCCAAAAGCCTTAAGTCATTTCAGAAACAAAGCTTAGTGCAAAGTCTCATCAAAATCAGTTACAGATGTCGTCTGTCTTGGGGCACAGTTCCCATCTGTGGACCTGTGAAACCCAGAAAACAAGTCATCTGCTTCCATTATACAATGAAAGGGCAGGCATAGGATAAACATTCCCATTCCCATAGGGAGAAATTGGCAGGAAAACAGGGGTCACAAGTCCCAAACAATTCAGAAGCCCTGCAGGGCAGACTCCATTAGCTTTCAAGGGCTGAGAGCCCCCTAAGAAAGGATGTTTGCTCCTCCGGGCCTCTGGGCAGCCCCACCCCTCCAAGCACTTGCCCAGCTGCTCTGGCTCTGCTCTCCCGCAGCACTGAGGTAGCAGCTCCACCCTCTCCAGACATCAGGATGGCGGTCAGGCTCTTGGCAATCCCCGGGGCACCTGAGAAACCTGGAGTGGTGACACTTCCTGAAGAATGAGGCAGGGTCAGACTCACCTTTTCCACACACATAGGTGGGTCCGTTCTCTTGGCCCAAGAAGATAACTGAGATCTGGAAGGAATTTTCCATGTTTCTGCCTTTGAAGTGATTTTTTTCCTTCAGTTTGTCCCTTTTCTGGCCCTTTTAATCCAAGCGGGCAGTGGTTCCGTTCATGCAGATCTCATAAAAAACTTGTTGGTTTTGCCTGTAGTACACAGGGGTCCAAACCATCAGACAGCAGGACCTCCCACAGAGCCTTCCTGGATGGCTGCCCCTCCATCCTGCCTTGCACTGAAATGGCCGACTGGATTCAGGGTTTATCTGCTGGGCTTCCAAAATGCGATATACCAGAAATGGGTTGGCTTTTACAATGTGGATTGCAAGCTTAGAGTTTTGAGGTTGAGAAAAATGTCCAAATCAAGGCAACATCAGGTGATGCTTTCTTCCTGAACACTAGCTGCTGGTGAGCCTGGATTCCAGTGTTACATGGCAAGGCACATGGCGGCATCTGCTAGACTCTGCCTTCTCCTCCATGTCTCGTTGCCTTCTCCTGGTTTCCATGGCTTTCTCTCTCAACTTCTGTGGGGTTCTCGTTCAGCTTCGGGGGTGGGGGGGGCTCTCTCTCTCTCTGTCTCTCCCTATTCATCTCATTTAAAAAGGATCCTGCTAAGAGGATTAAGAACCACCCTGGGTCATGCCTTAATTGAAGTAACCTAATCAAAAGGTCCACCCACAATAGGTTTGCACCCACAGGAATGGATTAACTCTAAGGACATGATTTTTCTGGTGTCCATAAAAGCTTCAAACTACCACAATCCATGCTCATTTAAACCCTCACATGGAACACTGTTCTCTGGGGACTAAACTCTCCAGAATCTCAGAATCTTCCAAACTATCAATTTCTGGTTTCTATGTGTCCAGGAGTTCAGTTCTCAACTTATCCCTTTCCTCTCACATTTTGCTGTTAGCTGCAAGGAGAAGCCAGGCTGTACTTTCCACACGAAGCATGGAGATTTCCTCTGGAATCAGCTTATCACTTTCAAATTCTGCCTTCCATCCAACATCAGAACTCAATTTTGCCAAGTTCTCTGCCACCTTGAAGCAAGGGATCCCCTTTCCTCCAGTTTCCAATAACACTTTTCATCATTTTCTTCTATGGTGACATCAGAAGTACCTTTAACATCTGCATTTTTACCAACAGTCTCTTCAAAGCCTCTAGGCCTTTTCTGTCCAGTGCCTCACAGTTCTTCCAGCCTCCACCCAGCGCCCAGTTCCAAAGCTGTTTCCAGGCTTTTGATATTTGCAGTAGCAGCGCCCACTCTCCTGGTACCAATCCTGCTCTAAGTTTCCTAGGTTGATGAAAGCAGATACTATGAAATGGGCTGACTTAAACCGTGAGGATTTACTAGCTTAACTTTGACACCAAGAAAATGTCCAAATCAAGGCATCATCACGGCGATGCTTTCTTCCTGAAGACTGGCTGCCAGCGATGCTAGGCTCCTCTACCACGTGGCGAGGCGCATGGCGGCGTCTCCTGGTCTCTGCTGCATTTTAAAAGATCCTATTTACAATGGGTTTACACCCACAGGAATGGATTAGCTTTAAGAATGTGTTTTTCTGGGGCACATACAGCTTCAAACTACCACATAGGCTGAGAGCTGTGCTTAGCTGGGGTGCAGACTCGCCTCTTATGCCTGTCAGCTTCCCCTGCCCCACCCTGCTCCCCTCCACCCCACCTTGTTCCCCTCCACCTGCACTGTCACCCCACTTCACTGGGGATACAGCCCCTGCTGTCTAAACTCTACAGCAGAAGTTTTGTAACAGACAAAACTACCCAGAATTAGAATTATTATGGTTATTTTTAAAGAGCTTAGCTTCTTGGAATAGTCAGGGGTGTCAGGGAGACCAGACGTGTTTGCGGGAGCCCCAGCCTGACTGTGTGCTCGGTTGGGGCGTTCGGCCCTGGGTTCCTGAGCTGCCTCGCCGTGCTGCTGGCTGGCTTGGTCCTGTGGGTGCTCGTTGCCTGTGGCGTGAGACGCCGTGCTCACCTGGCACAGGAGCACAGGTCTTGCCTCTGCCGCCACTGGGCTCCATCTAGTGAGGCACTCATACCCACTCTTTCCTTTCAACAGTTAGAGAGTCTCCAGGCGTCATACGAGGAGCTGAAGGCTCAGTCACAGGAAGAAGTCAGGCGCCTGTGGTCCCAGCTTGATTCTCCAAGAACCAGTGTACAGGACCTGAATGGTGAGGATTTTATTTTGATAATTCAGAACCTCAGAAGCTAAAGTTCATGTTTTTATTTGTTGAAACCTCAAACTAGAATTTATCAATTATAGCAGCACAAAAAAGTGATTTTGCAAACTTACTTTTTTTTTTTTTTTTTAAAAGATTTTATTTATTTATTCATTTATCCCCCCTTGCTGCTTGTGCTCACTGGGTCAGCCAACCACGCCGCGCGGGCGGGCCTGCCTTCACCAGGAGGCCCCGGGAACCGAACCCAGGCCTCCCATATGGTAAACGGGAGCCCTACTGATTGAGCCACAGCCGCTTCCCGTAAACTTACTTTTTTTATATATCGTGGAGATTTTTCTAAATAATTTTAAGATGGGAGTTTGTTTATTAGGAGAAAGCCTAGGTTTTTATCCTTAAGCAAGTTAGTCCGGGAATGGCTATAATTGTCTCCTTTTGTGTGTGTGTGTGTGTTTGTGTGTGTATGCGTGTGTCTTAATTGTTGAGTTTGAGGATGAAATGAGGGACTTTTCAAGTTTCAGAAAATACAGTTCAGCAGTGGGGCTTAACTTTCACCTAAAAGCAGTGACTGAGGACTCAGATGGCGTTGGCGCTATGGGGCAGAGCCTTGCCGTGCATGCCGCTTAGAGTCCGTGCCGTCATCCCAAGGTGAGGCGGTGTCTCAACCCTAGCTCTGGGTTTGGAGGCGAGGTCCCCAGACTCCAGGCCCCATTGGTCCCGGCCTTTTATGCGGAGGGCCGCTTGGCTCCAGACCTCCCCTGTTGCTGAGCTCTTTTGAAGACCCCTGGTCTCGGCCCATGCTCTTTGTGTCAGAGGGGTCTCTGCCTTCCAGTCTCGTTCAATTTGGGTGTGGCAGATGGCAGGCAGTGAGCCTGAGAGCACCACAGATGGCTTCAGGCAGGGGACCGACAAGGGTGAAGAGAAACATTTAGTCTGGTGTGACTCTCCGCACAGCCTTTACAAGCTAATGTTTTTATTGGGTAAATGCTCTTTGTTGTAAAGTATAGAGCTATGAGAAAGGACCAGTGCAGTGCAGTTTTGGCAAATTGCACGTGTGTGTGTCAGGTGGTGGTAAGTATGGCCTCCTCTCCATTTTCCAGCTCTGCACTCTGAGCAGCTGAAGGTGTATACTAAGTGCTGCTCAGGTTGTCTTACCCTTTTGTCCGTGTGTCCCTGGAAGGCTGGTGGAGCTAGAGGTTGATAGATGCCACAGGTGGGGTTTGGGGGCAGCACCTGCTGATAACCTTATGCTGTGGGTGGACTTCATGGTATTGTACACATAAGCGTGCTGAGTTCTGCTGGAATCTTAATCCTTGTGTTTGGGAGCCCTTACAGGGAACTCTGGCTCCCTATTTCTGGGTTGGTAGCCATTTAAGTCTACATTGATTGAAAGCTAATTAATCATCATAGACTAGCTGGCAGCATTCTCTTGAACAAAACGTGGTCTGTATTACTTTTCTCTCGCTGTGTAACAAATTATCACAAGCTTAGCAGCTTAAAACAGCACCCATTCTTTAGCTTAGAGATCTGCAGGCCCACGTTCCAGAGTGGCCTGGTAGGTTCTCTGCTCACGGTCTCACTCGGCCGGAACCAGGTGTTGGCTGGCTGTGCTCTTACCTGGGGCTCTGGGGAGCATCTGCCCCCACAGGGCCCAGTTCCGTGGAGTTGTGGGACTGAGGCTGCCGCGCTCCTTTCCGGATGGCCCCTCCACCTTCCGAGCCAGCCGCCGTGCAGCCAGGCCCGCTGTCCTCGCTTCGTGACCAAGTGGCAGGAGGTCCCTCGCCACCCTCAGGGACCTCCGAGGGTCACCCTGGAGTTCTGCCCCCCATGCCACCAGCTCTCAAATAGCACCGGGGTCTTCATAAGCGTTTCACTTTGATGGTTCCATAGTCCCATCCTGTTCCAGAGTTCCCGGAGCAGCTCCTGGCTCATGCACCTCGCCTTGAGGAACTAGAGCACCTGAAGCGAGACCTTCACGAGCAGCGGCAGCGAGAGACAGCCGCACATGAGACTGAGCTTGAGCAATGGGGAACTTACTGTGAAAAGAAGTTAAGGGATGCTGAAAGAAATTATCAAGAGTACCTGACTCTGTTACAGCAGCGGCTACAAGAAGTGAAGGGAGATTCTTTCCTGGCCTCTGTGGAAATCAGGTAAATAAAATAATTTTCATCTTAAACGAATGCTTGAAATATAGGAACTTGGAGCTGAATTCAAATCTGGTTTTGTTTGTGATTTTGTGCCAATGGAAACTAATAGCCTTTTTATTTAAAAAAAAAAAAAAAATACATTTTATGTTTGAGACTTGAAACAAAAATGACTATTAAAACTAGCATCTGGGGGAAGCAGATGTGGCTCAAGTGGTTGGGCGCCTGCTTCCCATGTGGGAGGTCCTGGGTTCGGTTCCTGCTGTAAGGAAAATGGAAACAAACAACAAGCAAAGCAAATGTAAAAACCAGCTCAGGGGAGCTGAGGTGGCTCAGGGGTTGGGCTCTGGCTTCCTACATATGAGTTCCTGGGTTCATTCTCCAGCTCCGGTACCTCAAACAAAACAAAACAAAGCAAAACAAAACAAAACAAAACAGTGAACACTAGCACCTGATTCTCTGTCCTGTGTGTGCACGTCCCCTGAGTTCTCACATTTCCTGACCTGCAGGAATGATGTGTGACCCCCGGTGCAGGGCAGCTGCTGGGCGCAGACCGTGGGGCCCCGCGTTGCTGCTTGGGTCTGTCTCTGCTCTGCTGTGGCTCTGCCCGCTTTCCCTCAGAACCCCACAGAGATGGCTGGCTCCACGTGGCCACTCGGACACGTGATGTCGGGTTTTTAGGTGGTCATGGCTCAAGGACAGAGTGGAATTCAAAATGGAAAAGTGGCCTATGTAAGGTTTTTAAAACTTGTTTTCTCTCTTAGTGCACCTACATTTTTAGAAGAGACATCTGAGAAAGAAGGAAAAGACTACCTTGATCAACTTAAGTTTCAACTTGAGCAGCATAAGGTGATGGGCCCATTTTTTTCATTACTGAGAAAAGGTTGACTTTCGTTTGTTTTTTTCCTGGAATATGGCGTTTGACTTTATTCTTGACAATGTCCAGATTGTTTTACACATTACTCTTTAATTTAGAAATAGTGTCCTCCATGTAATAAAATCTGAATTTCCATCTTTTCTACATGTCAAGTGGAGGAACTCTCTTTTATATCCTGTAAACATTTCCCGTGATTTATCATTGCATTATAATCTGCATATTTGTTTACATATTTTTCGACTGGGAGATCTAATCACAGTTTGGAGACAACTTTTCTAGGGAATAAATCAAAATGTAGAACTGCTGTTGGAGAGCCAACACAGCGTCTCCTTGGCCCGCATGCGCGTCCCGGCATGGCTCAAACGCATCAGCTCTTGGACTGACTCTAGATCCCGAAGATGATTTTTCTAAGTTTTAAAAAAATGTTTTATTGCTTTATCTTCTACATTTAAGGTCATGATTCATTTTGAATTAATTTTTATATGAGGTGTGAGACTTAGGTCAAGGTTTTTTACTTTTTTTTGGCCTATGGGTATTCAATTGCTCCAATATCATTTATTTGTTGAAAAGAGTATTTTTCCTCCATTGAATTGCTTTCGCACTGTTATTAAAAATCAGTTGGGCATATTTGTATGGGTGTGTTTCTAGGCTCTCTATCCTGTTCCTTTGATTGTGTGTCTATTCTTCCGCCCATACCATATATATATATATATATAATATAATATCCTATTGTATAAGTAACGATATAATATCTTGAGGTGGTTGAATAAACAAATGCCTCCCACTTTATTTTTCAAAATTATTCTAACTATTCTAGTTTGCTTCCCTTTCCTTATAATAAAATGAACAATCTTGCCTGTATCTGCAAAAAAAAATTGCTGGTAGTTTGGTAGGAATTGTATTAACCTGTGTATAAATTTGGGAAGAATTGACATCTTTGCTAGGTTGACCCTTCCAATCCATAAACATTTATTTAAATCTACTTTAATTTCTTACATCAGTGTTTTAGCATAAAAGTCCTATACATGTTTTGTTAGATTTACACTTAAATATTTCTTTTTCTTGAGTAATTATAATTGGTATAAATTGCATTTATATGTTCATTGCTAGTATATCAGAATACAATTAATTTTTGCATTTCCTTATTCTAGGAGTTTTTGATAGATTCCTAGGTGTTTTCTAAGTAGAATATCATGTTATTTGCAAATAGGAGCCACTTTATTTCTTCTTTTTCGATCTATGTGCCCTTTATTTTCCTTTTCTTGTCTTACTGCATTGGATAGGATTTTCAGCTCTGTATGTTGAGTAAAAGTGATGAGAGTGGGCGTCCTTGCCTTGCTCCTGATCTTAGGAGGAAAGTCCAACCACTCAGTAGTTTGTGAACTGCAGGCTTCCTGGGTAGTCTTCATAAAACTGAGGACATTTCCTCTCTTCCTGCTTTTCTGAGAGTTTTTTTTTAATCATGAATGAGGATTGAATTTTGTCAAATGCTTTTTCTGCATCAATTGCTATGATCCTGTGATTTTTATTCTTCAGCCTGTGATATGAGAGTGTATCAATTGATTTTTTTATGAAGATATATATATATATATATATATATATATATATATATATATTAAGATTTTATTTTATTTTATTTATTCCCCCCGCCCTTGCCACTATGCTCGCTGTCTGTTCTCTGTGTCACTGTGTGTTCTTCTGTGTCTGCTTGTCTTCTCTTCCAGAGGCGCTGGGAATCAATCCTGGGACCTTCTGAGGTGGGAGAGAGGCCCTCAATCGCTTGAGCCATCTCAGCTCCCTGGTTTTGTTGTGTCTTTCACCATCTCTCCTCTGTGTCTCTTTTTTGTTGTGTCATCTTGTTGCACCAACTCTCCGCGCAGGCTCACTTGCCTTCACCTGGAGGCCCTGGAAATCGAACTCCGGACCTCCCATGTGGTAGACGGGAGCCCAATCATTTGGGCCACATCCACTTCCCCTATTGATTTTTTTTTTTTTTTTTTTTTAAAGATTTTATTTATTTATTCATATATCCCCTCCCCTGCTGCTCGCACTCGCTGGGTCAGCCAACCACGCCGTGCGGGCGGGCTTGCCTTCACCAGGAGGCCCCGGGAACCGAACCCGGGGCCTCCCATATGGTAAACGGGAGCCCCACTGACTGAGCCACAGCCGCTTCCCTCCCCTATTGATTTTTGAATATAGAACAATTCTTGCATCCCTGAATAAGCTCCACTTGGGCATGGCACATAAGTCTTTTTATATATTGCTGAATTCTGTTTGCTGATAATTTGCTAAAGATTTTTGCATCTGTTTTCATGAGGATATTGGTCTGTAATTTTCTTTTTTCTTATCTCTTTGTTACTTTTTGGTATCAGGACCATACTGGCTTCATGAAATGAATTGGAAACATTTCTTTCCTCTTGTATTTTCTAAATAAGGTTATGTAGAATTGGTGTTAACTCTTTAAACATTTGGTAGAATTTGACAGTGAAACTATCTGGGCCTATAGTTTTTTTTTTTTTTTTTAGAGATTTTAAATTATAAATTCAGTTTCCTTAATTGTTATATGATTTCAAATGATTTATTTCACATTGGGTGAGTTGTGGTTTCTCATTGTGTTTTTAATTTGCATTTCCCAATGGAAGAAAATTTATACAGATAAGTAGAAATCGATGAACTTGAAAACAGTAAGAAAACAGAGAAAAATCAATGAATCCAAAAGCTAGTTCATTGAAAATATCAATAAAATCAATAAACCTCTAGCAAGACTGACAAGGAAAAAAAGAGAAGACACAAATTACCCATGTTAGACATGAACCAGGGGATATCATTACAGATATCCTGCAGGCATATATTTACAGGATTGTAGGAAAATGCTGTGATCAGCTCTATGCTCATAAATTTGACTTGGATGAAATGCATCAATTCCTCAAAAGCCACAAACTATCAGAACTTGCTTAGGATGACATTGACAGCCTGAATAATTCTGTAACTATAAAGAAATTGAATATCTATATGAAAACCTTTTGAAAAATAAATCTGTAGGTCCCGATGGTTTGTCTAATTGTGCAAATATTTCAGGAAGAGTTAACCTCATCTCTATACAGTCTTTTCCAGGAAGCAGCAGAGGAGAGAACACTTCCCAACTTGTTTTATGAGTCCGATAATACTTAGGTACCAGAACCAAAGTTAGTTCAACAAGGAATCCTTTTAAAAGAATTTGCTTGAAAAGCAAAAATAGGATGTAAGCAAACAGCCACAAAAACAAGGATAAGGTGGTGTCAACTTTGCTGCTGTTAGAACTGAAATTTCCTGAGATGAGGAACTTGTTTTCTTCACTTGAGAAAGGGTTGTTTTTTCTTTTCTTGAAATATTTACATTTCCTTCCAAAATTAAATGTATTTTAATCAGAAAGGAGACAGTTTATTGGTTTACCATGTTTGTTTCTAGTTTGACCCTCTGCTTTAGTATTTGACTCACTTGTCAGTTTTTCCTGCTGAGCTCTGATAATTGCTGTTACCTGCTGAGTGCCCGTGGCATGCAGGGCACCGCTGACCCCTGCCCGTGCTTGGCCATCTCCCTCTTGGAGCGGCCCTCTATGGCTGCTGCTGCCGTCCCTAGGAGAAGTAGCGGCCGAGTGACAAAAACCACTGCACTGGGTCGGGCTGGGCCTCGTACTCTCTGACCTCTGGGCTTGAGCCTTGGACCAGTGGATAGAAACATCAAAAGTGAATCTCTCTGAAGGATATCAGGGAATTTTTTTAGGGTCAGCATGGGAAGATACATCTTGGTGTTCTGGTGGAAATTCGCCAGGCTTAGAGGAAAGGTCCACAAGAGGAATGTGATGGGGGATTTGAAAGGATCACGCCACAGATTGTGCACACAGGCAGAGCGGTGCCGCCATCTGAGCTCTTCGGGAAGGACAGGACAGAATCCAGGCTTTTGATCTCCAGCAAACGTCAAGAGCAGAGGCACTACAAATTCGTTATGAAAACAGCGTCAGGGTGTGTGTGAGCGCGGCGTGGACCCTGCTGTCCGTGGCACTGGCCCCTGGAGGTCCATGTCTGCACGTGGCTGTATCGCCCCTACCGCCTGCGCACATCCTCCTGGGGTGCTGCTTGCCCCCACTGTTTTTTTTTTTTTTTTTTTTTTTAAGCTTTATTTTTAAAAAAGTTTTAATTACCGAAAAGTTATGTCGAAAACATAGGGGATCCCCATACACCCCACCCCTCCCCCTCTCATACTTTCCCCTATTAATCACGTCTTTCATTAGTGTGGAGCGCTTGTTACAGTAGGTGAACAAGCACTGACGCGTTGCTCGTGAACCAAGGTCTGCAGTTCACGTTGTGGTCTGCACTGTGCATTGCACAATTTTATGGGTTTTGACGAAATGTGTAACGGCTGTATTCATCATTGCAAAATGGTGCCCTGAAAATGCCCTGTGTTCTGCCTACTCTTCCCTCTTCCTCCCTCTCCCTCCCCTCAGAACCTCTGGTGGCCACTGTCTTTATATCAATGTCACAAATTCTTCCATTGCTAGAATTATAATAAGTCCACTCTAGTCCGTAGTTGCAATCCCCTCTTACATGTGTTCATTCCGCAGTCTTGAGGATTTGGGATGGTGATGCCCGCTCTGCTTCCGATGGAGAGGGGGCTTAGATCCCATGGGGCGGATGGGTGGAGCTGTCTTACTTGCAGTTGTAGAAGCTCTCTGCTTTTGGGGATGGGGGCGGGCCATCAGCATCATCTTGTTAGCTGTCCTGGGCGAGTCTGATGAACTGGAGAGCAGGTGCTGCCACAGCTGTGCTGAGACCCAGGGCTCAGCCGGCAAGTGAGCAGCCTGGAGATTTAGGTCTCGGGACGCAGAGTTACTGGATGTAGTGCTAATCAGAGGTTCAAGTAAAAGGCAGAAGAATCATGTGTAGGAAAATTATAGATGTTACATTAGGGAGATAGGTTATCTTATATTCCAAGGTAAGGCCCACCGGTGGGGTGCTGATTTCCTGGGGTTGTCTGCCCTGCCTAGAGTGTCCAGATGGCTCTAGAGCCCTCAGGAGCCCTGCTATTTGAGGCACTGTTTGCTGTGGCAGTCAGTGAGATCCTCCTGAGACACGCATAAGCGTAACCTCTGGAATGACCTCCTGACTCACTTTGAAATCTCTTAGCCATAAAAACTCATTTGTATTTAATAGTTCCTCCTTTTGGTCAAGGTCTTTTTCCAAATGCATTGCTGGTTGGCGCTTGGTAATAGTCCCGCAGTGCCAGGGAGGCTCATCCTGGGAAGTCATCAGCTCTGGTTTTTGAAACTCTATCGTAATTAATTGAAAGAAGCAAAAAATAGGATGGCTCCATTTTTAAATTTAAACAAATAGTAAGTCCCAAAGTGTATTTGCATACAGAAATAGTAAAGGAGCGGTCTCCTGGGCAGGGACTTTGGGGGACTGTGTCATACATACGTGCTACTTTGCAACTTGCTTCTCTCACTTAGCGCCCCGTGACCCCCATGCAAGCCCACAGAGCTCTCAGGGGCTGCCTCTGTTCCCATGCGGGGTTCTTCATTGAGGAATACTCTCTGGGGTCACCTAGGGCTCTCCAGTTTCTAGCCGCTGCAGACAAGGCCGCGGTACTCCCCAGGCCTGTGTATGAGTTTGTTACTTTTATGAGTATTTATGGAGGCTCAATTTCCAGAAGTGGAAAATTGCTAAATCAAAGAGTATAAACGGTTTTAAAAATTACTTTTTATTTTTTTAAGTTACCACATGCATCTATTTAAAAAGTCTAATGGGACTGAAAAACTTGTAATAAAAGATAGCATCCACTTCCTTAACCTCTAGTCTTCGTGGAGGCTGTTTCTTTTTTCAAATTTTTCTTTTGAGCTGATGTTCTCGTGTTGATGCTTGTTTTCTCATTGACTTCTTTTAGTGATGGAGGACGGTGGAGTTCTCTTTTGCTTCCCCCTGCCCCCCACCCCTGCAGACATTCCCAGGGGTGCCCCCTTGTGCCCCTGGCTTTGACCCCCGTTGCCGATTATGAGCGTGGCCTTCAGGCACTACACCCAGCTGACTGTCACTGCCTCCTCCCCAGGCCAGCGGTTTCCACGCCTACAGGGGTACCTCCTTCCTCGGTCGCCCTTCTCTGTGGCCTCCACCCTCCGGTGCTTGCCTTCTGGGCTCCCGCCCTCGTCTCCCTGGGGCCTGCCTCCGCTCTCACCCCACAGGGTCCCCCAGCCTGCCAAGAGCCCTGTGTGCGCCTGTCCGTGCGTCCCCTCGCCAGCCGCTCCCCTTCCAATGGCTTTGTAGGAAAGGCCTTCGCTTTTCCCCGTGCACACCCAGCCCCTCCCCTGCACCCCCGGAGCCCCAGCCCGCTCTCAGGCTGCGCTCCCTGTTCCTTGGTGCTCTGAGACATTGCGGCTTGCCGGAGTGTGTGTGTGAGAGTCCACGTTCACTCAAGGTGCAAGGCCGGTGTCATTTCATTTTCCCGTGTTCCCTGGCCTCTCTTTGGAATGCCTTTTAGTTTAATGCTTGACCTCCAGAATCAAGCCTCTGATTTTGTTAAGCTCCCATCTCATTTCTATTTTTGCTCTATTTTTGGGGGGTGGGAGGTTTCCTCTTTTTCTTCAGTTAAATTTCTTATTTTTGTTATTTGTAATTTCTTGCTGATTGCTCTTTTTTTTAATCTTCCTGTTGCAGTTTCATTGATGAAGGAGGGGTGAGGGCTGGCACAGAAGGGATGGTGGCCTGCAGGGCAAGGCCGGGGGGCCGAGCCGGTCAGAACCCTGGTGCTGGGTGTGGGGTGCGAGGCGGCTGCCTTGACCGGAAGGACTTTGGGCGCATTTCAGAGGCCCTGCTGACCCTCAGGGAGCTGCGAGGTGGATGGCTGGAGTAGGATTTGGGGGTGTAGGAGAGCTGGGCGCTGGGGTGGGGGGACAGGAGAAGCACGGGGACCGGCCTTTGAGACTGGGGGAGAGTGGCGGGCCGCTGAGGGGAGTCTGAGGTGCATCCTGGGCGTCTGAGAGGGGCCTCAAGCGTGGAACCCCTTCTCCTTCCCGCCGGAGCCAGTGTCTCCCGAAAGGCTGCATGAGCATCTGTGGTGTGGGGGGTGTCGGCACAGCAGCTGGCAGGCGAGCAGGCCGTGAAAGCGTGTTCCTCTGATTCCCTGTAGGAGAGCCTGGTGCGCTTGCAGGTGCAGTTGGAAGAAAAGCACAAGCGAGAATTAGAAGCGCTGACGTCTTCTCTTGGCCCTTGGTGCGAGGAGGAAGTGAAGATCAGGATGGACCCCTCGGACCCGCACTGCGCAGAGGCTGAGCTGCTGTGGAGGGAGCAGGGCTTGGAGCTCGAGCGGCTGCGTGCCTCGCTCGTGGAGGGCCACATCCGAGGTGGGGGTGTGTCCGTGGGACTTGTCCACAGGGCACCACGGTGCTGGTGACGCAGGCGTCCCTGAGGGGTCTCGAGGTGTGAGGATGCCGAGAGCACAGAATGGATGGTGTGGGGAGCCACAGCAAGAGGGGCCCAGAGTGGAGGCTCAGGGGCTGGGCCTGTCCCTGGAGGTGGCAGGGTGAGGGGCCCAGGG
>JAKSZT010013817.1:348303-372741 GCA_026826555.1 Tolypeutes matacus | reverse complement strand
TGAGGGGCCCAGGGGCCGGGCCTGTCCCTGGAGGTGGCAGGGTGAGGTGGGGCTTCCGTCTGCAGTGGCTGCCCGAGGCTCACTGGGTACGAAGTATGCGGGGAGCGGCGGGGGCAGAAGGGTCTGAAATTGGGGAGCAGCACAGGGGCCACAGGAAGATTGCTAAGCTGGGGTGAACGTACTCCCTGCAGAGGTGAGCTGGGGCGGGGGCATCTCTCCTGGCCCCTGCTCTCCTCGCGGCAGGTGTGGGCTAGGCAGGTGGGCAGGCTCAGCTGGTGAGACCGAGGCTATGGGATGGCACCCAGACATGTGGTCAAATGGGGCCGGGCCCTGGGAGTTGGGCTGTTGACACTGACTCCTGGGGAGGGGCTGCCTTGTCTCTCTGCTCTGGGCGCCGTCTTGGCCCCCCAGCTTCAGCACAGTCCTGTGGCAGGTGCCCTGAGGAGCCTGGTGCCAGGGCTACCTGTGAGTGCTGCACTGAGAGGCAGAGGCAGGGCTGGCTTCAGCACATCCTGTCTCCTAGCAAAGAGTTGCCTGTAGGAGAAGCAGGCCCCCTCTCGAGAGCAGGCAGGTGGCCGGGCACTCCTGCTCCCTCACTGTCCATCTTTCCACATGCAGGTGCCGCCACGTGACTTCATGTGGTCGTTACTGCTGCTTGTTAGCTTGCTCTTGCACCAGTTCTTATCCCCTTTTGCTGAGGAAGACACCGAGGCCGGGAGGGTCGGTAGCTCTGCTCCCAGGGCTAGCATAGGAGGGTCCTGGGACGGAGCCCGGGTGGGGGCTCTGGGGCACACCCTCCCCGAGCCCTGGCTGCCTCTGAGACAGGCGGACCCAGAGGTCGGCACACAGCTCTGTCTCTGACAGTACACCTGAGCTGAAGGAGCCACGCGCAGCTGGGCAGCTGCTGCATGCAGGCCTGGGTAGAGGTCTCATGCGTGGCTGCCGTGGCAGCATGTGGAGCTCACGGGACTCAGGAGAAAGGGTTTGCTTCAGGGCGGCCGTGATGCCCAGACCGGCCTGCTGGGAGGGAGCGAGGCATAGTGACCATGAAGCAGCAGTGAGCCGGTGGTGTCCCCAGAGCGAGCCGGCTCTTGGTCACTTGTCTGCTTCTGGCCCGGAGCTCACACAGGTCTCTTAGTGTTACCTGTCGCATCTGGAAGCATGGTCCACCAGGACTGCTGTGACCTCCTTTCGGTCCGTGCTGTGCCGTGACACCGTGCTCCCTGTTGTTCACAGCACTTGCACGGATGCGCCTCCAGCATGCGCAGGACACTGCCTTCGAGGTTGAGACAGAGGTGGCAGCACGAGTCTTGAGTTTGGAAAATGAGCACAAAGTCAAACTTTCACTTCTTCGGACTGAACTAAAGGAAGAAATTGAACCCTTAAAAATAGAAAATAGAAATTTACATGAGAAGCTGCAGCATGAAATAGCACTGAAAGAGGACTTGGAGAGGGTAAGTCGTGACTGCTCCCCGCGGCAGGCCCCAGAGCCCACTGCTGTCATTTTTGAGGTTTCGTATTCTCGGGGATTTTCTCAGAAATGGGTGTCATCCTGTGCTGGGCCGTGTACTGGGGATAGCTCAGGATAGTCCACACGTAGAGCTTGTGGAGGATGTTGGTCCAGATTCTGAGCTACGTCACTTGCAACACCAGTGGCCATATTTGGTGAGCACCTTTGTAAGAGTCAGGTCGTGCTGGCTCCTCCTTCCCTGTGCCTTCCATCTGCAACGAGGGGTGATGGAAACTGACCGGGCGTCCTTAGGAGTGCCAGAGAGACAACCGAGGAGGTGAGGTCAGAGCACGCGGCCCCCTGCACTAGTTGGTCATCTGAGTGTTTCATGTTATTTTCCAAGTTCACCAGTCCCTTCCTGATGACTGTTTTGCCGTCACAGAAACTCACACACCAGCCCCATCCTAGCCATTTGGAAGCGTGACAAAGTCACCACTACACCGTTGTAAGTGTTGGCAAAGTCCCAAGGCGCAAGCCTCCGTAAAATCACGCACTCTTGTACAGCCAGTGCAGCAGGTTTTATCACAGCGTTGGGATTCTAGAAGTAAAGTGGACTGAAATCTCAACTCTTTCTCTCATGGGTCCCGGCACAAGCACGTGTGCCTGGTGGCTGAGTGGTGCACTTCAGTCCTCTGTGCCACGCTGCTTTTGTCCCGTTGCTCTGCTCTGGGAACGTCTGTCTGGACGTTTATTCTCCATCACAACAGAGTTTCGTAGGAAGCTATTCTTACTGCAGATGTGATCACCATGGTACTTCCTACAGTAAGGCATTGGTAAGATTTTGAGTAAAGTAGACTGAGGATGGAGACTTAGGGAAACCGTGGGGGACGGCCGTGTAGGCCAGCAGAGGACAGTCCCTGCAGCCTGGGGTCGTCTTGGGCTCGTTTGATGTAAGGTTAGCCTTTCTTAAATGCCTCTTTGAAATTCATGTGTGTGTATGTTTCTCAGACCATACATCTACTTATAGGAATATAGCTAATGCATCTAGTCACATTAATTACTGGGAGAAGGTGTGGGATTTTCTCTCCCTTTATTTCTGTCAATTTTTGCTTTAATCACCTAAAGCTCTATTATACACATGCACATTTATGATTATCTTCTTGAAAAATTTACCCTTTTATCATTAACAGAATATCACATTTATGTCTTGTGTTCTTTGTATTGAAATCTTTCTCTTTTATTAATATAGTCACTCCAACCTGCATATACATTTTGTTTGCGTAGTGTATTATTTCCATCCATTTACTTTTAGCCTTTTAAAAGAAAAGTGGGTTTCATGTAGGCAGCATAAAGCTGATCTTTTTACTCCTTTGACACTCTCTGCCTTTTAATTGGAGCATTTAGTCTTTTAACATTAAATGCAATCATTAACATGGTTGGATTTAGGTCTGCCATTTTACTATTAGCTTTCTGTGTGTTCCGTCTGTCCTTTTGTATTATTTGAATATTTTTAGAATTAATTTTAACATATCTATTGACTTTTTTTTTTTTAAGATTTATTTTATTTATTTATTCCTCCTCCCCCATTGTTTGCGCTCGCTCTCTGCTCTCTGTGTCCATTTGCTGTGTGCTCTCTGTGTCTGCTCGTCTTCTCTTTAGGAGGCACCGAGAACCAAACCTGGGACCTCCCATGTCGGAGAGAAGCACTCAATCACTTGAACCACCTCAGCTGCCTGCTTTGTTGTGTCTCTCATTGTCTTTCCTCTGTGTGTCCTTGTTGCGTCATCTTGTCGCATCAGTTCACCGTGCTTGCCTGCCGTCATGCCAGCTCCCTGTCTTGCTTGTCTTCTCCAGGTGGCACTGGGAACCAAACCTGGGACCTCCCATGTGGTAGGCAGGAGCTCTGTCGTGTGGACCACATCTGCTTCCCTCTGTTGACTTTTAAGCTATACCTCTTTTCAGTGGTTGCCCTAGCGATTACAGTATACATTTTTTTCACAGTCTGCTTGGAGTTAACTTTATGCAATGTCACATAAAATGTAAGAACCTTACAATTAAATAGGTACGTTTATGATCTCTTCCCTGTCTTTTATGCTGTGATTTTAATAGATACTATGTCTACCTTTATTGTAAACTCTACAATGCATTATTATAAGTTTTGCTTTGAATTGTCATATGCATTTTAAAGGAAATAAGAGGGAAGGTAGTTTTATGTTTATTGTTTTGATTACTCTTCATTTTTTCTTGAAGATCTAGTTTGCATCTGGTATCATTTTCTTTTAGCCTGAAGAATGTCCTTTAGCATTTCCATTTCTTGATGTGCTGCAGAAGTTTTCTTTTATCCACAAAAGTCTTTATTTCACTCTCATTCTCATAGGGTATTTTTGCTGCATAAAGAATTCTGGGGGCAGGGTCTTTTAGTCACGACTTTCAAGATATCTACTCTTCTGGCCTCCCTTGTTTCTGGTGAGAAGTCAGTGATCATTTAAATAGTTATTTCCTTGGTTGTAACCGGAGTGTGTCATTTTCTTCTTGTTCCTTTAGAGACTTGTCTCTTTATCTTTGGTGTTCAGTATTTTGACTCTGATGTACCTACTTTGGTGTTTCTTCTCTGATGAAATTCTTGAAAGAGTACATTGCTTGTGTGTACTTGTACAAAAGGAAACAGGGACTCTAAAATACAAAATCAGTTTCAAAATCTATGCTAGATTGACCTCATTTTCTCTTACTTAACAATTAAGTTATTGAAATCACGGTCTCTTTTAATAATTTAGGAAAGTTCTGTCCATTTATGCCTTTCACAAAATACGGGAAATTTTCATTAGGTATTTTCTTTAGTTTTTTTTTTTTTCTTTCTGCCTTCTCTCTTTTCCTCTTGGAACACAATTTACATGGATTTTATATCTTCTCATATTCTTAAAGCTCTGTTCATTTTATTTTTTAAAAAAATTTCCTCTCTTTCTTGTTTAAATTCTATTGATATTCAAGTTTGCTGAGTTTCTTTTGTCATCTCCAATCAGCTATTAAGTCCATGTAATGATTTCTTAGATTTCAGATATTGTATTTTTCTGTTTTAGAATTTTCATTTGGTTCTTTTTTGCCAAGATTTCCTATTTTCGTTCATAATGAGCCTTTATGTCCTAAATGTGGTCTTGTCTGCTAATTTCAACATCTGTGTCATTTTGGGGTTGGTCTCTATTGATGGTATTTTCTCTTTAGCTTGGGCCGCATTTTCCTGTTTATTTGAATAACATACAATTTTGAATTGTATAATAGGACATTGTGAGTGATATATTATGGAGACTCTGGGTTCTGTTACGTTCCTCTGAAGAGTATTGATTTGTTGTTGTAGTTTCAGCAGGCAGTTTACTTGGCTTAATTCAGACTCCACACTCCATCTCTTCTGCGTTGGACTGCAGCGCAGTGTTCACGCAGCTGCCTTAGCCCTAGCCGGCCAGCTTTTGGAGGCCCTGCACGTGCATGTATGGATCAGGGGTCATCCTGAAATTTGTGGTTTCTTCACAGAATCTGCATCTCTCCCACTCTATCCTTTCTGGGCTTTGCCTCCTTGCTTTCCAGCTTCCCTGATTCAAAGGTTAAGGCTAGGGGCTTTCTATGTGCATGGCTCCGATGGCTCCTGCCCTCAGGCTAAAAGCCTTAGACAGGGTAAGCCATCTAGTGCCACTTCTTTCTTGTGCGTGTTGAGCCCGTCTCCAGGGTGTGCCTGCTTCTGGATGCTGTCCGGTGCCTTCAGGAAGTTTCTTATATTTTATCCAGAGTTCATAGTTGGTGTCTTTGGGAGCATTGGTGTGATTAGAGCTACACAGCTAATGCCAGAAGTGGAAGGAATGCTAAACCTTATTTTTAATAACATTCTAACATATTTTGGTTTTGTTTTGTTTATCATTGATGATAACTAGTTTAATGACTTATTTTCTTCCACAAGAAACTTTGAAGATTGTCGATTTTGGTTTGTCAACCTCTTGTTTAAGTTCTTTCTGTATCCTGGAGTATAAATGGTGTAAGCAGAAGCCTTGAACTCAGGGCCCTGTGTGGCAGCTGCCCTCTCTCAGGTGTCTGCTCTCACCTGCTGCTGGTGGCGCTCCTCTCTGTGGGGTCATTACATTTCCCTGGGCCAAAAAGAAGACCCATGGCATGTCCGGCTTTCCCTGCCGCTCGTGCTGCCGCAGCAGGAAGGCCTCCCTCGAGCTCAGCCAGCTTATGTCTGGGCAGCCTGGGCTGCCAGCCCAGGGATGGGGAAAGCCGCTTCTAGGTGCCAGGATATGAGCTGCATTTTACTTAATCGGATAATTTAAAATTTGTTCTATTCGTTAACATAACAAACATTCCCATTGCTCTCTTCGCCATATCTGTATATGTAGAAATTTCCCTGTTTGCAGTTCAATTTGGGTCATTGCTGCTAATACCTTCTCTTTCAATTTTTTCCCTCTTAATTAAAACTATGTTGGTTCCAGGTAAATCATAGTTTAGTTGAAGACCACCAGGAAGAACTAAAGAAAACTAAGGAGGAATTTCAGCTAATGAAACAAGAATTCAAAGGAAAAGAATCTGAGTGGAAAGTTACAAGTGAGGACCTAAAGAGAAAAGCTGAAGAAAAATTAGCGTTGATGCTCCTTGAACTGAGAGAAAAGGCTGAATTCGAGAAACAGTCAGTAATAAAGAAGTTTGAGCTTCGAGAAGCTGAAATGAGGCAACTTCAGGATCAACAGGCGGCCCAGATCCAGGACCTGGAGAAGTCCCTGGTGGAGCAGCAGGGCCGCCTGCGGCAGCTGGAGCTTGGGCTACCTGGGGATGAGCCCCTGCGGTGCAGCCACTGTGGCCGGGAGCTGGGGGTGCAGGCGGCCCCCGCGGCTCAGGGCTGGGCGCTCAGCTCGCTCCACTCCCAGGAAGACTGTGCGCTCCAGCTGATGCTGGCTCAGAACAGGTGGGTGACCCTCCTGTCACCGCGTGCTTGGTAGGGACCCCAAGAGGCCCGGCACAGGCTGAGGAGCGCCTTGGGGTGGCCAGATTCCCCAGGGAAATCTGGAGAGAGGCGGACCCGGCGGGGCTTGGTGTACTGAATTCTGGTCGCTTCTTCATCCTAAAATCATAATGGGATAAAGCTTCGTACCCTACAGTCGAGAAATGCTGGCAGCGTCTGTGTCCAAGTCCTGTTGGTGGAGTTCATTTTTCATTTGATGGATGTTGGTGTGCATGCATCTTTTACCTCTTTTTTTATTATTTTTAAAAAATTACAACCAAAGAACTTTGAACCTCATTTATGCAGTTTATCCATATAAGTGTGTTTAAAACAGATAATTTGTTTATGAAACATATTTTTAAAACATATACATGCTTCCTTGACATTTTTGATAGATTTCTAATGTGATTTGGTGCCAGCTATTTTGTGTGAACCTCAGTTGCCGGGCTTTGGTGGCCTGAGGATTCTTGCATCTTGGAGTCTCTTGCCCCACTCATTGTGAGTTTTGGCCCCAGGCTCTTGCCTGCCAGGGGCTCCTGCTCTGGGGTCAGAGGATTTGAGTTCTGCTCTGGACTCCACCATGCGTGAGCTGCAGGGACATAGGCAAGGAGCGTCACCTCACTAAGCCTTAGTTTTCTCACTTGTGAACAAGGATTTGTAGAACCGCAAAGTGTTATACTAAAGATTAAAGGAGGGAGTGGGTGTAGCTCAGTGGCTGGGCGCCTGCTTCCCACGTACAAGGTCCTGGGTTCGATCCCTCGTACCTCCTAAAAACAAAACAAACAAATGAAAAAACCAGCTCTCATTGGGGAGCAGATGCTCAGTGGTTGAGCACCTGCTTCCCATGTATGAGGTCCTGGGTTCAATCCCTGGCACCTCCTTAAAAGGTGATAATCTACGTGTGAACTATTTTTATAGTATCTGTTGGGTAGTTAGCACATAAAATGTTATCTGTCTGAACACAACAAAGCAGTCGTCTGTGATGTGCCTCTCTAGTGTACGTGCAGATGTAGGCCATGTCGCAGGTGTCGTGGCATTCGGCTGCCTTCGTCAGCGCAGATTCCCACACGTGCTCCTTCTTTGCCACTGGGTGCCGTGTAATCCATGCGTTTTCTTTCGCAGTTGCAGATTTATTCACAGATTTTTTGACTGGTCTCTGTGCTCCTCGTGGTCCTTTGGGTTCGTGAGTGATGCTGCCCCTTTCTCGTCTGTGTGTGGAGGCTGTGCTTTCGGCGTAGCAGCTGGGTGGACGTCCTTTTGCCTCTAGTAGAAGCTGCTGTCCCATCGGCTCTGCCACGTTTGGTGTAGGAAAGAGCGAGTGGTTCCTCACTGGGGATGCCCTTTCCTTCCAGCTGAAGCCCGTCTGCGAGCTTAGGGTGCCTGTGGCTCTGGCCTCCGGCCTCTAGCTCTTGTGACTTCATGTGGCTCCCTTCCTTCAGCCTCATGTTACTGTATGATGAGGATCATGGACAATTTTATGGCAGAAGGAGAAGTAGTGAAAAAACCATTCTAAATCCAGGAGGGATGATTTCAGTAGAAGTAACGTTTTCTGTAGGATATATGGATTAGATGTGTCAAAGTGAGGTTTAGTACGTACATAACTGCTTTTTGGTGCCTTTGTTCACTTTGAATATCATTTCAGATTTCTAGAAGAACGTAAAGAAATAACAGAAAAATTCTCGGCAGAGCAGGAGGCCCTTGTGCGGGAGCTCCAGGAGAAGCACGCCCGTGAGCTCCAGCAGACCCAGGAGGACCTCCAGCGGCACGCGGTGTCCTTGGCGGCTGAGCTGCAGACGAAACACCAGGCTGAGGTCGATGAGCTCAAAGCTGCCCTGGCGAGTGAGCAGCAGGCTCTTCTAGAAACTCACACGGCTGAATTGCAGACAAGACATGCTGCAGAAATCAGTGCTTTGGAGATAAGACATTTGTCCAACCTGGACTCTGTGGAATCCCGTTGCCAGTCTGAAATTCAGACCATGCGGGAGGAGCACAGGCAGGCTCTAGGACATTTACGAGCAGGCCTTGAAGAGCAGCTGCAGAAAAAGGATGCTTTCCACCAAATGATTCTGACTCAGGAGTTAGAAAAACTGAAACTGAAACATGACGAGGAGCTTCAGTGCACAAAGGAGAGCCTGAAAGCCGACATGAGCGCCAGACACGCCGACGGTCTCAAAGCCATGGCCGCCGAGCTCCAGCGAGCGCACCAGGTGAGGCTCGGTGCTGGGGCGGAGGCGCCCGCGCCTGGGGCCCTGCCTGGCCCGCGGCACACGCGTCCACAGGCGTGGGTTTGGGTGTGCAGATGAGTGTCTGTGCGCCTGTCTTTTCTGTATGTCCTACAAGCTCCCATACGCCAGCGGGTAAGCTTTGATTTCTTTGTGAGGTTGGTATAGAAGAGTGAGTTTTAAAATTTCTGTTTTTTTTTTTTTTTTATCACAGACTGTTTGATAAAGGCTTTGGGTGTCTGGCCCCAGAAAAATGTACAAATACGCAGTTATGACAAATTTTGTTCAAAATTTCCTAGTTTTCACAGTTTTCCTTGAGGCTCAGTAATGGGTCTCTGAGGTAAAACTCTGGTTTCAAGCGACTTACATCAATTAGAACATCTGATTTTTGTATCTTGAGTATAGAACCTCAGTTTCCCTTTTATTTCATGATTATTCATGAAATTAAATCCCTCTGTCCCTTTTGACAGGTACTTTAATATTTTGTATGAAAGTGAATTTCCAGAGAAGTCCCTGTTACCATGGACCAGGCAATGTCTTCCCTTGTCTGCAGTGCCTGCGGCACGACTTCCGAACAGGGAGTGACGTGGTGCGAGCATTTGTCTCTCCACGGGGCGTGTGGCCCGCTGGATGAGAAGGGGCATGCGCCAGTGCTGGTGACACAGCCCTGAGCCGTGTGTGCGGCAGTATGTTGTCAGGACACGTGTGCTGTAGGCATATGTTTATATTTAATTATTTACAAACCTACCCAGGTTTGCACATTAAGCATACGCTATATACATATATTACCACATATCGTAGTCTTTAATTTCCTTAATTTGCTTTCCTGGCAAATTAATTCTTTTGAAATGTTTAGGAAATAGATCTTCCAAATTACAGATTAAATCTTAGGCTTGGATGAAACAGAATCCCAGGTGGAAAGTGACGCTCCACTCCTTCTCTTGCTGTCTGTGCAGGCAGGAGCCTCGTGCACACAGCTGCCTGGGAAGTTTCCATCCTTCGCGCCTTCTGAATGATGATTGTGAGTTGCTCCAAAATGGTCATTTATGATCTGATTCCATACAGCTCTGTTTAAGAATATAAGGAAAAAGTGAGCTTTGATAGGTAGCGTGGCTTCATTTTATGTTTCATCTCTGCCTTTTTTATGTCCCATTCTAACTCAGTCTGAGATTGTAATCTTGGGGAAAATTCCTAGAAAACAGAGAACATTGTCTTCTTCCTCCTGATGATGGACTTTGTGAGAGAAGATTGACACGGTTGTGAGGCTTTGAGTTGTGTCCTCTGTCTCCCGTGGGCAGGGTCCTAGCAACAGGCTTCTCCTTTTTGGAGTAATACTTCAGAGAGGCTGTAAATTCTTTGCTCTTCCTGGGCGAAATTTAGAGGCACCAGAAGGGAGCCCAAAGACCGGTTCAGCGTCCGTGGCTACAGGTGTGAGGGCGTGCACGGCAAGGGGCCGCGGCGGTGACCAAGGGGGTGCATGTTGCGTGGGAGGAGCCGGCTCTGGCCCTGTGCGGGGAGGCCTGCGGGAGCAGGAGGAGGGCGCGGTCCTGCACCAGGGATGTCCCGAGGGCCTGCTCTCAAGCAGCTCAGCAGTTGGTCCTGCAGGACTCTGGCTGCAGATGACCCTGGGGCTCCCCGCAGGGCACTGGGGACCCTGCGGCCGTGAGCTCTGGTCTTGGTCAGCAGAGGGGCCTTGAGGCCTGCTCCTTCCCCCCGGGGTTTGGGGCAGGAGGAACGTGTTGAAGCACCCACAGTTCAACCTGATGAACAGAAGCAGGTGCCTGGGCCAGGACGTGGCTGGTCCCGGGTGGCCTCCTGTGCCCACCCCGCAAGGCAGCCCTAAGCCCCCACCGTGGCCCCACGACCTCCCACCCTCCGACCTCGACTCCTGGTACTTGCCCCCTTCATTGGAATGCTGGATCCTTTTTAATAACCTTTGTCTAGCTCGATTTCACAGGAAAAGAGCAATGCCGGTGGGAGTCAGGTGTGCTTTGTCTGCTCCTGACTTATTCTGAGTTTTTAAAAAATCTTTTTATTGTGGCAAAATTTCAACATATACAGAAATAGAATTGTTCCACCACCCCTGTTCCCCGTCCCCACTTTCCAGCTCCTGGGGTACACATCACTTTTGTTTTGAGTGCCCTGTCCCCCAGATCACTTTATATTATTTCATTACATATAATTTATAGTACCTGTTATATCATTCATATTATTTTATCCCAATAGAACATAACCACAGTACTATTCAAACCTAAAAAACTAACAGTAAGCCCTTAATTTCATCAAATATCCAGTCTGAGCTCAAACATCTTTCCAGTTGTGGCTGTTAAAATCAGGGTCCGACGAGGCCCCACCGGGCCTTTTGTGTGCTTTCTCAGAGATAATTGCGGCCTCCTGAGAGGCTGGCATTCCCCCGCGTGCCGTGGGCATGAAGGGGCTCTCCAGGCACGACTGCCCTGGGTGCAGCTCTGCGGGGCGCTGTGTCCTTCCTGCTCTGGCCTGCGGGCTGTGTCCTGGCCTCTGCCGCCACAGTCTCTGTGCCACAAATACCTTCGCGCCTGTTTGGAAAGCAGTGCCGCGTATCACCAGCTTATTTACTGTGCCTTGTGAGGTGACCTGGTTACCGTGCCGTTTTCTGCTGTGCAGCTTGCTTCTGCGACAAGTTCCCTGAATACATAAGCTTGGTTTCTGGTTGGTAGAAATGTGTCCTGTGAGGTGACACCAGGCAGAGTTCTGGGACGCAGAAGTGGATAGTGTTTGCAGCGTGATCGGCACTGACTCGAGTGGGTTTCACCTTTGCTTGGTTAAGGAGAACAACTCCACAGACTCATATTTGAAAATATTAAGACTTCCAGGAAGATGGAGGGCTAGAAAGACAACGGGACTCTCTTCTCCTCAAGAAAAATAGCTAGAGGACAGGCTCAAACAGCCTAGAAAAAGATCTTCTATGGCTTAGGACACCAGGTGAAGGCTGGACACTGCCCAGAGGAGAGAAGGACAGAGGAGGGGAATCAGGATGACAGAACTGTGAGTTGAAACCAGCGGCTGCTGCCGCCATCATCCTCCCCCACACTAAAGACACTTAAAAATTCTCAACCTCTGGGGCTGTAGCTACAGACAAAGGCGGCCCCAGGGATCTACTACCCCAGGAAAGGGGAGAGAGAGATTCACAGCCTAAGGCTGACTCAGCATCTGACCCACAAATTTGGTCTGCTGTGTTCCATTAGCTCTTCCAGGCCAGGTGGAACCACACCTTGGTTTATCCTGGTTGCCTGCCAAGGACTGTAAAAACCCAATCCTCCCAATCTCCCTCTCTTCTAGCCAGGACTGATGGTTAAGGACTCAACTCCCCAGGAAAGGGGAGAGAAAAGGTCACAGCCTAAGGCTGACTTAGCTTTTGCCTCATAAATTTGGTCTGCTGTGTCCACGAGCCCTTCAAGGCCGGGTGGGTCTGCACCATTGTTGGCCTTGGCAGCCTGGAAGGGGCTAAAGATATACAAACCCTCCCAACCTCCTCCTCTACTAAAAAAGACTAGACAGCCTAGAAGAAATGGACAAATTCCTAGAAATGCACAAACAACCTATACTAACACTACAAGAAATACAAGAACTTAACAAACCAATCACATTTAAAGAGATTGAATCCATCATCAAAAATCTCCCAGCAAAGAAAAGTCCAGGACCAGATGGCTTCACAGGGGAATTCTACCAAGCATTTCGAAAAGAATAAACACCAATCCTGTTTAAACCTTTCCAAAAAATTGAAGAGGAGGGAAAACTACCCAACACATTTTATGAAGCCAGCATCACCCTAATACCAAAGCCAGGTAAAGATTCCACAAGAAAAGAAAATTACAGACCAATCTCTCTCATGAACATAGATGCAAAAATTCTCAACAAAATACTTGCAAATCGAATCCAACAGCATATCAAAAGACTTATACATCACGACCAAGTGGAATTTATTCCTGGTATGCAAGGCAGGTTCAACAATAGAAAATCAATCAATGTAGTATACCACATTAACAAATTGAAGGAAAAAAACCACATGATCATCTCAATTGACACAGAAAAGGCATTTGACAAAATCCAGTATCCTTTTTTGATAAAAACACTACAAAAGATAGGAATAGAAGGAAAATTCTTCAGTATGATAAAAGGCATATATGAAAAACCCACAGCCAACATCATACTCAATGGGGAAAGGTTGAAAGCTTTCCCTCTAAGATCGGGAACAAGACAAGGGTGCCCACTGTCACCACTGTTATTCAATATTGTACTAGAAGTTCTAGCTAGGGCAATTAGACAAAAAATAATTAAAGGCATCCAAATAGGAAAAGAGGAAGTAAAACTCTCACTGTATGCAGATGACACAATCCTGTACTTAGAAAATCCTGAAGTATCCACAGCAAAGCTACTTGAGCTAATAAATGAGTTTAGCAAATTGGCAGAATAAAAGATGAACATGCAATATTTGTAATGTTTTTGTACACTAGTACTGAACAATCTGAGGAGGAAATCAGGGGAAAAAAATTCCATTTTTTAAAAGCAGCAAAAAGACTCAAATACCTAGGAATTAATTTAACCAAAGAAGTACAGGACCTATAAGCAGAAAACAACGAAACAATGCAAAAGAAATTTAAAAAAGACCTAAACAAGTGGAAAGACATTCCGTGTTCATGGATTGGAAGACTAAATATCTTGAAGATGTAAATCTTACCCAAACTGATTTATAGATTCAAAGCAATACCAATCAAAATCCAAAAGCTTACTTTTTACAGAGTTAGAAAAGGCAATTACCAAATTCATTTGGAAGGGAAAGTGCACCCGAATAGCCAAAAGCATTCAAAAAAGAAGAGTGACGTGGGAGGAATTTCACTGCCTGACCTTGAAACATATTACAAAGCTACAGTGGCCAAAACAGCATGGTACCGGCACAAAGACAGATACATTGATCAGTGGAATAGAATTGAGAACCCAGAAATAAACCCTCACCTATAGAGTCATCTGGTTTTTGACAAACCTACCAAGTTAATGTTAATGGATCAAAAGAGTCTCTTCAACAAATGATGCTAGGAGAACTGGATATCTATAACCGAAAGAATGAAAGAGGACCCCTATCTCACCCCCTATACAAGAATCAACTCAAAATGGATCAAATACCTAAATATAAAAGCCAGGAGCGTAAAACTACTAGAAGAAAAGGTAGGGAAACATCTTCGAGACCTTGTAGTAGGTGGTGGTTTCTTGGACCTTACACCCAAAGCCCGTGCAACAAAAGAAAAAATAGATAAATGGGACCTCCTCAAAATTCAACACTTTTCCACCTCACAGGACTTTGTCAGAAGGGTGAAAAGGCGGCCAATTCAATGGGAGAAAATATTTGGAAATCACATATCTGATAAGGGTTTAATATCCAGGATATATAAAGAAATGTTACAACTCAACAATAAAAAGACAAATGACCCAATTAAAAAATGGGCCAAAGACTTGAATAGACATTTCTCTGAAGAAGAAATTCAAATGGCAAAAAAACACATGAAGAAATGCTCAACATCACTCATGATTAGGGAAATGCAAATCAAAACTATAATGAGATCTCATTTCACACCTATCAGAATGGCCAGTATTAAAAAGACAGAGAACTACAAGTGTTGGAGAGGATGTGGAGAGAAAGGAGCACTTATTCACTGTTGGTGGGAATGCAGAATGGTATAGCCACTGTGGTGAACTGTTTGGCAGTTCCTAAAGAAGTTGGATATAGATTTGCCACATGACCCGGTAATGGCACTACTGGGTATATACCCAGAAGAACTGAGAGCAGTGACATACACGAACAGACATCTGCACACTGATGTTCATAGTGGCATTATTCACGATTGCCGAAAGTTGGAAACAACCCAGGTGTCCATCAACAGATGAATGGACAAACAAACTGTGGTCTGTTCACACGATGAAATATTATGCAGCTGTAAGAAGAAATGAAGTCATAAAGCATATGGCAACATGGATGAACCTGGAGGACATTATGTTGAGTGAAGCAAGCCAGACACAAAAGGAAATACTATATGATTGCATTACTATAAACCACATATATTGGGTAACATATTGTGTGATTCAAAAAAAAATTTATATGTATCAATTAAAAAAAAAAAGAAAAGAAAATTACACCTCCAAAGAAGAATACACACACAAAAAACCACATTAGAGGCATACAACAGCAGACTCGAAATGATAGAAGAAAGAATAAGTGATACTGAAGACACAACAGCTGATATTGAAGAGAAGAAAGAATAGAGAGAAAGGAATGGAAAAAATTGAGCGAGGGCTCAGAGAGTTGAATGACAACATAAAACGCAACAACATATGTTTCATGGGAGTTCTAGAAGGAGAAGAGAAGGGAAAAGGGGCAGAAAGAGTATTTGAGGGAATAATAGCTGAAAACTTTGCAACTCTCACAAAAGAAATGAACTTACATGTCCAAGAAGCACATCGTATCCCAATCAGAAAAGATCTGAATAGACCTACTCCAAGACACATACTACTCAGAATGTCAAATGTGAAAAATATAAAGAGAAAATTCTGAGAGCAGCAAGGGAGAAGCAAACCATCACATACAAGGAACACCCAGTAAGACTTAGCAGGGATTTCTCTTCAGAAGCATAGAGGCGAGAGGGCAGTGATATGAAACAATTAGAAAACTGAAAGAGAAAAACTGCCAGCCGAGAATTCCTTATCCAGCAAAATTGTCCTTCAAATATGAAGGTGAGTATAAAATATTCACACAGAAAAAAACAGAAACTAAGACAGTATGGAAGAAAAAAAAATCCACATTAGCAGGAAATATTAAAGGAAGCATTAGAACCTGAAATAAAAAGACAGGAGAGACAGGCTCGGAGGAGAGTACAGAATAAAGAATAGCAGAATGGATCACCAAAATAGTAAAAAGACAAAAATATGATATGACGTATGAAAACCAAAGTATAAAATTGTGGAAGTAAATAGTGCATTTACGGTAATATCATTGAATGTGAATGGATTAAACTCCCCAATCAAAAGATACAGGCTGACAGAAAGGATGAAAAATCATGAGCCAGCCATATGCTGCTTACAAGAGACTCACCTTAGACCCAGGGATACAAAACAGCTGAAAGTGAAAGGTTGGAAAAAACACTCCATGCAAAAAGTAACCAAAAAGGAGCAGGGGTAGCTATACTAATACTGGGCAAAACAGACTTAAAATGCAAAAAAATTATAAGAGATACGGAAGGCCATTATATATTAATAAAAGAGATGATCTACCAGGAAGATACAACAGTCAAAAATATCTATGCATCTAACCAAGGTGCCCCAAAATACATGATACAAACTCTAGCAAAACTTAAGGGAGAAATAGACATTTCTACAATAATCGTTGGAGACCTCAATACCCCACTCACATCATCAGATAGAACAACTAGACAGAAGATCAATGAGGAAACAGAGAACTTGAACAATATGATAAACAAGTTAGACCTAACAGACACATACAGAACACTGCATCCAAACTCAGCGGATTATACATTCTTCTCAAGTGCCCATGGATCTTTCTCCAGGTTAGGCCACATGTTAGGTCACAATACAGCTCTCAATAAGTATAAAAAGATTGAAATTATACAGAGCACCTTCTGAGATCAGAATGTTGTGAAACTCAAAATCAATAATAATAGGAAAATAGTAAATTCACAAATATGTGGAGGCTGAGCAACACACTCCTAAATAATTCGTGGGTCAAAGAAGAAATTGCAAGTGAAATCAGTAAATATATTGAGACAAATGAAAACGAGACCACGACTTATCAAAACTTATGGTCCCTGGGAAGCGGCTGTGGCTCAATCAGTAGGGCTCCCGTTTACCATATGGGGGGTCCCAGGTTCGGTTCCCGGGGCCTCCTGATGAGGGCGAGCCCACCCGCACGGCGTGGTTGGCTGACCCAGCGAGCACAGGCGGCAAGGGGGGGATAAATGAATAAATGAATAAAATCTTTAAAAAAAAAAAACTTATGGTCCCAGGAATAGATTTCCTTAAAAAAAATAAAAATAAAAAAATAAATAAAATTATGGGATACAGCAAAGGCAGTCTCGAGAGGGAAATTTATCGACCTATACATCAATATTAAAAAAGAAGAAAGAACTAAACTCAAAGATTTAACTGAACTAGAGAAATTAGAAAAAGAACAGCAAACCAATCCCAAAGCAAGGAGAAGGAAAGAAATAATAAAGATTAGAGCAGAAATAAATGAAAATGAGAATAGAAAAACAATAGAGAAAATCAACAAAACCAAAAGCTGGTTCTTTGAGAAGATCAATAAAATTGACAAACTCCTAGCTAGACTAACAAAGAAAAAAAGAGAGAAGATGCAAATAAATACAATCAGAAATGGAAGGGGGGAAGTTATGACTGACCCTACAGAAGTAAAAAGAATTATAAGAGATATGAGAAACTGTATGCCAACAAATAGACAACCTAGAAGAAATGGACAACAAACTATCACATCGATCAGTGGAAGAGAAGTGAGAATCCAGAAAGAAGCCCTCACCTATATGGTCAACTGGTTTTTGACAAACCTACAATGTCCATGTTAATGGGACAAAACAGTCTCTTCAACAAATGATGGTAGGAGAACTGGATATCTATGACTGCCATGGTTGGTGGGAATGCAGAATGGCACAGCCCCTGTGGAGGACGGTCTGGCAGTTCCTAAAGAAGTTGAGTATAGACTTGCCATGTGACCCTGCAACACCACTACTGGGTATATCCCCAGAAGAACTGAGAGCAGTGACACGAACAGACATCTGCACACCGATGTTCATAGCCACATTATTCACCATTGCCAAAAGCTGGAAACAACCCAGGTGTCCATCAACAGATGAATGGATAAACAAACTGTGGTCTATTTACACGATGGAATATTATGCAGCTATAAGAAGAAATGAAGTCGTAAAGCATATGGCAACATGGATGAACCTGGAGGACATTATGTTGAGTGAAGCAAGCCAGACACAAAAGGACAAATACTGTATGAGTGCATTACTATGAACCAAATATACTGTGTAACATAGTGTTTGATTAAAAAAAAAAATTGTTTGTGTCCAGTATATTTAATTGAGAAGATCGTTTTTATTCAACTGTGTTTTCTTTTTCTTTTTAATTATTGTTTATATTTTCAATTATTGTATAAAATAAAGTTAAAAAAAAAAGAAAATGTTAAGAGAACCTGTGGTCAGCTTAGATATGGTTTGAATGTTTTTAGTTCATTGTCCACTGAATTTATTTTCACTCTTACCTGGGTATTCCCATGCAGTCTGTTCACTCTCTTTCTAACTCAGACGTGTTTCTTAGCTCTTCTCCAGGACCCCCGGCCGAGGCCCGCGGGAGGGCTGGCCAGGCTGCCTGAGCAGAGCCTCCGGAGCTGCGCCCTCGGCTCGGGGCTGGGGCGGCAGGAGACCGGGCCTGCGCGCGGCTGTGTGCTCCCGCCCGTGCGGCCTGCGTCAGGGTGGGCTGGGGCTCTGCTCGCCTGCACTAGCATGGCCTCCGATGGCCATTGTGCCACTCGGTGTCGCCCCCTTGGCCCCACAGCCGTGCGCCGTGGGGCCCGGTCCAGGACGCGGGGGCGCTGGCAGGACAGGCATGCGCTGCCCTGCTGCCCTCGCAGGGAGAGGATTAGCGCCTTGGTGGCCCAAGCCGGCTCGCATGTGGCCTTGTAGGCCTGCGTCTGTCCTCACTTGTCTTAGGCTCTTTCCTGGTCTTTTGCCCACTGTTATGCCATCCTACTGTGCTTTATATAAAGTGCCTTGAAACCTTTTCTGAAACAGAGACAAGCCGTGGGATTGGAGCTTCTCAGCACGTTTCCAGGCAGCTCAGTGACGGCTCCCTGGCGGCAGGGCCTTTGGGGTGCTCCCCGTCCATCCTGTCCCTCCCCGTGTGCAGCACTTCAGTTGAGAGGCTGCTGTTGGTTTTCAAGGCTCTTGCAGAGAGCAGAGAAGAGAGCTGGGATTAGGGCAGTTAAAATACCCCAAAACTTGCTCTTCTTAGGGAAATTCAGCCTCCCCGCCCAGGAAACATTCCTTGGATTATTGCAAGACTCTCTTAATTTCCAGAGCTCTGAAAAGTTGATTTTAACAGGTTTTGCCAGTGTTCTCATTTCTTTTACGGAGGAGTAGATTTTCAGAGATTCTTCTCTGCCATTTCAGAATGCTGTTTCCAGTTTTTAAAGAATAAACTGTTAAATTATTATAAGTCAGTTCATTTAGGTGAACTGTTTTAAAAGTATTTTTTGTTATTTTAAAGGAAGTGGGGCTATCTCTTAAAACTGAAGTGTCTTATTTTGCCAGGCTGCTATGACAAATGCCACACACTGGTTTGCTTAAGAACAGGAATTTATCGTCTCGTGGTTTCAAGCCTCCTGCAGCCCTGGGTTACATCTCTGCCCATGTCACGTGCAGCCCTGGTCACATGGCCGCCTCTCCGCGTCTGCTCTCTTCGGGTTTCCACCAGCTTCTGGCTTCTGCTGATGGACTGTGGCTGCACCTGAAGTTCCTTTTTGATTAAGGCCACACGTAGTAGGATATTGAGGGCTTCTCTTCAGAAATGGTCTCACCTCTGGCGCTGCTGACAGTGGGCTCACGTTGCAGGGGAGTGGATCAGGCTGAGAATGCGTCTCTGCTGGGGTGTGCCATTCAGTCCACCGTGCGCAGGAACTTAGGTTTCTGGGACCTTGGAAGTTAATGGTGCGCGTCCTTTGATAGGGGGGCCCTCGGTTGGGAACGTGGCGAGCCACAAAGTCATCATCCACACCGACGCCGCCTTCCTGAAGTGTGTTGTTCTCGAAAGTTGCATTTGTTTTCTGTCCTTGTTTGACGACCTGCCTTAATGCAGGCTTGCTCTGGGCAGTGCCCTTGGTTGATTTGTTCACTGCTCTTGGCACAGTGCAAGGGCTTAATAAATATTTGTTTAATGAACCAAATTGAAATGGCAGCAGAGAAGTGAAATAAGCATGATGTTCTAGCTTAATGGTATTTTTTTGTTATTACCCGTTTCGCAGAATGAATTTGAAAGAGCAAAGAAAGCCGCGTTGCACGAAAAGGAGGCGCTGCATAAACTGGAGCGTGAAAAAGCACAGGTGCTTTTCCAGGAGGAGAAGGCGGCTTTGTCCCTGCAGCTTCAGGAGAGGAGTGACCAAGCTCAGCAGGTCTGTGGACGTGCACTTTTTCTTCTCTCTCTTTCTTTCTTTTTGAGGCACTGGGGGCCCGGGATTGAGCCTGGGGCCTAGCATGTGCGAAGCCGGCGCTCAGCTGCTTGAGCCACATTCGCGCCCCCGTTGGTGCTTTTTATTTTAATTTTTTTTTTTTTTTACCAGGAGGTCCCGGGGATCGAACCCAGGTCCCTCCATATGGGAGACGGACGCCCCACCGTTTGAGCCGCATCCGCCCTCTTGGTGTTACCTTTGAAGTACCTGTGTGTTTTATTTTTACAGCTATTTCCATGATTGTAGGTCTTTCAGAATTGTAAATACTATAAGCCTTTCTCCAAGACGTAGTAGTATTCCGACTTTCTTGGACTTTTTCTCACAGGTTCACTGGATTCAAACTCAGGAAAATAATTGTGCTAAGTACATTATACGATTTTGTACTTTACCCCTCCCCTGCCCTCACTGTACACTGAGGCCCAGGAGAAGGGCCCATGGCTTAGCCAAAGGCCCCCGGCGGCCAGATGGCAGAGCCAGGCTGACTTTAACCATTGCCCATCGGTGTGTCTGACTTACTTTGAAGGATGTGAAAATTACCGTTTCCCCAGCATACGTGTCAGGAGTGAGCAGCAGGTCAGAGGGCACGTGCAGGGCTAGAGGAGAGGTGGGAGCCGAGGGCAGAGGGCAGGGTGCAGGGTGCAGGGTGCAGGGGCAGACAGCGTTAGCCACACCTGGTGGGCGGAGTTTTATGGGGAGAGGGACTCTCGCTCAGTGTTTTCCCACATGTCTTCAATGTACCGGCTGTTTCTGCTCTGGCGCAATATATGCACCCTGAAAAACTTCTCGTTCTGTAAAACTGCGTATGGTAGCACAGCTCATGGGCAAAACAGGGTTACGTCGTACCATTCAGCTTACAGCTCAACTGCCAACAGAAACAGCAATCTCAATAAGTGTTAGCACAGGTAAAAGGAAATTAATAAAAAATTATTATTAATTTTTAATAATAATAAAAATTAATTAATAAAGAGTGTGGGGATAGGTAGAAGGGCGATGCCTGCTGAATAAAGAAAGGGCGAAACGTATAACGAGTGGGGAGACTTAGGCCAGCTATCATCTGGGGATGAGCACACTGGTGGCCAGAGGACTGATGAGGCTTGTGGGGCTGATGGGGGCGAGTGGGGCCCATGGGGTGGGGTGGGGCTGATGGGGGGAGTCAATGGGGTTTGGCGCCAGGTCACCCTCCTGCCTCAGCTGCTGCACTGCCTGCTGCTGTTGCCTAGGTGCATGAAACCTGAGTGTCAGGAATGAAAATCACCTGTGAGCCAACTATGGCAGCCCTGACATCATTTCCCTGTTTACCTGTCTTTATTTGCCACAGGGCTGCCAATGCAAAGTACCAGAAATGGGTTGGCTTTTATAATGGGGATTTTAATTTAGGGGAAAAGCTTACAGTTCCGAGGCCATGAAATGTCCAAACCAAGGCACCGTCAGAAGTGCTTTCTCAGCAAAGTCAGCTGCTGGTGATCCTGGGATCCTGCCATGTGGCGAAGCAAGACAGCGGCTGATCTTTGCCAAAGTCCCTGCCTTCCCCTCCAGGATCTGCTATCTCCCAGAGCTCAGCTGTGGGCAACCAGGCATAGGGCTTGTCTCTTTAAATGTTTAAGATATTTTAAATAATAAGAATGAAGTTGGTGGTCTCTCACTTCCGAACTTTAAATCATATCACCTAGCTACAGTGGTAAAAACACCATGGTACTGGCATAAAGACAGACAGGTTGACCAATGGAATTGAATAAGAATTCAGAAATAGACTCTCACATCTACAATCAAGTGATTTTTGACAAGGCTGTCAAACCCACCCAGCTGGGCCAGAACAGTTTCTTCAACAAATGGTGCTGGGAGAACTGGATAGCCATATCTAAAAGAAAGAAAGAGGACCGCTATCTCACACCTTATACAAAAACTGACTCGAAATGGATCAAGGCCCTAAATACAAAAGCTACAACCGTAAAACTCCTAGAAGAAAATGTAAGGAAGCATCTTCAAGATCTTGTGGTAGGTGGTGGTTTCTTCAACCTTATACCCAAAGCACAAGCAGTGAAAGAAAAAATTGATTGAGGCCTCTTCAAAGCCGAACACTTTTATGCTTCAAAGGACTTTGTCAAGCAGGTGAAAAGGCAGCCTTCTCAATGGGAGAAAATTTTCAGAAACTGCATATCCGTTATGGGTTTGTTGTCCACGTTATATAAAGAGATCACACAGTTCAAGGATTAAAAGAGAAGCAACCCGATTAAAGAATGGGCAAAATGCTTGAATAGACATTTCCCCAAAGAGGAAATGCAAATGGCCAAGAGGCACATGAAAAGATGCTCAACATCACTAGCTATTAGAGAAATGCAGGTCAAAACTGCAATTAGATATCATTTCACTCTTTACAGAATGGCCACTATGAAAAAATCATGAATTTTTTGTCAGTTTGTTTTTTGTTTATGGTTATTATTGAAATAAATGTTCTAATAATGATTGAGGTGATGAATGCACAATTATGTGATTATGTCAAATACCATTGATTGTACACTTTGGATGGATTGTATGCTGTATTAGTATGTATGAATAAAATAGATTTGTTAAAAAAAATCAGAAAACTACCAGTGCTGGAAAGGATGTGGAGAAACAGGAACGCTCCTTCACTGTCGGGAATATAAGATGGTACAGCCTCCGAAGAAGACAGTTTGGCAGTTCCTCAGGAAAGTAAATATAGCATTGCCATATGATTCAGCAATCCCAGTACTTGGAATGCATTCAGGATAACTGAAAGCAGGCATGCAAGTATTTGCACACTGATGTTCAAAGCGGCATTAAAAGATGGAGACAGCCTAAGTGCCCGTCAGCCGACGGATGGACAGACAAGATGTGGTGTCTACATATGTTGGGACACTGCAGCTGTAAGAAGAGATGGACTGGGGAAGCACATGGCAGCATGAGGACATGACGTTGAGCGAACACATAAGAAAGAGGGCGGCTATCGTGTGGTCTCCCTGATAGGAACCAAATACAGTGAGTAAATTCATGGAGCTAAGTACAGAGTATAGGTTAGTAGGAGACAGAATGCGGGTTGAAAGGGTAAACTGATGCTCAGTGTGTAGAATGCTTAGTAAGGTTGATTGTAAATGCATGGTGTTGACAGTAGCACATTATAATTTTAGCCAACACTGCTGATTTATAAGCATGATTGTGGCTGAATGGGGTGGTCTGTGGAGATTAATTGAAAGGCAGCTAGAGGATAATCTAGGGACTGCATTATATACTGATTTCAGTAGTAGATGAGGATTGTGGTTAACAATATGATACAAGAATGTTCTTCTACTACAAGGTATTAAGAAGACGTGATATATAGGAAAAATACAACTAATGTAACCTACACACTGTAGTTACCAGTAATATTGTAATTTTTTTAGCAAAGGCAAAGAAGGTACTATATAAATGCTTGAAGGTTAAAAAAAATATGGAATTTAGTTTTATGGGAAGTGAATATGGTCAAGAAATTTTTTCTTTTTTTCATTTTCTTCATTAACAAGGAGATCTTGGTCATGTCCTCTGATCAATCTGTGCTCATTTCTCGGCTTTTGGAACATGGAGAAACAATGGAGTTTGTTATTAGGATTGAATAAGATAAATGTGACTTGACAGGAATGTTTTAAAGTAATGCTTGTTTTAAAGGAAAGTTAAGCTGCCTTTTGTCTGTTATTTTATATTTTTAAGTTGAAATAAAGTTTAAAAAGAAGAGAGAGCGAGATGTCTGTGCCGGCTGGTGGAGTCCCTGTGCCTGGGGCCTCCTCTGCCTGGTGCAGGCTTGGACTGGAGGCTCACGGCCTCTGCTCTTGAGCCAGGGCTGCTCCCCTGCTGCATGGTGGCCATTGCCCCCTGCCTGGCGCCTCCACCGGCCACGTGCCCAGGGAGTCTGTGCCAGGCGGTGCAGGGAAGTCACTGCCCCATTGGCCAGAATTAAAGGGGTGAGGCCTCTTGCTCTGGGTGGCACAGCTTTCCCCCAGGCTTGTGGCTACTGCTTGGGGTGGCCAGTGGTGCCTGCCCGCTGGGTTGCCCACACTGGAGAAGCTGCTAGGACACTGCAGGCTGTTGACTCGCTTTTGTTTTCCGAGAGAAATATCTAAGAAGGATGCTTGCTTGCCTGGCTGCTCATTTTTATTCCTGATGATCGGATGTAGGGATTTAACTTCATTTTATTTTATTTCCCCCCCCCCAGATGGCTCCCTTGACTCATTGTTTTTGCTCATCTGCTCATTGTTTTTTGCTCGTTGTCTGTCTTTAGGAGGCACTGGGAACTGAACCCGGGACCTCCCATGTGGGAGGCAGGCGCCCAACTGCTTGGGCCACATCTACTCCCCGGGATTTTTTTTTTTATTTTTTTATTTATTTTTTATTTTTTTTATTTTTTTTCAGCTTATATAGTTTATTTTTATTTTTTATTTTATTTTTTTTTTTATTGTTTGAACTTTTTTTTTTTTTTTTTTTTTTTTTTTTTTTTTTTTTTTTTTTT
>JAKSZT010013817.1:318723-329888 GCA_026826555.1 Tolypeutes matacus | reverse complement strand
CCCCCGCGGGGTCCTCGGATGGCCGCGAGGGCTCTCTGCCTGCCCCCGGCGGGGTCCTCGGGGTCGCTTTGGGAAGGCTTGTCGCCCCCCCTCGTGTAGCGTCTGCTCTCTGGTTTTGACCTGCAGAAGCCAAATGGGTCTCCTTGGAGCCAGAGTCCTTGGGACACAGGCTTGTTACTAGTGGCGGAATCTCAGCTTGTTTATTCAAAACATGTGAACTAGTCCTCCTTTTCTCTGTTGTAATTCTAAGTTGAGTATTTTTGTACTTAGAGGTTACATTTTAGACAGTTGGAAAAGAACTTAAGGTGAGTGGAAAGCTGTCGGGTAAGGAAAGGAGCCTTTCTCCGGTCAGCCCAGGTGCAATTCCTGTTGGAAGCGTTTTTTCTAGTGGAATATTTATGATTTCATTGGCATTTACCAAGGAGAAGTCTACTGGTATTAATACAACCTTTGGTTGTTTTCAATGTGGAATTCTTTTAAATGTGTTTTTGCAGCTGGAGGAAGCACGTGAAATTCATTCTCGTTTTGAGAAAGAATTTAATTATAAAAATGAGGAGACTGCACAGGTCATTAAAAAGCAAAAGGAGCTATTGGAGTGCCTAAACGAGGAGAGTGCAGCAAAAACCAAGCTGGTGCTTGAGCTCCACAAAGCTGAGGGTGAGTGGGCGCAGCAGCTGGCGCCTGAGGGGTGGGCCCACGCCCCACAGAGGGTCCTGCAGTGCAAGGGTGGGAAATGGGGTGGCCGGGTACATGCCCCCAAATAAGAGGACGGGGCAGGCTGAGTAGGGAAGCATCCAAAGTAGAATTTTTAAAGTCCAAATGTAAAAAATAATGAAGTGCACCGCACGCGTGAGCTCACAGCCATTACCAGAGAAACACAGCGGTGGTGGAGAAACCGAGCAGCTTCGAGGGTCGCTGCTACACGGCTGAGCCAGCGTAGCAGGTGGGCTTCGTGTGGGAGTGGGGTGTCCCCCTCCCTGGGCTGGCACGTGGGGAGTAGGGAGTCTGTCCCCCTGCTCAGAGCAGGCGCCACAGCGCCTCCGTGGCCAGTGCGCCCCCAAGAAGGCTGAGAAGGCCCCGCCGTGGCTCAGCAGCTTGCTGGCCCTTGCATGGCGCCTTCTCACAGTGGCCTTTGTGGTGGTGAGACTGCTGGGTGGGGGGCTCTCAGGATTGAGGGTGGTGTGAGCAGGTGGGCGAGGTGGACCTCCTAGAGCAGGGCTTCTTACTGTTTTTCTTCCATGGACCCCGTTGCCAGTCAGGTGAAATCCACGGACTCTTTACGAAGTCCACCCTACACTGTGTCATTTTATAGTATATCTCACCCACACCAACACGTCCCCGCAAGATTAAAGGGTCTTTGACTTTTCACTTGAAGCTCACGGAGCCCTGGCTAAGAGCCTTGTCCTAGGGCTGCATTCTGAAGAGTGAGGCCCCCTGCCCCCGGAGGCCTCACCCTGCCCGCCCGCCGGGTGGACCGAGACCCGTTCACGCAGCAGGGCGCGGGCGTGTGCGGGCACCCGGCTTCCCGCCGCATGCCCTTGGGGAGGCTGTCCTGCCACCTGTGCCCCATGGGGTCTGGGCCGAGGCTGGAGCAGCAGGTCTCACTCTTTCTCCTCCTCAGGTGTCATCGAAGGGCTTAAGGTGGAAAACGCCTCTTTGCAGGAGGCGTTGGGCCAGAAGGAGGAGTCGGAAGAGCGTCTGGTCTTAGGCCTGGAGAAGCTGAGACGGCAGCTCCAGTCGGTGACTCTCGAGCAAGCGAAGCTGAAGGAGGAGTGCTCTGTCTTGCGGAACCAAAAGGCTGTATTGGCTGCTGAAGCAGAGGAAAGAGAAGCTGGTAAGAGATGGAAGCTGCCGGAGAGTGGAGCTCGAGGAGAGTGGGCTCAGCATGTTCCCCCCACTTCACTGGAAGTTTAAAGCTTTTACAGGTTGTTAAGGTTTTTTAAAAAACAAAACCAAGAGTACTCTTCAGAAGGCATCGTGTGAGATAAGATGAAGCATTTGCTTGTTTTGTTGCGCTCTTGGGAAAGCCTGATTCTCCTGTCTAGTACAGCTGTCTTATCTCTGTGTAGTGAAAAATAGCCTTGAGTCAACAGTAGGTTACTTACAATGCTGCCAAACTTTTTGAGGAAAATAGCCAATACCATGAAAAATGAGAGCTGTTGTTAAGCAGTTGTTTAAAAATAACAAAAATACTTGCCTCTTGTTAGCCTTAATAGTAAACCACACAGTTTTAACAAAAGTAGGTGATGTATTTTCAGATTTTTCTGGGGGTTGTCCCCTGTCCTGCTTTCCTTGGGTCCTCGTGAACTCCAACAGCGCTAAGCGTGTCCGTGGTTCTGGGGTGCCGTCTTTCTGGCCGTGTCATGGTCGTGGTCCTGACCGCCTCCTCTGTCTCTTTTAAAAACCAGAGCTGCGGGGCTCAGGCATATGAGGCGCACAGCGGAGTTACGGGGCCTTCACTAGTTTAGAGAGGGAGCCACGGCATTTCCCAGAGGCTTGGCGGAGCCCCCTGCCACCTCCTGTTTCTGACGTTCTCGCTTCCAGGCTGCCCATTCTCTTTTTATTCCTGTAAATGTGTGTACGTTTTGATTTATAGGCTTTCCTGTTTCTGCAGCACAAAAGGGTTCAGGTTTGTAAAAAGAACGAGTGATTTCTGTGATCTGCTTCATGTTTGTATCAGAGCTTGCAAATCATTACACTAAAGAGGCAACAAACTTCAGAGCTTGTGTGGAAAGCTATAGAAACTTTAAGTAAAATAATGCAATACTCATACATGAAAATTGATCCCAAAGGAAACATTTCTCTAACAGTACTTACTACTGTTACTGAATTGTAACCTGTGCGTGCAGGTGTGCAGGAATGCGTGTCTTTGTCATGAGCTGTGCGGTAGCCCTTAGGCTGGACCCCACCCTGTGTCTTTTGGGAGGTCTCCTAAGAGGGCTCCTGGCCCACGCATGGCTCCTGAAGCCTCCAAGCAGTTTGCATAAAGGCCGCGTGGATGCTCAGGCGCTGCTTGCGTTTGAGCCGTCTCTGCCTCGACCAGGGGCCCGAGGATGGCTTGAGCAGAAGGTGGCTCATGGTTGCAGCAATTACACCATGAGGCTGATTCCACGTCTGAAAGGGTTGTGGGCCACGTGGCCACAGCTGCACGTTCAAGGATGATTTGCCATAATTGGCTGCTGATTTATTAGCATAAAATTTTTTTGAAAAGGTCGTAATAATGGTAATGATAGTTTGTCATAAAAGATTTGACAGATTTTTTTCCAAACCAAAATAATTAGGCTCTGAAACCTGGTACAATGTACATAAAAATCTATTGATTTAATATTTCACTTCTTGGACAGTTTCAATACTTCAGGATTCATCAGAGACAAAAACCTCTTTTTTCCCCCAACTGGCTCCCTCGTCTGTTTTGCTTGTTGCTTTTGCTTGTTGTTTGTACTCATTGTCTGCTTGTTGTTTTTTGCTTGTCTGTTTTTATCTTTAGGAGGCACTAGGAACTGAACCCAGGGCCTCTCATGTGGGAAGCGGGCACCCAACTGCTTGAGCCAAATCTGCTCCGAAAACCTCTTTTTAAAAGCATGCCTATTATTTGTTGTTTCCACTTGGGTAGAATTTTATCCAACCCAAGTTTATTTGCTTAACAGTTTAGTTACTAGAATGGGCCTCATCACCCAGGTAAAAATTTTAGGTTAAGTCTGATTTCCTAGCATCTCATACTCCTTTTCTCCAGGAGACCATCATAGCCCTGGGAACTTGACAAATGCCTTTATTGGAAGGAGATTCCGCATTGGGACTTACCTGGAATCGTGTTCATGTATAGCCAGATTGAGTCACATTTTATTTTTCCGTATTAGAGAACGTATGTGAAGACAGAATTCTTAAAAATGTTTAAGTACCAGGATGTACTCATTTCAGGCTTTAAAACTTTTTTCTTTTCTTTTTTTTTTTTTTAACGAGGTTCCAGGGATTGAACCTGGGACCTTATATATGGGAAGCAGGTGCTCAGCCATGGAGCCACACCCGCTCCCCCAAATTTTATGTTAGGCAATGTTCACTTAATAAAAGATGTACATTTTTTTTTTTTTTTTTTTCAAAACTAATTTGAAAGTGGGGAGTCAAGTACCTCGGGACTGGCTGCGTTCACTGGGCTGCAGGTTGGCTTCTGGGGCGGTTGCCGCGTTCCACCCTGCCGCCTTCCCTCCGGAGGGATGGGCAGCGGGGGACGCAGGTCCCCTTGGCTTTGGGGGCATGGCGTGGGGGTTCAGGAGGCTTGTAGCTCCTGTGCTTAGATCCCCCCAGCCACCACGTGGCAGGGGAGGCTGGAGAGAGAGCCCCCATGTCAGGACGCCGCCCTCGCAGCTGCATCCGGGGTGCCCGGCAGCTCCCTGCTGTGGACGGTTTCTTCCTTCAGCGGCCCTTTGTGCTCCCTGCTCCAGGACTTACGCTGCACTCCAGGTGGGGTGTCTTCCTCCCTGTCTGCTCTGTCCGCACCTTAGGTCTACGGAAGGAAGTGGAATGTCTCACGAAGGAGCAGCTGGAGACTAGGAAGCAGTGTGAGAAAGACCGCTCTGCTCTGCTCGCGCAGCTGCAGGCTCTGGAGTCGGAGTTGGAGGACCAGCTTCGACAGCATCAGGGCTGCGCCCGGCACGCGGAGGAGGTCCTGGCCCTGGAGCAGCAGTTGGCATCTCTAGACAAGCACCTGCGCCACCAGCGCCAGTTCATGGACGTAAGCGTTTCGGAAGCTGGTCGCGTTTGCACCATTAAAAGTCATTTCATGTTCCCCCCCAAGTAATGTCTTTTAACTTAGTATTTGAAACAATCTCATACTTATAGAAAAAAGAGCGGGAATAGGACAGCAAATTCCCCCACACTCTCCACTCACCTTCATCATATTCCTGAGCCTTTCGCCGTTTTCCAGATGGTTTTGCCCCAGGGTTTGGGGATATGTAGATGACATGTGCCCACCAGTACACAAGTCCCCACATACTGTTTTCTTCTAAACTAATTGAGACTGAGTGGCTGCCTTTTCCTCTCGATATTTAGAGTGTCTCCTAGGAGCATGGGCATTCTTTCACAGCCTCAGCACAATTGTCAGAACCCTAAGGTAGCCGCTCCCTCCTGACAGGACAGTTGGCTTTCATATGTTACCCACTGTTCCCTAAGAGCGTCCGTGCTTCCATCTGGCCCAGGGTCCAGTGCAGGTGGGGCAGCAGGTTGGCTGCCTCTTGAGCCTCTCATGCTCTGCAGCGTTTCTCAGCCTCTCTCCCACTTTCGTGGCCGTGGCCCTTTGCCGAACCCTTTGGCCTGGTGTCGGACGGCAGGAAGGCGCCAGTGGGGGCTGTGCTGTCGAGGGGCTTTCCGGGGTCTCTGTTTCAAACTTACTACCATATTACCTGTGCCACATTTTTAAATAATGCAGGTTCTTTAGAAAATCAAGATCAAAGTAAAGAAAATAAAAGCCAAATGTAGTGCTGCCACCTTTAGACACTGGGATTTTCCAGATGGTCTGTGCGTAAGTGGGTATGAAAAAGGTTTCTTCTTGAACAGAAGTGACGTTAGAGCACTGCACTCAGTGTTTCATAGGCCGCTCCTCTCCAGCGGCACAGCGTGGACGTCTGTTGAGATCGTTCACTGAGCCCTGCAGGGTGGCGTTGAGGTGGAGGTGTGGCATTCCATCGTACGTGGGTCTTGTAGCCGGGCATCTCTAGTGGACACTTTTGTTGTGTATGATTCTGGGTGAGCATCCTTGTGGATCTCCTGGGATGGTTTCCTGCAGGCGAATTCTGGGGTCCTGGCTGCACAGAGCGGGACTGCCGTGCAGAGAGGTGCCCGGCGCAGCTCCCTCTGGACCTGGGCCGCTGGGCCCGCCTGTCCTGTCGACCATTTCAAAAAGTCACCAGAGTTTGAAGGTCAACTCTACTGTACGTTGCAAGGGCTGTTACTCTTTGTTTAGTTGTTTTGCAAAAACAATGGACGTGGGAAATGTTTTGGGAGTGGATGCTTGTGTGAAATGGAAGCCACGATACTTAGTTGTGAAAGATGTAAAGTTTCAGCTAGTGTCAGACCAGGCCCTTGACTTTACATCTTTCACCATTTTCCTTTAGAGGTAGGTAGATACAACCAGGAGAACTGATATATTCACGGTAAATATTCTGAAACATTTAAAAAGGAAACAATCTGAACAGCATGCCTCTGGTGACAGGAGCAAGCTGCTGAGAGGGAGCATGAGCGCGACGAGTTCCAGCAGGAGATACGGAGGCTGGAGGAGCAGCTCAGGCCAGCGGCCAGGCCCCAGCCCTGCGGCACCCAGGACCACGGCGTGAGTCAGCCCGGCGTGCGCGGCCCCCGTGGGGCGGCTGCTCTATACCGTGTTGGTAAGTTCCATCTTTTCTGACTTTTGCCTTCCATGTCCATGACGATGGCAGAGCGTCCCGCTGAACGAGGAGGTAGGGATGGGCGCCTGCACGCGGGGACGGGGACGGGCTTCGCGAGCGGCTTGTAGCGCGTCTCCTGCTTGTTTTCATGCTTTCTCTTGCTCAGGCTGGGAACGGTCTGCTTGCCGTTGTCTGAAGCATCTCTAGTGGATTTGTTCTTTTCCTCAGTTAGGCCCTGTATTTTGAGATAATGACAGACGCTTTACCCAGTTTTTGCCCCGGTGATAATCACTTGCAAAGCCACGGTGCATTGTCACAGCCAGGACAGCCATGAGTACAAGATCAAGCAAAGAAAACGTAGGGTGACAATAAGGAAAGCAAGGGCCGGCTCGTTCGGAGCGCTGCCTGCTTTGGTGTTACTTACTGTGGGTGTTCTCCGAAACTTTTCATTTTGCAGGTTATTAATGTTTACGTCAGTGGAGGTGGGACTATAAAAGCTCCCTGTGAGTTCATCACCTAGTTTTAGTTATTAATCAGTTCATGGCTAGTTTTGACCCCTTCTCCCCTTGCCAGGATTATTTGAAATAATGCCCAGAGATCGCATCAATAAGCAGTACTTTTTTAAGCATTCCCCAACGCGTTGCCATTCCCCGGAAAGCCTCCCACCGAGCAGCGCCGCTGTTCCGGCAGTGACTCGCCTGGAGGCGGGGAGCACCCAGCCTCACATCAGTCTCCTTCCTGACAGCGTCTTCGCACCTGGGGGCGTGCACGCAAAGCCTCGGCGCCCGCCTGGCCTGCGTTCTCAGCGAGGGGCTGCTTTGATGGCCTCCAGCCTTATTTCTGGCTCTCCAAACTTTTTATTTTAGTAACAGATTTTGGGTTGTGTTCTGTCTAGCTAAGTGTCTTTCTTTTTTATGAGAGAATGCCCATTTTAATGAAATCGTGTCAGCGTTCCGTCGCGAGGTTTCCTGCGCAGCCTAGGTGTGGGTACAGCCTGCGAAAGGTGCAGAGATGAGTCTTCTCTCCGCTAGCTGTGTAGTGTGCTTTTTAACTTGGGAGATAAGTGTTCATATCAACAAACTATTGCATTTCTCAAACACGTTTTGTTATTTTAGGTTGAGTTGTTACAAGAAAAATTAAGACAAAAGTCAGATGGATTTAACGAATTGGTTATAAAGAAAGAGTTGGTCGATAGACAACTGATAGTCCAGGAAGACGAAATTAAACGTCTTGAGGAGACGAATGCCGACGCCAGAAGAAAAGTGACCCAGCTCCAGGAGGAATTGGAAAAACAGAAAGAAATGGAGAAGGAATTTCAACAAGTAAGCGCCCGCCTCTTAGCGGGAGGGGCTTGCTGTCCCCTCGCAGTTCTGGTGCTGGGTGGGGCTTTGGGCCCACTGTGCCTGCGGGGGGCGCCCGCGTAGCTGCTTCTGAGAGCCGGGCTGCTGGTGGGAATAGGAAGCCCTAACTTCCTGCCGCAGCCCTGTAGCGCTCACGTGTTCATCCTTTGTAATTTCATAAAGTTAGCGTTAAAGATTTTAGGGCTAACAAAACTCTTTGTTTCATTACATACTTAGCTTAGAGCTGGTCATAGTTATTTTAAGTTTTGAGTTTAGGATTTTTTGTCACCTCTCATGAAAATATCTCCGGTAACAGTTTTCCATTTTATAGTTTGGAGTTATGGGTCTGTGGTGTTTCAGATATGTTTGTGTGTAGCTGAAAGTTTAAAAATGGGTTTGGAAGGCCGAGCCCACGTGCCCTCATCTTACTGGTAGGTCAGTGGGGGGGTCTGGCGACGGGCCGACTTGGTGCCTCTGATAGGCAACCCTGCCCTCCTCCTGAACATTTGCTTACAAGGACTTGAGCTCCAGACTTCACAGATTCTGCATCACTGGAGGGGAACTGATTACTTAAAAAGTGAGGCTCAGTGAATACTTTCATTTGAAATCCAGTACTTTGTCCCTAAGACAAATCCTGCTGCAAGGGCAGGATTTCTTACCCGACGTGCTGATGGGGCTCTTTGCTGAGCACGCGGAGTGCTTCCTCCGCCTGGCGCCAGCCTGTCCTGCGGGGTCTCCTCCGCCTGCTTGCTCGCTCGCTCACGGCGAGTGTGTTGTAGGTGCCAGGGATCCCCTCAGGGCACCTGGAGAAGGCGTCCTTTCCCCTGCACTTGAGGTCTATTTTCTTTCCCACTTAATACCTTTGAAAGCTTTTTTAATGGCTCTCCACGTTTGTCATATGGCTGTACCCTCGACCATTACCCTATTCTTGAGCAAGCTCCTTCCATTTTTTTTTTTAGGAGCAGTCTAGTGAGTATACCTCATTCGGTGAATCCCAAGGATAAGCCCCGGGCACACGTGTGGCCCTTTTGGTGCTGTCCTGTGGGGAGTGTGGGCTCCCTGCAGTGCTGTCCTCTCTGCACTTGTCATCTGTCCTTTAGGAAGCAGTGGTTTCCTTAAACATGTGCCTAAAAGAAATCCTCCTTTTGTCTTAAATAGGGTAAAGAGGCACTAAAGGCTCAGCAGATGAATAGCTTGATTCTGGGTTCCACCTTGCAGTCTTCACTAGACAAAGCCAAATGCCCCGTGCCTGCCGCACGCAGCCCTCCCGAGGACCCAGTCCAGCTGGAGACAGTGCAGGAGGTTCTTTTCCAGCATGAGGGGGAAGTGAGAGCAGCACAGGGCAGAGTGGTGGGGGGCATGGTCAGCTGCCGGGCTCTCAGCGCGCCGGCGTTTTCCAGGGTGCATTTAGGCTGTTTGGAAAGCTAGACCTTTAAGTGATGGGAGCAGTGGGCTTAAAAAGATTTACTTATTTCTCCCACCCCCTCATTGTTTGCATTTGCTGTGCCTGTTCATTGTGTGCTGATCTTTTTAGGGGGCACTGGCAACCAAACCCCAGCCCTCCATGTTGGAGGGAGGCACCTAATTGCTTGAGCCACCTCTGCTCCCAGCTTTGTTGTGTCTCATTATGTTTTCCTCCTTGAGTTTCTTGTTGCATCAGCTTGCCGCACCTGCCCATCGTGTTAGCTTGCTGTCTTGCTCGTCTTCTTTAGGAGGTACTGGGAACCAAACCTGGGGCCTCCCGTGTGGTAGGTGGGAGCTCAATCACTTGAGCCACCTCTGCTTCCCCCATATAGTCTTTGAAAACTGTAAACAGATGGTGATAATATGGGGGTGGGTTATAGAGTACTATATTTTTCTGGCATGTGTGTTTAAATCTTAAAAGTTATTTAAATAATTATGAAATCAATTGGAGTATTAGTTTTTAACACTTCCATTCTTTTATTTTAATGAAAGGTTTTGGACTTAAAAGAACAACTAGAAAACATGAAAGATAACTTAGTAAGTAAAAATGAGGAAGTCCTACACCTGAATTTACAGTTAGACTTGCAGAGCAGCCACACTGCCGCCAGCATGAGGGAGCTGCAGGAAGAGAACGCCAGCCTGAAGGTGAGCTGGGGCGGTGAGCGCAGCGCTGTGCCTGCCGGGGGCTGCTGGGGCTGAGGCAGAGCACCTCGGCCATGGGGAGCAGAGTCCGGCCTTCCCGCCGTCCACGGCCTCCTCCGCCACTTCGCGAAGGGGCGAGGGCACATCCGAAGCGAGCATTCGGAGCAGCTGAGTGGGCATCACAAGTGGGAAAGCAGTGTGGCCACCGCCGGACATTTCATCTGCTCTTGCCTCCTGCACCAGACGTTGCTTAGCATTTGACGTTCGCTCTTTATCGCCGAGTCTTTCAAAGGCGGTGCTGGAGGGAGGTTGCAGGAGATGTGCTTCCCTGATGACAGAGACTGTAAAGAGGAATCAGGCCTCGTCTCTGCAATGATGTGAGCTGTTCCCGGCCATAACGGGTGCCTTTCCCGGGAGAGGTGCTTCTTCAGTAAGGGATAGACCCTCTCATTCGCATGGTGAAAATACCTATTTTTCAATATTTTTATTAAGATGCGACTGTGCTTTTGAAGCAAGCAAAAAAGCAATTGCTGTATGTTGGAGGTAATATTCAACATTGTAAACAAAACAACCTTCAGAGATGACCTTGAAGTATATCAAGTTTGAAATCATTGCATACAGTGCCAATCTGGCATGTGTTTGATGAACAAGCTGAAGTGTTGAGAGCAATCCAAGGGCCATGTCATTTCAGCTGAACCCTCACAGTCTGGGTTCAATCCCTGGTACCTCCTGGGAGAAAAAATCTTCTGTGAAGAAGGAGCTTTCAGCCAAACCATCTCACCCTCGGTGGCCAGCCCTTTTGGTGGAATTAGTCCATAATTATTAGATAAGAAGTAGATAAAAGAAGCACAGTTCCTGGGGAATAGTGTAATTGATTCTTGAAAGGTGAACTAAGATGTCATTTTACACAGAAAGCACTTTGATTGAAAAACATTTTTGAATCAAGTGTTAATGCTTAGTACTATCAGCTCATTAATGAGATATTTGGATAGTCTTTTTTTTTTTTTTTTTAATTTATTTTTTATTGTGGGTAAAAATCAAAATTTTCACAATACATACCAATATTTGTAAAATAATATATAAATATATATGCATATATGTGCATTTGCTTACAAAAATGTTATATATATATATATATATATATATATATATAGGATAGTCTTTGACTTTATCCTTGTCTTCATTGTCATCATCCCTACAGGTATTTCTGCAAAACAAGGAAAAGGAGATAATGTACATGCAGGAGCAGCTTGAGGCGCTGGGAAGGACTGCTCGCCCTGAGGTAAGAGCCTTCCCCACCCTGGAAGCCCCTGGAAGCGGGGGGCAGCTCCCGCAGGGCCAC
>JAKSZT010013817.1:285842-318713 GCA_026826555.1 Tolypeutes matacus | reverse complement strand
CGGGGGGCAGCTCCCGCAGGGCCACCCTGGAAGCGGGGGGCAGCTCCTTCTTGTGCTTTTGCTTTCCTTCTGCTGAGTGGGGGCCTCTGGGCCTTCTAGGACTGCAGAGGCCTTTTCCCTAGAGAAAGTCCGTGGTGCTCTTTCATGAATCTTGGAGGGGGTGTGAGGGGTGTGTGTGGGGGAGGCTGTATAGGCATAAAATAAGTTTGATGTGCAGTTTTTCATTTCTCTGAATTTCCCAGTGACAGACTATTAGGATATTAACGATCTGTGTGTTGCCTGTTGGTATCTTATATATGTGGCAAAATTAAAAAATAATTACCTTTTGTGTTACTGTGAGGAATGCCTTTAAAACCAGTGAGTACTTTTTTAAAGAAGATTATTTTTTATTTGTCCTTAGTGCCCTAGAATTTGCCATGTGAGTATTGTTTCAAATATTAAAAAGTCATAAATATTAAACAGTGATTATGTGATAAGGAAAATATTTTACTTCTGTTAAGAATAGAAAGCTAAAGACAATCCCCAATCTTTCTTTTGTGATTTTTGTCCATTTCCAGACACGCGCAAATCTGGACATTGTATTTTTGCTTTCATTTTCTGCAATGTAAATTCTAATATTCTGTAAAGGTGTGGAAGTTATGTTTGCCTTAAGTAATAAGTAAGACGGAAGCTGCCCGTCTCCTGGTGAAGAGCTCTGCGCCCCGGCGCCCGGGCACTCCTCAGCCTGCCCCATGCTCGTGCCCCGTGGCTGCGCAGCTGGTCATCGCGTCCTCGTGGCGGCTGCGTACCACCTGAGCTCCCGACTCCCACTTGTGTTTCCCTGCCTGTAGTGTTTATTCTAACACTGGGATTAGTGACACTTCTTTAATTTTATCTTCTACTTTCCCCTTGATCACAGAGTCTTTAGTGAAGGGGTCTTATGCGTCTTTTGTTAAATTTATTCCCAAGTAATTTCGGTGTTTGGCACTATTATAAATGGGATTTTGAAAGAATGTCATTATTTAGTTGTTTGCCATGAATGTGTGTGTATAATATTTTTGTATATTAATTTTGTATCCTGGTACTTGGCTAAATTCACATATATTAATAGCATTTTTGTAGATTTAAAAAATATTTCTATTAATAAATATAAGATTATATCATCTGCAAATAAAGACAGTTTTATTTCTTCCCAATCTTTATGTTTTTTATCTTTTTCTTCCTTATTACAATGTCTAGGACTTCCAGTACTGTGTTAAATAGATCGGGTGATAGGAGTCATCCTTGCTTTGTTTCTGATCTGAGGGGGAAAGCATTCAGCATTTCACAATTAAGTGTGAGGTTAACTGTAGGTTTTTGGTAGATGTATTATACCAGATTGAAGGAGTTGCTTTCTATTTCTAGTTTGCTCTTTCTGGCTTTTTTGAAATCATTATGTTATTTTTCTCCTTTATTCTATGAATAGGCTTGATTGTGTGGTTTTTGAAGGTGAAATCAATCTCAGGATATAAATCCTCCTTAGATGGTGATATATTACCTTTTAATATATTATTGGATTTGACTTGCTAATACTTTAATGATTTTTGCGTCTGTTTTTATGAAGGGTATTGGTCTGTAATTTTTTTTATAATATTTTGATATGAAGGTTATGCTATTATCATAGAATGAGTTGGAAAATCATTTTCTGAAAGAGCATTTATATTTAGCATTGGTGTGATTTCATCTTTGAATGTTTTAGTAGAATCAACAGGAAAGCCATCTGGTCCTAGAGTTTCCGTAAGTTGGGGAGGTTTATGACAATGAATTCAGTTTCTTTAAAAAATACAGGGCTATTTGGATTTCTGTTTACCTTGCGTTATTTTTTATGTATTTTTCAAAGAATTTGTCCATCTCATCTCAATTGTCAAATTTCTTGTCATAAAGGAGTTTATAATCCCTCCTTATTATCCATTGAGTATCTGTAAGTTCTGCACTGATGGCCCTTCTTTCTTTCCTGATAATGGTGAATTTGCATTCTTTCTTTAATTCCTAAAGTCTGTCTCCCGGGTTTATCAGATTTGTTGGTGCTTCCAAAGAACCAACTTTTGGGTTTGTTGTCCTTGTTTTTTTTCTATTTCTTTGATTTCTCCTCTTATTTTTATTGACTTCCTACTACTTATCTTTGGTTTACTTTTCTTTTACTAGCTTTTTTAGGTGGAATCTTAGGTCACCGGTTTTAATTTTAGACATTCCTTCTTTTTTTAATGTAACTATTTTTTAACTTTAAATACATATTTTTTTAATTGATTCACTTTACAGCATACAATTCTATAAATTTATATGCTTATTTGCCATCCATATTTTGTGAAGTACTTGTTAAAATCTTTTGCTGAAAGTTGGATTGTTCATTTTCTGATTGTTGAGTACTAAGAATCTTTGTAAACATTTCTTTAAAAAAATTTTTTTTTAAAGATTTATTTTATTTATTTCTCCCCACTCCCTTGTTGTTTTTCACTTGTTGTGTCTGTTCGTCTTCCTTGTTTCTTTAGGAGGCGCCGGGAGCTGAACTCAGGAACTCTGATGTGGGAGAGAGGCGCCTAATCACTCGAGCCACCTCTGCTCCTTGCTTTTGTTGTGTCTGTCATTATGTTTTTCCTCCCCACATCTCTAGTTGCGTCAGCTTGCTGCACCTGCCCATCGTGCCAGCTCGCTGTCTTCTTGAGGAGGCACTGGGATCCAAGCCAGCGGCCTCTCAGGTCATAGGTGGGAGCCCCATCGCCTGAGCCATATCTGCTTCCCTAAATTTTTTTTTTAATAAGTTTTTATTTTGTTAGAGAGGTTGAAGGTTTACAGAAACATCATGCAAAAAATATAGGGAGGCGGCTGTGGCTCAATCAGTAGGGCTCCCGTTTACCATATGGGAGGCCCCGGGTTCGGTTCCCGGGGCCTCCTGGTGAAGGCAGGCCCGCCCGCACGGCATGGTTAGCTGACCCAGCGAGCACAAGCAGCAAGGGGGGGATAAATGAATAAATAAATAAAATCTTAAAAAAAAAAAAAAAAATATATGTATATATATAAAATACATCGTTCCCATATACCACCAAATTATTAACACCTTGCACCAGCATATTAATTTGTTATAATTCATTAAAGAACATTTTTATAATTTTATTGTTAATATAGTCCATTTTTTACAAAAGGATTCACTGTGTTGTACAGTCCTGTGTTTTTTCTTTTAATTTTACTAAAATATGTACGACCTAAAATTTCCCCTTTGAACCACATTTAGGTATGTAACTCAGTGCTGATAATTAAGTTCACAAAGCTGTGCATCATCCCCATCCACCACCAAACCTTTTCAATGAACCCCCACAGAAATTCTGTACAATTTAAGCATAACTCCCTATTCCCTACCTACAGCCCAGCCCTTCATAACCTGTATTCTAGTTTCTGACTCTAATCATCTCATATCAGTGAGATCATGCACTGTTTGTCCTTTTGTGTCTGGCTTATTTCACCCTTATTGTCTTCAGGGTTCACCCATATTTTTGCATGAATTGGAACTTCATCATTCTATTTTTGAGGATTCCCATACACCACCCCACCACCAACACCTTGCATCGGTGTGGAACATTTGTTACAACTGCTAAAGTATTACTACTAACTGTAGTCCGTAGCTTACATTAGGTGTATTTTCCCATGAACTACCCTAGTGCTAACACCATGTGTTAGTATTGTATATGTGTTACAGTTCATGAAAGAATGTTCTCATCTTTCGCCACGGGGTTCACCATGGTACACAGTCCCCTGCCTTGTACAGTCCATCTAAGGTGTACACTCAGTGGCCCTCTGTTTCATCACAGAGTTGTGCTGTCATCACCTCAGTCAATTTTAGAATGTTTTCATTACCCCAAAAAAGAAAAGTCGCAGCCTCCCTTATATCCCCCAGTTGTTGACCCTTAGCACGGATGTAGTACATTCTTTGCTATTGATTAAAAAATATTACAGGGAAGCGGCTGTGGCTCAATCAGTGGGGCTCCCGTTTGCCACATGGGGGGCCCCGGGTTTGGTTCCCGGGGCCTCCTGGTGAAGGCAAGCCCGCCCGCACGGCGTGGTTGGCTGACCCAGCGAGCACAGGCAGCAAGGGGGGGATGGATGAATAAATAAATAAAATCTTTAAAAATATATATATATATATATTAGAGTGTTCATGTTAACTATTGCCTGTAATTTACATTAGTTGTATTTTTCCCATGTATCACCCTCCATATTCTTAACGCCTTGTAATAGTGATGTAGCATTGTTCTAGTTCATGGAAGACTGTTCCTGTGTTTTCACTACTAACCACAATCCTCATGTACCACCAAGTTCACTATGTTATACATCCCTAGCTTATCCTACAGCTTTCTTTCTGCTGACATTTATGTCCCTAGACGACTCCTTTCAGCCACAAACGCGCACATAAATCCGCAGGGTTGCCCTCCACACACTGTTCCCATCAACTCTGTCCGTTTTCAGGCATGTGCAGGGAGCAGCGCTGATCGTGAGCTCCCCCTTCTAGCCCTAACAGTCTACGTTTCAACCCAGTGGGTTTACTCATGGTATTTAGTTCATATTAGTGAGACCAAAAAATATTCGTCCTTTTGTGTGTGGCTTATTTCACTGAACATAATGTCTTCAACTTTCATCCATGTTGTCACATGTATCAAGACTTCATTTCTTCTTTCAGCTGAAGAATACTCCATCGTATGTGCATACCACAGTTTGTTTATCACTCATTAGATGATGGACACTGGGGCTGTTCCCATCATTTGGCTATTGGGAACAAGGCTGCGATGAGCATCGGAGTGCAAATGCCAGATCGCATCCTTACTTTCGGTTCTTCTGGATATATTCCCAGCAGAGCGATTGCCAGATCACACGGCAGTTCTACATTTAGCTTCCTGAGGAACTGCCAAGCTGTCTACCATATGGGAGGCTGCACATTCTACATTCCCACCAGCAGTGAAGGAGGGCTCCCATTTCTCCACATCCTCTCCAGCACTTGTTTTCAGCTTTTTTGATAAAGGGCATTTTATGACGGGTTAGATAATATCTCACTGTAGTTTTGATTTGCCATTTCCCTAATAGCGAGTGGAGTTGAACATCTTTTCAAGTGCTTTTTTGGCCATTTGTATTTCTTCTTTGAAAAATACCTATTCAAGTCTTTGGTCCAGTTTTTAATTGGATTGCTTGTCTTTTTTCATTGAATTGTGTGATCTCGTTATATACCATGGATATCAAACCTTTATCGGATGTGGAGTTTTCAACATTTTCTCCCATTGAGTAGGCTGCCTTTTCACCTTCTTAACAAATCATTTAGTCATTTGAAGCGCAAAACTGTTTAATCCCCCCACCCACCCCGCTTAGCTGGGTGATCTTCTGTGTCTGTTTCTTGCCTTCTCGTCTCAATTTTCTCCTCCAAGCTTCACTGGGATTCGATCCTAGGGACCTCTGATGTGGAAGAGAGGCACCCTGTCACTTGCGCCACCCCAGCTCCTGGTTTCTGGCGCGTCTCACCTTGACTGTTCCGTGTCTCTCTTTTGTTGTGTCATCATCTTGCTGCGTGGCTCGTCACGCGGGCCCTGCTCGCCTGCTCGCCTGCTCGCCTTTACCAGGAGGCCCCGGGGATCGAACCCAGGCCCTCCCATATGGTAGACGGATGCTCACCCACTTGACCCACATTGCTTCCCAAAAGTGTTTAATTTTGAGGAGGCCCCATTTTTCTATTTTTTCTTTCATTGCTTGTGCTTTGGGTCTAGGGTTTAAGAAACCACCACCTTCCACAAGATCTGTGCTTTTATGTTTAGGGTTTAATCCATTTTGAGTTAATTTCTGTATGAGGTATGAGATAGCGGTCCCCTTTCTTTCTTTTGGATATGGACATCCAGTTCTCCCAGCACCACTTGTTGAAGAGACTGTTCTGCCCCAGGTGAGTGGACTTTGTTGCCTTCACAAAAATCAATTGACCATTGAGTTGAGGGTCTATTTCTGAACTCTCAATTTTATTCCATTGGTCAATCTGTCTTTATGCCAGTACCACAATGTTTTTTACTACTGTAGCTAAGTAATATGCTTTTAAGTCAGGAAGCAAGAGTCCTCCAACTTCGTTCTTTTTTTTTAAAAAGTTATTTCCAGGTATTCGGGGCTCCCTGCCCTTCCAAATAAATTTGAGAATTGGCTTTTCCATTTAAGCAAAAAAGGCTGTTGGAATTTTTATTATGATTGCGTTGCATCTGTAAAATCAATTTGGGTAGAAATTTCATCTTAATGATATTTAATTTTCCAGTCCATGAATATGTAATGTCCTTCCATTTATTTAAGTGTTCTTTGATTTCTTTTAGCAGTGTTTTGTAGCTCTCTGAATACAGCTCCTTTTAAGTTTATTCCTAAATATTTGATTCTTTTAGTTGTTATTGTAGATAACAACTATTGTTTTTTTCTGGCTGCCTCCTAAGATTGCTTATTACTAATGTCTAGCTAGAGAATAAATTGCTTAGGACTAAAGGCTGTGTTTTGGTCACTTCCAGGGACATGACCTTATGAGAATGAAGCTTGGAGCCATATTGATCCAGGTTTCAGTTTTGATTTTCCACATAATAATATCTTTGTAATTTTTGCAAGATATTTCATCTTTAAGTTTCCATTTTTCTATCTGAAGTGAAAGTAATAGTATTTCTTACCCTAAAATGGCTTGGGATTAAATTAAATAACACAAGTGTGTGGTGTAACTGGCCTTCAGGGCACAGTGGCTCTGGCAGCCATAGCGCTGGGCTGGGCGTCCATCCCGACCTGAGCGTGCAGCTGCGCGTGCTCAGTGGGTGGGAGTTCGGCAGCCGCATTTCCTCACTCTTACTCAGTGTGAGAACACACTTTAAATGTTCCTCTCAGGAGAGTCGAGCAGATGGAGGTTGTTTAAATATTAACAAGATGAACATTTAAAAGGTAGTGAAAACATGACTAAGCGGGCATTACTGACTGAAAAGTAGCCAAATTGGAGCCTTTCTCATTAATTTAGACAGCAGAGGATTGCTGTCTAAACTGCTAGGACATATGCGTTAATTGAAGTGTCTGAACCAGCAACTGGAGATACTAATCCCCCCCCACCTTTTTTTTGAAATACTTTGAAAGTTAAAAAAATAATGCACGCACAGTCCAGAGGATGTCAGCATGTCCCATCCCCAGAGACATGCTGATCCACCAATTTTGACATTTTGCCACATTTGCCATATTCTGTTTATCCATCTGTCAATCCATCCCTCCCACCCACCCTTCCTCCCTCCATCCCTTCATCCCTCCATCCATCCCTCTGTCCATCCCTCCATCTAATTGTCAGTCCATTTTCTGAACACTGGCATGTGAGTTGTATAATCATTGTCCTTGAACACTTACTGCCATGTGCAGGCACACCTCGGAGATCCTGTGTGTTCAGTTCCAGACCACTGCAATAAAGGAGATATTGCAGTGCAGTGTCTCACAAATTTTTTGGTTTCCCAGTACATATGAAAGTCATGTTTACACTGTACTGTAGTCTATTAACTGTGCAATAGAATTATATCTAAATAAACAATCTGCATTCCTGAATTTAAAAGTACTCTGTTGCCAAAAAATGCTAGCCATCATCTGAACCTTCAGCGAGTCGTCATCTTTTTTGCAGGTGGAGGGTCTTGCCTTGATGTTGATGGCTGCTGGCTGATCAGGGTGGCGGCAAATTCTTAAAAGAAATCAGCAGTGATGTTTGCCAGAGACTGACTCTTCCTTTCATGAAAGATTTCTCTGTAGCAAGCTCTGCTGTTTGGTAGCATTTTTACCCACAGTAGAACTTCTTTCAAAACTGGAGTCCGTCCTCAAAGCCTGCAGCTCCTTCATCAACAGAGTCTATGTAATATTCTAAATCCTTATTGTCATTTCAAGTGTTTAATAGCATCTTCACATGGAGTAGATCCCACCTCAAGAAACCACCTTCTCTGCTCACCCGTAAGAAGCATCTCCTCAGCTGTTCAAGTTTTATCATGAAACGGCAGCCGTTCAGTCACATCTCCAGGCTCCGCTTCCAATTCTGGTTCTGTTTCCACCACATCTGCAGTTACTTCCCCCACTGCAGCCTTGAACCCCTCAAAGTCACCCCTGAGGGCTGGAGTCGACTCCATCCAAACTCCTGCTGATGTTGGCATTTTTACCTCCTCCCGCAAGTCACGGATGTTTTTAAAGGGATCTAGAACGGTGAATTCTTCCCAGAAGACTTTCAATTTACTTTGCCCAGATTCAGCAAAGGAAAACTCTTTATGGCAGCTATAGCCTTACAAAATGTATTTCTTAAATGAGAAAACCTGGAAGTCGGAATGGCCCCTGATCCGTGGGCTGCAGAACGGATGCCGTGTTAGCAGGCATGGCCAAGGTTCATCCCATTGTGCCTCTCCATCGGAGCCCCTGGGTGACCAGGTGCACTGTCCGTGAGCAGGGATATTTTGAAAGGAACCTTTTTTCTGAGCAGTAGTAGGTCTCGACATGAGGCTTAAGATATTCTTGTTCTTCCACTTACAGGGCACAGGTAGAGGAGATTCGGCATGATTCCTCAGGGCCCTGAAGCTTCTGGAAATGAGCACTGGCTGTTACCTAAAGTCACCAGCTGCATTTGCCCCTCACTAGAGAGTCAGCCTGTCCTTTGAAGCTTTGAAGCCAGGCACTGGCTTCTCCTCTCTAGCTATCAAAGTCCTAGACGGCATCTTCTTCCAACAGAAGGCTGTTTGGCCTACACTGAAAATCTGTTGAAAATCTGTGTAGCCACCTTCATGGATTTTCTTAGCTAGGTCTTCTGGATAACTTGCTGCAGCTTCTACAGGAGCACTTGCTGCTCCACCTTGCACATCTATGTCGTGGAGACGGCTTCTTTCCTTAAGCCTCATGAACCAGCACCAGCTAGTGTCAAACTTTTCTTCTGCAGCTTCTCACCTCTCTCAGCCTTGACAGAATTGACGAGAGTTAGGGCCTTGCTCTGGATTAGGCTTGGGCTTAAGGGAATGTTGTGGCTGGTTTGATCTGCTATCCGGACTGCTCTGACTTCTCCATATCAGCAATAAGGCTGTTTCTCTTTCTTATCATTTGAGTGTCCACTGAAGTAGCACTTTTAATTTTCTTCAAGAACTTTTTCTTTACATTCACACTTGGCTAACTGTTTGACATAAGAGACCTAGCTTTTGGCGTGTCTTTGCTTTCGACACGCCTTCCTCACTAAGCTTAAGCATGTCCAGCCTTTGATTTCAAGTGGAGGCCAGCACCACGCCCTGGGTAAGCGGAGTGCTGTTGGCGCTGGGCCACAGGACCCCACACTGGGCCTCGGTCTGCTTAGGGTATGAGGACCCCCAGGGACATGACAGTGGAGGGGACCCCTGCGGCTAGCACGGCTGCTCCAGCACTGCAGATGGTCCGAGGGTGCAGTAACCCCTTGCCCCGGGCAGCAGGACTTGACTGTTCTCTCACAGCACCGTGTGGGAGAGCTCTGCAAGCTCCCTGCATGCAGGGCACGTTCTCGCCGTGAGTTCCTCAGCCACCACCGTCAGCTTTGGCCAGGCATTCCTGTTTCCCCGTATGTCCAGGAGGGCTACTCTGCTCTCTCCCGAGCCAGCACCAGGGATCTGCAGTGGGAGCACAGCTGGCTCCACGGTGAGCCCGTGAGTCTTCACGATTGGGTCCTTGCCCTGTTACTGCAGCCCTTTTACTGTTTTCTAGAGCTTTGAGAAAGATGTTTCTGCCTGTCGTTGCTGGTTGTTGGAAGTGTTTGTGTGGGATGGAGCCTGGAGGCAGATCCCTTCGCCATCTCGTTTTGGGCACAGTCCAGAGATTCTAAGTTTTACCCGTTTGTTATACCTGATGGAGTGGGGGTACAAATTTTTGGGTTTTTGCAAGGATTGAATGTTTACTTGTTGAAAACGTCACATAGAAAACGTGAAGTTAGTTTAATCTAGTAGCTATTTGCCTATTTGATTTTGAAGTTATGTTATCTCTTTACCTCTACATATTAATTCAAACTGAACTATAAGGTGAAAGAGAAATACTGAAGGCCTACATTTAATTTGTCTATGAATTGTGTTTTCCTCAGGTTATGTATAACAGAAGTTCTGAAATTGAAGAATTGAAATCCATTATTGAAAATTTGCAAGAGAACCAAGTTCGCTTACAAAAGGATAGAGTAGAAGAAATCGAACAACTCCATGAAGTCATTGAGAAACTGCAGAAAGAGCTCTCTCTTGCAGGACCTGTGATTCATGAAATTAGTGACAGTCAGGTGGAAAATCTTCAGAGTGAGCTGGAGAAAGGGTTGTTCTGCTTCAGAGAGGCAGTGGCTGAGGACGCCGGGTTGCTGGGGCCTCGTGTGCAGGCTTTGGAGCAGGAGCTGTCGGCTGCTCTCGGGGCCCAGGAGTCCCTGAGGCAGAGCCTCCAGGCCACTGAGGAGGCCGCCGAGCGCCAGCTGGCCGTGCTGAGGTGCAGCGTGGCCCTCAGGGAGTCTGAGGTGGAGAGGATGGCCTCCCGGATACGAGCGTTTGAAGCCACCCTGAGAGAAAAGGAAACAGCGATTGCAGAGAAAGAATTGGAAATTGACACTCTGAACAGACAGAGAGCAGCCCGTCTGACTGAGCTGGAGACCATCCTGCCAGCCCTGTCCCTCTGGCAGTGTGTCCTGGAGCAGCAGCCCCTGGCTGCCGTGCACGAGCCTCCGGAGCTGCAGGCGCTGCGTGTGCAGTGTGCCCACCTCACCCGCCAGCTGCAGGTGTTGAACCAGTGGTTCCTGCAGTGCCAGGAGCAGCTGGACCAGCGCCCAGCTGGCCCGCCTGCCCCCCAGAGGCATGCAGAGCCCGCCGGTGCACGCAGGCCCGCAGGAGGGGCTTCTGGGGGCACGGAGGACGTGCGTGGCGACGATCCCGACCAGGACATGGATAGCCAGCAGCCAGGCGCGGCCCCCCAGGATCTTGAGGTCGGCATTCTTTCCTCTGCAAACAGTGCAGGGGGCTGCTCACAGCGCCTGTGGGACCCTGGCGGTCCGGAAGGAGACGTCACTTTTGGTTCTTGTTCTCCTGCTCTTTCCCCTTTACGGTTTAGCAGTTCTACCTGGCGGCCTGCGCAGGTGCAGCTGGGGGCTCCACGGAGCCCCATGCCCTGCACAGGGACGCCCAGGTGGTGATTTTGCTCTAGTGTGCAGTTTTTCACTTAGCTTGGTTGTACGTTACTTAAGTTTAAAGAACAGTGTTCTCCCTTTAATATTACAGGAAATGTCCAGTGTTAGGTCATCTTTCTCAGTCTCACTCTTTTGAGAAAAGTTTCCTGTGTGAGGCGTTTTAAGCTCACTTCTTTCTGGAATAGTGTCCTCTGCCTATCTCCCTTTTTCAGACACTCTGGTTAGTAGCTGTCCTCACATCCGCCTGCTCATCGTGGCAGCTTGCAGCCCACCCTTGGGGGCTGAGCCTGCGCCCCTGCGTCAGAGTGCAGGGCCAGGGCTGTTCTTGACTGGGCTGGTCGGGTCGGCCTGCAACCTGCTTGCTGCCGCCAGATGTGGCCGCTGCCGTGTCCTGGTGGGAATTGTTGTGGGAGAAGGCGACGCGATGCCAGGCCCTGTGAGCAGGAGGGCGGCTGCGCCGGGCCCTGACCGCCCCGGGCCCTGTGCCGCGTCAGGGCAGGCTCCGGAGCTGGCGCCCTGCGTGTTCAGCCTGAAGATTGTACTGTTTTCTCTGTTTACTGTAGTGTCCAGTTGCGGATGATTTGCAGCCTGCCAAAGGCCTAGTGCCCCTCACAGGTGCAGGCCTCCCGAAGCCGGAGCGTGTGATGTCGGTCCTGACAGCCTGTCAGAAGTGGCTGGAGTCTGAGCTCCTCTTCGTGAAACCTGAAATGCCCTTGAGTAAAGAGGACAGCGGCGGAGTGCTCGAGAGCCTCGAGGTGACGAACCCTTCCAGGGAGGCCGCGCACAGGGACCTGGGCGGGCGCTTCTGCTGAGGCGGCGCACACAGTCTGCAGCCGCCACGCCGCGTGGTGGCGCTTCTCTTTCATTTAAGACGCGCTCCAGAAGCGTGCGTGTGCTGTGGCTGAGTGCAGCTCGAGGCGCAGGTGGTCTGTTAGGTCTCCCTTGCTGCGTAGGTTTCGCTGCTTCTGGTTTCTTTTCCTTTGAGGTCCTTCATTGCCAGCATCTGTTTTATTTTGAAAAGCTTCAGAATTATTTTTTGAACCTCAGTTTGTTTTCCTACATATTTTTTATTTCTACTCCCAGAAACCAAGAGCAATCTAGAATTCAGTAATTTTTGAATTTTGAGTGTCAGGAGAGAAGCTACCAGAAAGCTCACTTTTCTTTTCCGTGGGGTAAAGCCTTGCCCACTGGTAACATCTGGCTGTGGGTGGATGAGCTTTCCCGGAGGTAGTGCTGGGAAAACCCCCAAGGGCCTTTCCTTGGAAACGCTCTCCTTGGGTCACCGGAGCGGCTTGTGTCCTGGGAATGCGTCCAGCGCCCTCTGGGCCTCGGTCTGCTGGACGCTGCTCCGTTCATACAGGTTCTTCTCCAGCTGTCTGAGTCCCACGCTCAGCCCACCTGAAGACGCCCCCGCAGGGACCCTGTCCTCTGACCGTCCTTGCTGCTGCTTGCAAACAGCCCACCCCACTGGGCCCAAATCCTGAAAACCAGAAGTGCTTGGCACCCAGGCCTGTGCAGCCTGGGGGCTTTCTAGCCCCTGGTGGCCCTGCTGGCCTCTATGGGTGTGACTGCCGGGGCCTGTCCTGACCTCTGGGAACGCTCACGGTGCGAGGTCTGCCGTAACACCTGGAGCACACCTGGCCCCACAGAGCTCCGGCCAGGCCTGTGGAGCGCCTGCAGCCCTGAGGGGCAGCGTCCGGCCCGGTCTGGCCGTTGGCCCAGTCCCTCGTGAAGTGTGTTCTGTGTGGAGGGAGCCATTTCACCCATTCCCTGCAGCAGTCTTGTTTCAGCTCCTTGTGGTGGGGCATTTGCTTCAGTTCCCTGTTAAGCTCAACACCGGTGAGCTAGCTGCCAAATTCTTTAGATGTGTGCACGCTAACAAGGAAACTCTAAATTCATTACAAAAATTGCAGCTGTGTGTTTTTCAGTGTTCAGTATACAACTTTCTTGGTTCTTTTCTTTCCTCATCAAAAACAGCTGTGTCCTCAGTAAACTATGATGTAAATATGTTATGATAATTGCCTTTTAAGCAGACTTGAGGCTTTGATTCTGTCTTTCATGGAGTTGATAAGACTTGGAATCCTGAGAATTTAAGGGGACCTCAGGCCATGCTCACACACTGCACCTGCCTCACGGACCAAGCCCACAGCGTGAAGCTGTCCAGGAAGTCAAGGAGCTCACTGTGCACATGTTCTTTTTTAACTGCAGGGTAAGGAAAAACTATTGGAAGATTGTCAGCTGCAGAGACTCGACCTAATAACTCAGGTGAAACAACTTCAAGAAAAACTGAATCATCTCGTACATTCTAAGGCCGTCCAGGACATGGAGACTGAAGATTTTGAGTTTCAGCAGCCATCGGCACGCCCGTTAGAAAATAGCTCAAGTAAGAGTTCCTCTAATGATGAACAGACGGACGGATCACTTCCTGCTGGTGGATTAAACATCAGTCAGACCACACGGGATCTATTGGAAGCTCTTGAAAATCAAGATCCTCTCATAGGAAATGAAATGTCAAACTTTCCTGTTGGAGGAAAGGCAGAGTTGCAGGAGGGACCTCTTTCTCTAAAAGCTAGCTTGCACAGCCCCTCTTGTGAGCTAAGCTGCTCCGAGGTGGCCGAGCCTTCTAAAAGCCAAGTCAGGGCGATGGACCTGTCCTCTTGGAGCTCCCCGGAGGTGGTCAGGAAAGACTCGACCCTGGAGCCCCCGCCCAGCCTCCCCCTGACCCCCTGCTCAGACGCCGCTGGCCTGTGCGGCCTGGACTCCTCTCTGCGGGACGGGGCCGGCCCCTCCCTGGTCCAGGCTGAGGAGCCGGGGCTGCTGTGGTACTCGGGGCTGTGCACGGGGGAAAAGGCCCGTCAGTGGGCAGGGCCCCACTCAGCTGGCCGCCCCTTCGGGCAGAGGACGTCCGTGGTAAGTCACCTAGAGCTCCTGTGTCTGGCTGCACGCCGGCCCGCTGGGCGCTGGCGGGGCCTGCGGACTCCCAGGGGGCTGCCGGCTCCACCTGCCAGCGGGGTCACAGCAGCTGCATTGTTAGCTCAGCTCCTGACCCGAGCAGCCGTGGCCAGCTCCTGTGGCAGCACTTTGGGTAGGATAAGTTGACTTTCTGCAGGGCTAAACTAACTCGATCGTGATATGAACAAGTAGATTGTTTCATTTTTTTTTTTTTAATTTGTGAGCTGGATTAAGTCTACTCAAAAGTTCACCATAGGCTTATATGGTTAACTCATGCTAATTTTAGAAACATTGTAATAAAAACCATACTTTTTGTAATTTGCATAAGGGCTCTTTATCTAGAATATGTTTTTTTGTATTTTCAGTAGTATTTCATATTTAACAGGCTCCACAGATAATGCTAATTCGTTTTAAGGACACTTCAGTTTATTACTGTTGAGTTAGATCCTACTTTAGCATAGTAATTTTCAGATTTTTGATATCTTGGGTAAGATAAAAATAGAAAATAGTTGAAGGATGTGTATTATCTGAGGTATGCTACATATTTACCATTTCATGTAAATACTTTTCATGTGAAATATTTGTAAGTGTCTACTTCAGAATATCTTAAAGATTTGTGGGAAACTCTGATTAAATTATGGGATGCACGTGACCTTAGTGTGTTGAAAGTCTGATTCCATCCATTTGGGCTCTATGTGGAAAGATAATAAATTCAGGCCTTAAAAAGTTTTTGTCTGGCAATTTCAGCTCCAAGATGTAAAACATTATTATTTTATGACCATTTAAAATTCTACCTATTTGAACAGGAGAAAGATGTCGAAGATTTTATCATAACATCTTTTGAGTCTCAAGAAAACCTAAGATCACCTCCACTTGCCTTAGAGGGAAAAAGCGATGGAAGTGAAAAAAGTGAGTCAGTTATCTTTCTTTAAACATTTTATTTTGATAATTTCAGAATATAGAAGTGTACAAAGCATTCTTAGGTACCTTCACCTAGGTTCTCCAAAAGTGGACATTTTACCAGCACTTAGGGAGAGCACAGGCAGGTGCTCGGCGGTGTGGTCCTTAGCTTCAGCTCGTCCCGTGCGCCTCGTGGCTAAGTGTGGGCTGCGACTTTGGCAGGACGCGCGTTCTTCGCAGCAGGAGATGCGTGCTGGCTTGTGCTGCTTTACCTGGCTTTCGTGCCATCACGAGGCTGTAATACTAGCCTCATAGAATGGGTTAGGATGTGCTCCTGCTAATATTTTCTCAAAGAGTTTGTGAAGGATTGGTGTTAATTCTTTAAATTCTTGTAGAATTAGTCAGTGAAACCACCTGGTCCTGGGCTTTCCTTTTTTGGGAGGTTTTTGATGACTGATTCGATCTCTTTATTTGTTGGTCTGTTGAAATCATCTATTTCTTCTTAAGTCAGTTTAGGTAATTTCTGTGTCTGAGGATTGGTCCCTTTCATCTAGGCAATCTAATTTGTTGGCATACAGTTCATAGTTATCCTCTTATGACCCTTTTTACTTCTGTGGGGTCAGTAGTAATGTCTCCCTGTCATGTCTGATTTTACTTGTTTGCGTCCTCTCTCTTTTTTTCCTTTGTCAGACTGGCTAAAGGTTTGTCAGTTTTTTTTTTTATCTTTCCAAAGAACCAGTTTTTTAATTGATTCTCTCTGTTGTTTTTCTACTCTCAATTTCATTTATCTCTAATTTTTACTAATTCTTTTCTTTTGCTCTATTTAGTTTGCTCTTCTTTTTCTAATTTGACAAGGCACGAGGTTAGGTTAATAATTTGAGATTTCTTCTTTTTTTAATGTAAGCATTTAGAGCTATAAATTTCCCTCTCAGCACTGCCTTTGCTGCATCCCATACATTTGGTATGTTGTGTTTTCATTTTCCTCAACATATTTTCTAACTTCCCTTGTGATTTCTTCTTTGACCCATTGGTTATTTAGGAGTATATTGTTTAATTTCTACATATTTTGGAATTTTCCCTTTTTCCCTCTGTCATTGATTTCTAGCTTCATTCCATTGTGGTTGGAGAAGGTATAGTGTATGATTTCAATCTTTTAAAATTTATTGAGATTTGTTTTGTGACCAAACATAGCGAGAAGAGTTGGGTGAAGTGTTCCATATATGCCTGCTGAGTTTAGTCGGTTTATTGTATTATCCAGTCTTCTGTTTCCTTCCTGATCTTCTGTCTAGATGTTCTGTCCGTTTTTGAAAGTGGTATATTTAAATCTCTTATTATTAATGTAGAACATCTATTTCTCCCTTCAGATCTGTCCAGTATTTGCTTCATATATTTGGGCTCTGCTGTTAGGTGCACACAGATATTCATAATTGTTGTCTTCTTTATGAATTGACCCTCTTTGTCAATATATAGTGTCCTCCTTTGTCCCCTGTAACAGTGTTTGACTTTTGGTTAATTGTATGCATGGAATATTTTTTTTACCATCGTTTCTCTTTTGACTTATATCTTTAAATTTAAGGTAGGTCTATTGTAAATAGCATATAGTCAAGTCATGTTTTGCCAACTCTGCCTTTTGACTAGAGAGTTTAATATACTGACATTTAAAGTAATGACATTACAGGACTTTTCTGCCATTTTCCTGTTTGGCTTTTGCAATTCTTATACCCTTTCCCCCACCTCAATTCTTCTATTAGTGCCTACTTCTGTATTTAGTTGATTTTTTGTAGTGAACCATTCAGAGTATCTTATTTCCCCTCTGTGAATATTTTTCAGATATTTTCTTCAAATTTAACATCCTAAATGTATAACGATCTCATTTGATTTGAAACCAGCTTAACTTCAATAACATACACAAACTGTGTTTCTGAACCCCTCCATCCCTCCAACTTTGTGTTATTTTTGTCATAAATTACATCTTTATACATTGTGTGTTGAAAATTATAGATTTATCATTACTTTTTTTTTTTTTTTAAGATTTATTTTATTTATCCATTTCTCCCCACCTCGTTTGCATTTGTTGTGTGCTGGTCTTCTCTTCTTTTTTTTTTTCTTTTTAGGAGGCATTGGGAACTGAACCTGGGACCTCCCGTTTGGGAGGGAGGTGCCTAATTGCTTGAGCCACCTCCGTTCCCTGCTTTGTTGTGTCTCTCATTATGTTTTCCTCTGTGTTTCTCTTGTTGTGTTATCTTGTTGTGTCAGCTCACTGCGCCAGCCTGTCACATCAGCTCGCTGTCTTCCTCATCTTCTTTAGGAGACACCGGGAACTGAACCTGGACCTCCCCTGTGGTAGGCAGGAGCTCAATCGCTTGAGACACATCTGCTTCCCTCATTACTTTTTATGTGTTTGCATTTTAGATCCTGTAAGCAGTAAAAAGTGGAGTTATAAATCAAAGATGGGAAGCTACTGGTATTTTTAATTAGCCATATAGCCATCTTTACCAGAGGTCTTTATTTCTTTATGCAGCTTAAATCTGTTATCTTGTGCCCTTTCTTTTCAATCTGATGAAATCCCTTTTGCATTGCTTGTAGGGAAGGTCTAGTTGTGACAAACTCCCTCAACTTTTGTTTATCAAGGAATGTCTTAATCTCTCCCTCATTCCACCCCCACCCCCCCAAGATGGCTCCCTTGTTGTGTCTGCTCATCTTCTTTTTAAGAGGCACCGGAACTGAACCTGGGACCTCCCATGTGGGAGGTGGGTGCCCAACCGCTTGAGCCATATCCACTCCCTGCTCATTGTGTCTGCTTGTTGCATCAGCTTGTTGTGTCTGCTCGTTGCATCAGCTCATTGCGTCTGCTCGTCTTCATTAGGAGGCACCAGGAACTGAACCTGGGACCTCCCATGTGGGAGGCGGGCCTCCAACTGCTTGAGCCACATCCGCTTCCCCCTCCCTCATTTTTGAAAGATAGTTTTGCCAGATATGGAATTCTTGGTTATAGTTATTCTCTTTCAGCACTTTGAATATGTTATCCCACTATCTTCTTGCCTCCAAGGTTTCTGATGAGAAATCAGCATATAATCTTATTGGCACTTCCATGCACGTGACGCGTTGCTTCCTCTTTCTGTTCTCAGGACTCTCTGTCATTGGCATTTGACAGTTTGATCATAATGTACTTGGGTCTGGGTCTGTTTGAGTTTATTCTATTTGAAGTTTGTTGAGTGTCTTTGATGTGAATACTTGTGTCTTTTGTTAAATTTGGACAGTTTTCAGCCATTATTTGAATATCCTTTTGCTGCCTCTGTCTCATCCCTGAGCTGGTGGCTCCCATGGTTTCCTCTGTTCTGCCTTTCTGCAGCCCTAAATCGATTGAATGCCGGACCTCCTGGTCTCCTTCTCTGGTTCTGTTTTTCTTTCTTGCCATTTCTTAGATTTTTTTTTAACAAATCAATTTTATTGATACATATTAATAAAGATAAATCCATCCAAAGTGTACAATCAGTGGTACTTGGTGTAATCACATAGTTGTGTATTCATCACTTCAGTTATTCTTAGAGCACTTTCTTTATTCCAATAATAATAAAAAACAAGAAACAAACAAAACTCTTCACCTCTCTGTCTCTCTGTGCTTCCTCTGCCATACATAGCTTTAGTCTTTTTCCTTCTCTCCAGTATGTTTGTATTTATACTTTGTAAATTACAGTCATATATGCACTGAAGCCCATATTCGGATTTTACATGAGGTTTTACTATCTCTCACAGTCCCATGTCACAGCTTTTAGCTTTCCCTCTAGTAATATACATGACCTTAGACTTTCCCTTTCAACCACTGTCATACCATTTAACAGCTCTGCTAGGTACAAACACCATGATGTGCTGTCACCATTTCTATTCATTTCCAAAGATTTGCAAACAATCTTTTTACCAATTTTGCACAGATTAGCCCCCAGCTTTCCATTCTCTACCCTCCTTTTATTTTTGGTGACCTATATTCTAATTATTTACTCCATGAGTTTACACACTATATTTAGTTCATAATAGCACAGTCGTACAGTATCTGTCCTTTTGTGTCTGGCTTGCTTCGCTCAACATAATGTCCTCCAGGTTCATCCATGTTGCCATATGCTTTACAACTCGATTTCGTCTTACCGCTGCATAATATTCCACCGTGTGACTAGACCACAGTTTGTTTATCCATTCGTCTGTTGATGGACACCTGGGTTGTTTCCAGCTTTTGGCAATGGTGAATAATGTGGCTATGAACATCGGTGTGCAGATGTCTGTTGGTGTCACTGCTCTCAGCTCTTCTGGGAATATACCCAGTAGTGGTATTGCAGGGTCACGTGGCAAGTCTGTACTCACATAAAGGCCTTTGGAAGTGGCTCAGCAGGCTCAGGTTGGCCCAGGACTTCTTGTGACCCCTCGTGAATGTGTAGTGGGTCTGATCTGTTTCCTAAACCTCCCCTCTCCTGCCTGGGGTGTTGGCTTGATGGCCAGCTGGCTGAAAGGGAGAAGAAATGGAAGGTCTTGCCCCAGTATCCCTCAGCTGTGTTTTGTGTTCCCAAGACCAGGGTCCACAGTTGCATCCTTCCAGAGCATTCCTCTGAGCCTTCAGAGGCCAATCTGTGGGTGGCAAGGCTGAGTGGGGCCATCAGGAGCTTGTGTGCTTCTTGGAGCGTTCTGAGCGCTCCTGACCTCACCCCACAAACACGCGTGAGCGCTTCAGGCAGCGGAGCCTGTGCCCCGGCTCCCCCGGCCCTGGCTGCCCCACTGCCGCCCCTCCCTGGGCTCAGGCATCTCTGACGTTTGCCCTCCTCCCGCCTCACCTGTTCCCTTTGTCCTCATGGGGTGATGCCCACACCCTTCTCCTCGGTTCCAGCGCCACGGTTAGCGGGGTCCCCTGTATGACCCCAGGAGCTGCGCGTCCACCCCTGTGCGAAGACAAGCTGCGGCAGCCGTGCGGCTCTGCCCTGAGTCATGGAACATACTCAATATGTGCTTTTCCCTACTTCATGTGTGCAGCTCTTACCTGAAGTATGTTTCTATCCAAACCTTTCATTCGTCTTTGGTCATTTAATTGGTGTTTCTTAAGTATTGATGTTAGGAAATTTTTCTCTGAAGCACCACAGCCACAGCTTTCACTGGGCGTACGTGTACGTCTGTCTCAGTGTGGGCGTCTGTCCGCACTTGTGTTGAGACTTCTGCGGAATGTCTCTCAGAGAATCTTTTTTTCACAAAATCCCTATTTTGTGGTGCTTGTTTTAGGTGATGGCTCAGGGATTGGAGAGATACTGAAGCAAGGCTCAGGAGCCGTCGAATCTCCCGCAGCTCTCCCTGCGGCTGCTCGTCAGAACCCGGAAGGGCGTCCACCGCCGCCGGCAGCCATGAGGGAGAAGGACGTGCAGATGAAGCAAGTGAAGGTATCCGGGGCGGCGCAGCGGGGCCTGAGGACACGCACTCGGGGTCTCTGGTGCGCCTTGTGGCCTTGCGTGCCAGCACCGTCTGTGTCATCGTAGTTCATGCACGTCACCCTCCATTTGCTTGTGCTCTGGCTTTAATCTCCCGCTGTCGTGGGAGCAGCAGGACGGGGGCCTTGGCTGGGGAGAGGTTTCTCCCCATTCCGAGATTTAGAAAAGTCCTAAAGTCATTTTTAGAAAGGCCCATAATGCTGGCTGCAGGGAGTAGCTCCTGTCTCCTCGGGCAATAAGTGGAGATGGCGGGGCCAACCCTGGACGGCCCTGGGGCGGGCGCAGGTGCCAGCCGACAGCGCAGCCTGCAGCACCGACGGCTCACGAGTCACTGCGCGTCCCGGGGCCCCACTGTGCGCCCATTTTATTGTCTAGTGTAACTGTTTTAGAAGTGAACCGGATTTGCAGCTCGTTTCTAACACTTAATATTACATTTCTTTATCATATCATAGTTATAGAAAAACAATTTAAACTACTAAGTCTTACTCCATCATTTGCTCTTCATTGCTTTTTTCTCTTTTCCCGGTTTCTGGCCATTTACTGGTTTCTTCCTGATATGCCCCTGAGCTTTGGGCCCCGCGTGTCCCTCGCGTGGCTGCTTGCACACACTGGCGCCAGCGAGGGCTCGCGGCTCTGTCTCCTTACATCCTGGGGCCACCTCTTTGGATGGGAGCTAAGAGGTTGGCGTGTCTGCCCTGATGTTCCGTTGCTGTGAAATTCTAAAGCTCAGCGACGTGAACAGCCACGCTGTCCTCGCCAGTTCTGAGGGCGTGGCCGGGTATTGTGCATCGCATTACCTCGTCTGGGGCCTCGGCTGGGGGAACCTGAAGGCTGGTCTCCTCTGGAGGCACCTTCGCTCCACGCCCTTTGCCTGTGCTGGTGGCCGGCTGGGGCCTCGGCGCGATGCTCCTGGCCTCTCCAGGTGGACTCTGCGTTGATCTCCTGTGGGCTTGTCCTGTCATGGCCACTGCGTCCCAGGACAGCCTCGCCCCCAGGCTGCGTGGCAAAGCCTCTGCACTCTCTGCAGGCAAGGCCGCCTCTGGGCTCCGCCCAGGCAGACCCCGGGGTCCCTGCTGCACCGTGAGCCGAGCAGGTGGGACGGGGTACCTGGGGCCATCCTCAGATTGTCTCATGTGGAACCTCACTTTCCTAGGTGCCTGAAGATTATGGAGGAGGAAAGATTTAAAAGCTGACGATTGGGTCAGCAGACCACTGGGACGAAGCACGTGTGGAGTCCCCGTGTGCATGTGTGTGTGCGGTTGCTGGGCCCAAGTGCGAGCGCAGCTCCCCTGCCTCTGGGCTGCGGCCCCCATTGTGCAGAGGGGCTTGTGTCCAGTGGCTCCTCAGCAATCGTTCGCCGGAGGCTGGACGGGCCTGGGCGGCCGGAGGGCTTCAGTGCTGCGGGGCTGTGGCTCTCGCTTTCCTCTCTCTCAAGTGCTTTTCCTCGTGCAGGCTTTGCTGAAGATGGTGTGTGACGAGAGCCACCAGATCCTGGCCCTGTCCGAGTTCCGCGGCCCCCCCAGCGGGCTGAGCAGGAGCGAGCCAAGAGGACCCCTGGACTCAGCACCCCAAGAAGGAGAGAAGGTACTGACGCACTCGACGTAAAGTGGTGCCCTGGTCGTTGCCCCGCTCGAAGGAACTGCTTGGCAAACTCAGTGAAATACGCAGGTTTACCGGGCATTTCTCCCACCACTTTTCCAAAGAGCTTTAGGAGGCTGCGGTGAGGGGCATGTTGCCAGGGCTGCTGTGTAGAAGCCCACGGAAGGCAGGGGCATTTCCAGGATAGGTGGGAGTGGATGGGACCGAAGGGTGGCCCCAGCGCAGAGCCTCCGGTGGGCGGGCGGGGTGGCTGCCGGGAGCAGCAGGTGGCTCGTGGGCTGTTAGAGCCTCACGAGCCACGTCGGCGTGGGTGGAAGGGGCTGAGCGGGCGGCTTGGCTCGCATCTCTTTTCACCTTGTCTCAGCTTCCTCCTTTCTCTCTGTCAGCCTTTCCCGCGGGACCGTCCCTCCTGCAAGCCTGCCCTGCAGGTGCTGCCCTGCCCGCTTCCCAGTGCGGCTCCTTGGAGAGCTGCGTCTCCCGCCCCCCCGCTCCCCGAGGGAGCGCCCACCCGGCTCTGACCACAGCCCGTGTCCTCTGCTGACTGTGCTCCCTCACCTCGCATCCCACCGGCTACACCTGGGGCGCAGGCGCACGGCTGGCCCCTCGCCCCGGCCCTGCCGGTCCTCTTCCTGCGTCCCTGACTGCAGGGGCTCCTGCTTCGCTGAGTGACGTCAAGATCCTCGGGGGCCCAGGGGACACCCCTTCCCGTCCTTTCCCAGGAGGCTGACCTGCCCCCTCCCCTGCCCCACATGTGCTCCTCCTGCTGAGGCGTCCGCCTCCTCTCCTCCATCTTGCTCTTTCTGCCGCCTTGTCCTGGCAGCCCTACTGCCCAGCCCTCGCCCTCCCGCCTGCTGGGCATCGGCCTGGCCGTCAGGGTCACGTGGGACAGACGGCGGGAGGAGGCCACCTGGCTGGCCCACGCCTAGAGGGTCATGTGGTGAGAGGCTTGGCTGACCCGGCCTCCAGGTGCTGCCCCTCCTCGCCCTCCGCGCCCTCCGCCCCCTCCGCCCCCTCCTCTCCCCTCCTGGCCCCTCAATGCCTTGGGGCTTCACTGAACATCTGGCTTTTGGGTGTAATAGGAGGAAAAGAAGTCTGTCTGCCATCACGTTGCTCAGCCCTGCTTTCTGTCTTCCTTCTCACTTCCTTCTCTGCCTCTGTGGCCCCTCATGGCCCTGAGGACTTGTGTGGTCTTTTCTGTCATGCGGATTCCCGTTTTTAATCTGGGAGATATGTTTGTAAGAGCGTGGATGCTCTTGTTTTGTCGTCTCAGGAGGCTTCTGACACGAGCCTGGATTGGAGAGGAGAGTTTCTGCAGGCTGTCCGGGACGCATTCGAGAAGGAGGGGGCCATGCAGAAGATGGCGCTGCAGTCCCAGCTGTGCGGGTCCGAGCCAGGTGGCCGCAGCGCACTGTTGGAGCGGCTGGAGCAGGCCGTCCGCGAGCAGGTGAGCAGAGGCCACGGCTGCCAGGCCCCGCCTGCTTGTGGACTCTGGATTGCGTTTTGCCTGCACTGTGGCACGCCTTGGCCAGGGAGGCCGTGCTCAGTCCGTGGCAGAGCACAGGCGCTGCTCCTGCGCCAGCCGCGCATGCTGCAGAGGGGGTGGGTCAGCGCTCCGAGCGCTGGCACTGGGCCCACGCTGCAGGTCCTCGCCGTTCACCATGACTCTGGGCACCGAGGACCCCAACTCGACGGCCATGGGGGGCGAGCGGAGGTGCTCGGGCTGCAGTGCGCCCTCTCTGCCCTGACGCGCTTCCGCGCACGCCCCTCGCGTCCTCCCTGCCCTGCGGTGCTCGGGCTCGTACCCTGCTGAGAAGCCGCATCCGCGCCACTGCCGAGCTCGTCCCCTCAGCTGGAAGGATGTTTGCCGAGGGCGGCGCACAGTCTGGGCACCACAAAACCGTGCCTCTGGCGACACGTGGGGTGAGGGGGCTCTTGCTCCCCCCACTCCGCTGGGATGGGCCCAGCTGCCGGGGTACCGTGTGGGGTGTGAGGCCCTCAGCTGCGACCGCCCGTGGGGCTGTGGTCGGGGAAGCCCGCCTTGAACGGAGCTTGCTCTCTTGCCTTCACCCTGCTGGGCTCAGAGGGATCTACAGGAGAAGTCCTTGGAACACCTCCACCTGTCCGATCGCAGCAGCTTGCTGTCCGAGATCCAGGCTCTGCGCGCCCAGCTGCGGATGACGCACCTGCAGAACCAGGAGAAGCTGCAGCAGCTGTGCACGGCGCTCACCAGTGCAGAGGCCCACGGCAGCAGGCAGGAGCACCAGCTGCGCAGGCAGGGTGGGTTCCGTGCTGCCCGCTACAGCCACAGCGTGGTCCCTGGGAGACCCTCACGGGGGTGGGTGGGCGAGCACGCGCAAGGGCCAGCACAGCTGTGCGGAGCCACGGTGCCCCTTCTGTCCGTTCTGAGCCCGAGGGCCACCCGGCTGAAGGCTGCGCTGGCCCCGGGGCCCGGCTCCCTGCCGGACAGCCTGTCCTGAGGCACAGGGGAGCCGGGCCTTTCAGAACTCTGGTGAGCCCCAGCGAGCCTTGCTGTCACCAGTCTCAGCTGCAGAACTCAGGGTGGTGCTGGCAGGGGGTGGTGGCGAGTGTCGAGGGGCTGCTTTCCAGGAGGTTCTCTGGCGCTCACAGTGTGCTTGCAGCTTGTTTTGGATCAGCACGTTTCACGCAGAGTTTCTGGAGTCCCGTCACCCGTGCTTCACTTTTCGTTTGCTTCTGACCTCTCCTTGAGTTTGCCGTGCTCTCCGGGAAGCCCCTGCCTCTCTTCCTGCCCTTGGAGAGGAGCCGGGGTGCTTCCCCTTGAGGCAGCCTTGCCTCTGGCGCCTTCGGTTCTGGAGCTGCGCTGCCCTTCCCCTTTGTGAGCTGCCTTTGGTTTTGGTGCCGGAACAGTCCGCCCGCAGAGGCGTCGGCATGGTGTCCAGCGGGAGTGGTGTGGAATTGGGGTCACATCTTCCTGAGGCGTGGAGAGCTCCCCAGGAGGCTTTCCGCGCAGCGGTGGTGGGTGGGGTGGCATTTCAGGACAGGGCGTCACTGCGCAAACCCCCTTGGCCTGTCCTTGGCTTGTCTCCAGGGAGGCCCCAGGCCTCTGCGCGCCAGCAAAGCCATGGCTGCTCCTGCCTGGGCTGCTGGGCCCCCTCCCCCCACGCTGTGTGTGCACTCCCAGGGCGCAGGGTGGAAGGAGGTGGGACGCTGTCAGGAGGGGCGCCGGGGGGCATATTTCTCCCCAGAACTCAGCCACGCCCCTACTAGCTTGTTTAAGGTTTTTAAATTGGCTCTCTTGGGCTAATGAATTGTGTCTTTTCACATTGTTTAATCTTGTTCACAGTTGAATTATTGGCCTATAAGGTTGAGCAGGAAAAATGTATAGCAAGTGATTTACAGAAGACACTGAACGAAGAGCAAGAGAAAGCAGCCAGTGTTCGAAAGCTTCTTGTGGTAGAGCAGGATGCAGTCAAAGATCTGAAATCCGAGCTCTGTGAATGTAAACAAGAAAATGAAAAGCTGTTAAAATCCCTAAATGACGTACAAAAGGAGGTCTTCCAGCTGAGGTATGGAGCTCGCCAAGTTATCAAATGCATCTTATCTTTTACACTCACTTCTTAAGTTTTCATTGGATATTGAATTGCCTGACAAACGAGATTTATGTAGTTCTTGCCACATTTTTCTTAACATTTAAATACAGAGAACATCCATGGTCTGCAGTGTTATAACACTTTTTAGAGCAATGTACCGTCCTCCCTGCATTTACCTCTAGGAAGGCGGGATTAGAATCACGTGCCGCCTGGAGTGGGGAGACAGCTGGGCGGGGGCTGCAGGGGGCAGACGTGGAGCCAGGGCAGCAGGGGCTGTCAGAGTTGACCCACTACACAGCTGTCAGCTGCAGCCGTGCTTGTGTGCAGCCTCAGGCTCCAGTAGAGTTCTGCCAGGGGACTTGCACGTGTGCCGTGGAGTGGCCGATTTAGAAAGCAAGTTGTAAAATGGTACATACACTGGGATGCCATTTGTTTAAAAAAATAATTCAATTAGAACTTTTGCCCGTGGTCACGTAAGTCTGTAAATGCAAGGAAAATGTGTCAAGAGCGTGCATGCCGAAGTCGTCGTGGGACGAGGAGAGAAAGGGGTGGAACTGGGCATGCGCAGCTCCCACTCCTGGCGAGTTTCACAGTGAAGTGAAAGCGTGTGGTCGCAGAAGGCGGCTCGGGGAGGCTCCTGGGACCTGCCATCCCACGCAGAGCAGGGCAGCTCCAGCTGGACAGTGGTCTGCCTGGACGCTGAGGCCACGGGCCTGAGGGTCGGGCAGGGGTAGGAGAGGGGTTGTTGAGCTTCTCCAAGCACGACCAGGTCGTGGGGGTCAGCAGGGCTTGGTGGGCCGGTCTGGGAGCCAGGGTTCTCCTAGACATCAGGACCCCCAGGAGTGGACCCTACCTGGAAGGAGAGGGATGAGCTCAGCGGGGACGCCCGGCTCTCCTGGCCATGGGCCCGTCAGCCGTACTTGGCAGGCCACCTGGTCATCACTGCAGCCCCCTGGGCTCCCCAGGGGAGCCCTGGTGCTCCTGCTCCATGCAGCCTGGGTGCAATACGGAGCCCCCAGGGCCAAAGCAACTGTGTCCCCTGTGGTCCGGGCTGCAGCAGCTCACTGTCCTCCTGCATGAGAGCCGGGTGCCTCCCCCGTTCTCGATGGGGTCCTCTCCCTCTGCCCCCACCTCAGCTGAGGGTCAGCGTTGTGTTTGGTGTCTTCCTGTCCCAGGACCGGCAGCTGGATGCTGGCTTACCGTCCTCAGGCTCTGCCCTGCCCCTCCCACTGACTCCGTGCTGCCTGTGGTCTCCCCAGGCCGCAGTGCCGTGAGCTTCTGGTGTGGACCTGGTGGGGTCTGTGTGTACTGCCTGGAGAGCTCTGTGGCATGGCTCACGCTGCCGCCTGGTGGTGCCCCTCACAGGTCTGTGCTGGGCAGTCAGGAGAAGGACCTGAGAGCTGCGCTGCAGGAGCTGGAGAGCGAGCGTGGGAAGCAGCGAGCCCTGCAGAGCCAGCTGGAGGAGGAGCAGCTGCAGCACCAGCAGAGGGAGGGCCGGAGCACCAAGAGCCTGGAGGTACAGGCAGGGCCCAGTGCCCTGGCTGCCGGCCGCTGGGAAGGTGCCAGCACCAGGTTGCAGGGCGGGCTGCACGGTTGCATCCCAGCCTTGAGCAGCCGGAGGCAGGGCACAGTTCTGCTTTCTGATGCCTTTTCCTTATCCTAGTGGCAGCTGCCCAGCGGCTGGGCTGCATCTTTAGGTAAAATATTGTCTTTGTAAGAGGAGATGCCAGGGGCCACAGAGTTGTGAGGCAAACAGCTGCAGCGGCCAGTAACCAGCGGCTCCCACGTGCAGTCCCACAGCTCCTGTCTGATCCTAGAAGGTGGACAGCAGCCAGGCCACGTGCTCTTGCCGTAGTCGGCCTTGGTGCTCTCCACACAGCGTCCAGACAAGTGCGAGCAGCATACTTTTGTGATGGGCGCGTGTGTGCTGAGTTGACGCTGTTTGGATCTGTAGCTCCAGCGCAAGCTTAGAGTAAATCCTGGCAATTATAGTGAGGCCGTCTGTCCAAATCCAGAAGTCCTGGTCCATAACGAGCAGCAGGTGTGTGCCTGTGCATCCCAGGTGAGAAGGGGCGTCTCTACGTCCAGGCCACTAATGTGTGTGGAGTCACATTTATTCACAGATGAATAAATACATACATTTCTCAAGAGAGGACTCACCTGCAGTGAGGGTGGTACAGGCACAAGCTATCTCTTGTATCTACTTCTGTTTTCATGGGTAAATGTCAGGAAGGGTAGTTGCTGGGTTAAAGGATAGAAGCAGAAATTTTGACAGGAAGTCTATTTAGATATTTTTCTTCTTGGTTTGACTTTCTCCATTTTTCTTTTCTCTGATGTAGGAGTTGAGAGTATCTTTGGAGAAGCAATACGCCCACAGTAATCAGCTGTGTGTTGCGTTAAAACACGAGCAGACGGCAAAGGACAATCTCCAGAAAGAGCTGCAGATCGAGTACTCGCGCTGTGAGGCGTTGCTGGCACAGGAGCGGGCCAAGCTCTCTGAGCTGCAGAAGAGCCTGGAGGCCGAGCAGAGCCACTCTCTGGAGCTGGCTGAGGCCCTGCAGCACGAGCGCCTCCTCACAGAGCAGCTGAGCCGCAGGGTGCCGGAGGCGTGCGCGCGCCAGGAGGCACAGCGGCAGCACGCGGCAGCGCGGCAGCTGAAGGAGGAGAAGGCCCGAACGGTGGGCCTGCAGGCCAGGCTCGAGAAGGTCCAGCAGCAAGCCCTGCGCGCGAAGCAGCACCTGGAGGCAGAGGTCCAGGCGCGCTGCGAGGAAATCAGGAAAGAGAAGGAGGTAAGTGCCAAACTGAAGTCCAGAGTGGAAGCCCTGCAGACCCAGAAACAAGAGCTGAGATGTTATTTGGAGAAAGAGAGGGAGAGACCAGCACAGTTACAGGCAGAGTTAGAGCAGTTACAGTCGAGGCTGAGAGAGCACGAAGGACCCCAGGAGACGAGGAGGAAGACGGAGATGAGGCAGAGCCACGCAGACGCCGAGAAGCGGACCGAGTGGCAGAGAGACAAGGAGAGACTGGTGAGGCTCCAGCGTCGGCAGCGCGCGGCGCGCTCTTGCCGCGGGGTTGCTTGGCCGGGAATGCGAGCGGCTGCAGGGCTGGGACGGCCTGGTGCGCAGGCCGCACGGCGAGGGGCCCTCGGGCCCTCGGCCATTCCGCTGCGCTGCAGCTTGGCCCTGTGCCAGGCGCCGTCTTCTTTTATTTTATTTTATTTTTTTCACAGATGAATAAATATATACATTTCTCAATTAAAGGCAGCCAACTCAATGGGAAAAAAATATTTGGAAGTCACATATCTGATAAGGGTTTAATATCCAGGATATATAAAGAGATGTTACAACTCAACAATAAAAAGACAAATGACCCAATTAAAAAATGGGCCAAAGACTTGAATAGACATTTCTCCAAAGAAGAAATACAAATGGCCAAAAAGCACAAGAAGAAATGCTCAACATCACTCATGATTAGGGAAATGCAGATCAAAACTACAATGAGAAATCATTTCACACCTATCAGAATGGCCACTATTAAAAAGACAGAGAACTACAAGTGTTGGAGAGGATGTGGAGAGATAGGAACACTTCTTCACTGCTGGTGGGAATGCAGGATGGCACAGCCACTGTGGAGGACGGTCTGGCAGGCACTGTCTTGATTACTGTCGGTTTATGGTAGTTTTGTGGCGGGAAGTGGGAGTCTTCCAACTGTGTTCTTTTTCAAGTTGTTTTGGCACTTCTGAGTCTCTTGAGTTTCCACAAGAATTCTGGGATCTGCTTATCAGTTTATACAAAGAAGCCACTTGGTTTTTAAAAAAAAAAAAATTTATTTTTAATTGTGGTAGAAGCATACACAACCATTTTGAGTGGACAATTCGTTGACATGAAGTACACTGACAATACTGTGTAGCTTTCACCACAGTTTATTTCCAGACCATTTCCATTATCCCAAACCAAAACTTATACTCATCTAGCAATAATTGCTATTCTCCCCTTCCCCACCCCTGAATTTGACTATTCTCAGTATATCTATTTTTTTATTTTTTATTTTTTTTATTTTACCAGGAGGTCCTGGGGATCGAACCCAGGTCCCTCCATATGGGAGACGGACGCCCAACCATTTGAGCCACATCCGCCCCCCTCTATTTTTTTTTATTTTTTTTTTAAAGATTTTATTTATCCATTCATTTATCCCCCCCTTGCTGCTTGTGCTCGCTGGGTCAGCCAACCACGCCGTGCGGGCGGGCTTGCCTTCACCAGGAGGCCCCGGGAACCGAACCCGGGGCCTCCCATATGGTAAACGGGAGCCCCACTGATTGAGCCACAGCCGCTTCCCTATTTTTTTTTTTAAACAAATCATTTTTATTGGTACATTTTAACAAAGCATACAATTCATCCAAAGTGTACAATCAGTCATATTTGGTATAATCATATAGTTTTTAATTCATCACTTCAACCATTATTAGATCATTTTCATTATTTCAATTATAATAAGAAATGAAAAACAAGCAAACAAGAAAATTCTTCACCTCCTGATTTCTGTTTCTCTGCTGTACGTAGCTGCTATTTCTGGCTATTCTTGCACGATTACTTATTTATTAAGCAGTTTTATTGAGATATAGTCACATACCATATGATCTATCCAGAGGGTATAATCACTGGCTTTTAGTATAATTACAATGTAGTGCATTCATCACCACAAAAAATTTTAGAACAATTTCATTACTCCAAAAAGAAAAACTCTACACCCCTTAGCCATCACCTCTCAATCCTTCCCCAGCCCTACATAACCACTAATCTAACTTCTTCCTAATTAATTGATTTATGTTTTCATTTTCTATAAATGGAATCATACAATCTGTTACACAATATATTTGGTTCATAGTAACGCATTCATACAGTATTTGTCCTTTTGTGCCTGGCTTGCTTCACGCATCATAATGTCCTCCAGGTTCATCCATGTTGTCATATGCTTTACAACTTCATTTCTTCTTACAGCTGCATAACATTCCATCGTGTGAATAGTCCACAGTTTGTTTACCCATTTGTCTGTTGATGGACACCTGGGTTGTTTCCAGCTTTTGGCAATGGTGAATAATGTGGCTATGAACATCGGTGTGCAGATGTCTGTTCGTGTCACTGCTCTCAGTTCTTCTGGGTATATACCCAGTAGTGGTATTGCCGGGTCACGTGGCAAGTCTATATCCAGCTTCTTTAGGAACTGCCAAACAGTCCTCCACAGTGGCTTTGCCATTCTACATTCCCACCAACAGTGAAGAAGTGTTCCTGTCTCTCCACATCCTCTCCAACACTTGTAGTTCTCTGTCTTTTTAATACTGGCCATTCTGATAGGTGTGAAATAACTCATTGTAGTTTTGATTTGTGTTTCCCTAATCATGAGAGATGTTGAGCAATTCTTCATGTGTTTTTTTGCCATTTGTATTTCTTCTTCAGACAAATGTCTATTCAAGTCTTTTGCCCATTTTTTATTCAGGTTGTTTGTCTTTTTACTGTTGAGTAGTGACATCTCTTTATATATCCTGGATATTAAACCCTTATCGGACACGTGATTTCCAACTATTTTCTCCCATTGAGTCAGCTGCTTTTTCACCCTTCTGACAAAGTCCTGTGAGGTACAAAAGTGTTGAATTTTGAGGAGGTCCCATTTATCTATTTTTTCTTTTGTTGCTTGCGCTTTGGGTGTGAGGTCCAAGAAACCACCACCTACTACAAGGTCTTGAAGATATTTCCCTACATTTTCTTCTAATAGTTTTATGGTCCTGGCTTTTATGTTTAGGTCTTTGATCATTTTGAGTTAGATCTTATATAGGGAGTAAGATAGGTGTCCTCTTTCATTCTTTTGGTTATAGATATCCAGTTGTGTCAGCACCTTTTGTTGCAGAGACTGTTTTGTCCTGTTAACAGGGGCTTGGTAGGTTTGTCAAAAACCAGTTGACTGTAGAGGTGAGGACTTTTTTTGGACTCACAGTTCTGTTCCACTGATGGGTGTGTCTATCTTTATGCCAGTACCATGCTGTTTGACCACTGTAGTTTTGTAATATGTTTCAATTCTTCCCATGTCACTCTTCTTTTTTAGAATGCTTTTGGCTATTCAGGTGCACTTTCCCTTCCAAATGAATTTGGAAATTGCCTTTTCTATTTCTGTAAAGTACGCTGTTGGAATTTTGATTGGTATTGCATTGAATCCATAAATCAGTTTGGGTAGGATTGACATCTTCACAATATTTAGTCTTCCAATCCATGAACATGGAATGTCTTTCCATTTGTTTAGGTCTTTTTAAATTTCTTTTAGCATTGTTTTGTAGTTTTTTGCATGTAGGTTCTGTACTTCTTTGGTTAAATTGATTCCTAATTATTTGAGTTTTTTTGTTGTTATTGTAAATGGAATTTTCCCCCTGATTTCCTCCTTAGATTGTTCATTACTAGTGTACAAAAAACATTACTGATTTTTACGTGTTGATCTTGTATCCTACTGAATTCATTTATTAGCTCAGGTAGCTTTGTTGTAGACAATTCAGAATTTTCTAAATATAGGATCATGTCATCTGAAAATAGTGAGATTTTTACTTCCTTTTTTCCTATTTGGATGCCTTTAATTTTCTTTTCTTGTTTAATTGCTCTAGCTAGACTTCTAGTACGATGTTGAATAACAATGGTGACAGTGGGCATCCTTGTCTTGTTCCTGATCTTAGGGGGAAAGCTTTCAACCTTTCCCCATTGAGTATGATGTTGGCTGTGGGTTTTTCATATATGCCTTTATCATATTGAGGAATTTTCCTTCTATTCCTGTCTTTCGAAGTGTTTTTATCAAGAAAGAATGCTGTATTTTGTCGAATGCCTTTTCTGCATCGATTGAGATTATCATGTGTTTTTTTCCTTCAGTTTGTTAATGTGGTGTATTATATTGATTGATTTTCTTATATTGAACCAGGCTTGCATGCCAGGAGTAAATCCCACATGGTCGTGACGTATATATACATCTTTTGATATGCTGTTGGATTTGATTTGCAAATATTTTGCTGAGAATTTTTGCATTTATGTTCATTAGAGAGATTGATCTGTAATTTTTTTTCTTGTAGTGTCTTTTTCTGCCTTTGGTATTACGGTTATGTTGGCTTCATAAAATGTGTTGGGTAATTTTCCCTCCTCTTTAATTTTTTGGAAGAGTTTAAACAGGATTGGTGTTAATTCTTTTAGAA
>JAKSZT010013817.1:222958-285442 GCA_026826555.1 Tolypeutes matacus | reverse complement strand
TTGCTGTTCTTTTTCTAATTTCTCCAGTTATTCAGTTAGATCTTTGATTTTAGCTCTTTCTTCTTTTTTAAGAAGAAAAAAAGAAGACATTTAGTTCGATAAATTTCCCTCTCAAGACTGCCTTTGCTGTATCATATAGGTTTTGATAAGTCATGTTCTCATTTTCATTTGTCTAAATATATTTACTGATTTCACTTGCAATTTCTTCTTTGACCCACTGAATATTTAGGAGTGTGTTGTTCAGTCTCCACACATTTGCCAATTTCCTTTTTTCCTGTCTGTTATTGATTTCTAGTTTCATTCCATTATGATCTGAGAAGGTGCTTTGTATAATTTCAATCTTTTTATATTTATTGAGAGCTGTATTGTGCCCTAACATGTGGTCTATCCTGGAGAAAGATCCATGGGCACTTGAGAAGAATGTATAACCCGCTGAGTTTGGATGCAGTGTTCTGTATATGTCTGTTAGGTCTAACTTGTTTATCATATTGTTTAAGTTCTCTGTTTCCTTGTTGATCTTCTGTCTAGTTGTTCTATCTAATGATGTGAGTGGGGTCTTGGAGTCTCCAACGATTATTGTAGAGATGTCTATTTCTCCTTTCAGTTTTGCCAGAGTTTGTCTCATGTATTTTGGGGCACCCTGGTTAGGTGCATAGATATTTATGACTGTTATATCTTCCTGGTGGATCGTCCCTTTTATTAATATATAATGGCCTTCTGTATCTCTTAAAACTTTTTTGCATTTAAAGTCTGTTTTGTTTGACTTTAGTATAGCTACCTCTGCTCTTTTCTGTTTACTATTCGTGTGGAGTATCTTTTTCCAACCTTTTACTTGCCGCCCATTTGTATCCCTGGGTCTAAGGTGAGTCTCTCGTAAGCAGGATATGGATGGCTCATGTTTTTTCATCCTTTCTGTCAGCCCATATCATTGGATTGTGCAGTTTAATCCATTCACATTCAGTGATCTTACTGTAAATGCATTATTTACTTCCACCATTTTATTTTATGGTTTTCATATGTCATGTCTTATTTTCGTCATTTTACTCTTTTGGTTATCCTTTCTGCTATTCTTTCTTTAAAACTTTCCTCCAGGTCTCTCTCTCTTTTCTGTTTCTTTCAGGCAGTAAGGCTTCCTTTAATAATTCCTGCAAAAGTGTATTCTTTTTTCACAAACTCTCTTAGTTTCTGTTTGTGAATATTCTATACTCACCTTCATATCTGAAGGACGATTTTGTTGGTTAAACAATTCTTGGCTGGCAGTTTCTCTTTCAGTTTCCTAATTGTATCATACCACTGTCTTCTCGCCTCCATGGTTTCTGAAGAGAAATCTGCGCTAAGTCTTACTGGACATCCCTTGTACACGATCGTTTTCTTCTTCTTGCTGCTCTGAGAATTTTATCTTTATCTTTTACATTTGACATTCTGAATAGTTTGTGTCTTGGCATAGGTCTACTTGGATTTACTCTGATTGGGGTACGGTGTGCTTCTTGGACACGTAAGTTCATTTCTTTCTTGAGATTTGGGAAATTTTCAGCTATTATTTCCTCAAATACTCTTTCTGCCCCTTTTCCCTTCTCTCCCCCTTCTGAAACTCCCATGACACGTATATTGTTACGTTTTGTGTTGTCATTCAACTCTCTGAGCCCCTGCTCAATTTTTCTATTCTTTTCTCTCTTCAATTTTAGCTGCTCTGTCTTCGGTATCACTTATTCTTTCTTCTGTCATTTCGAGTCTGCTGTTATATGCCTCAAATGTGTTTTTGATCTCACCTATTGTGTCTTTCATTCCCATGAACTCCGTTACTTTTCTGTTCAGGATTTCAAATTCTTCTTTGCGTTTGCTCAATGTCTTCTTGGTGTCATTTATCTCTTTAACTATATTCTCTTTCATCTCATTAATTTGATTTTGGAAATTTGTGCTCATCTCACTGATTAGTTCTCTCAAATTCTGCATCTCTTCTTGGACTTTGCTGTATTCCTTTTCTTGGGCCATGTTGTCTATTTTCTTAGCATGGCTCGTAATTTTTGGCTGGTGCTTAGGCATCTGGTTAGGATGTAGTTTACTCAGATGCTCAATCTCTTTCTCTTTTATAGGGTTTTAGTGGCAGGAAGCTGTGAGTTACCACAGCTCTTTGATTTTTGGCTCAACCTGGATTGTTGGGATTGTCCTGCTGTTTACTCAGAACTGGGCACTGGACCCAATAATTGGTTGTAGAGTCGTTTCCTAGGGCCTTGGGCAGGGAGGCTATAGAGGCCAGGAAATGCCTCTCTTACTTATTAATTTTCTTATGTGCACTTCCTTGGTCTGCCAGGAGATGGCGCTTGTTGGCAGCTCTCAATTCAGTGCCTGGTCGGAGCATATTTGTTGTGACACGGACCAGATCAATGTGATAGAGCTTCCTCTCTGGCAGCCCCCTCCCTTTTCCCAGCTAGGAAATATTTCGTCTCCCCTCGAGTCCTCAACAATCAGTCCCTGTTAGTAGAGGAGGGGATTGGGAGGTTTGTGTATCTTTAGCCCCTTGCAGGCTCCAACGCAAACAATGGCGCAGCCCCACCCGGCCTGGAAGGGCTCCCAGGACTCAGCAGACCAAACCTGTGCGTCAAAAGCTGAGTCAGCCCCAGGCTCTCTCTCCCCTCTCCAGTGGAGTCCTGCACAATTAGTCCAGGCTAGAAGAGAGGGAGGTTAAGAGGGTCAGATTTCTCCAGTGCTTCACCAGCTCCCAGGGCAAACCGCCGTGTGGTCCCCCTTGACCTGGAAGCACCTGTGGGGCACCGCAGCCCAAATCTGTGGGTCAGAACCTGAGTCATCCTTAGGCTGTGTCCCTCTCTCTCTCCCCTTTCCTGGGATGGTAGATCCCTGGAGCCCCCTTTGTCTGTAGTCGCAGGCCCAGGGGCCCAAGAATTCTAAAGAGTCTTTAATGTGGGGGAGGGTGCCGGCAGCAGTAGCCGCTGCTGGTTCCAACTCACAGTTCTGTTGTCGCGATTTCCCTCTTCTGTCCCTCTCTCCTCTGGGTGGTGTGCAGCCTTCACCTGCTGTCCTAAACCCTAGAAGATCTTTTTTGGGGCTGTTTCAGCCTGTCCTCTAGCTATTTTCCTGGAGAAGAGATTCCCGTGTCTTACCATTCTGCCATCTTCCCGCAAGTCTCCTCCAGTGTCTTCTTGATGTTTATCTCTTTAGCCATATTGTCTTTCAACTCATTAATTTGATTTTGGAAATTTGTGTCTATCTCACTAATTAGTTGTCTCAAATCCTGTATCTCTTCTTGGGCTTGGATATATTCCTTTTCTTGGGTCATGTCCTCTACTTTCTTAGTATGGCTTGTACTTTTTTGCTGATGTCTTGGCATCTGATTAGGATGGTTAGTTTACTCAGATGCTGAATTTCTTTCTCTTTTGTAGGGATTTAGTGGCAGGAGGCTCTGTGTTTTTGCTGTTGTGTAATTCTTGATTCAACCTGGGTTTTTAGGATTTTCCCTGTTAGTTGCTCAAATCTCGGCTCTGTTCCCAGTAATTGGTTGCAGAACCTCTTCCCAGGGCCTTGGGGAGGGAAGCTGTAAAGCTGGAAAAAGACTCATTTATTTATTTTTTTTTAGATTTATTTATTTACTTTATTTTTATTTTTTTATCCCTCCCCCACCCAGATGGTTCTCTCGTATGTCTGCTCATTGTCTGCTCTTCTCCCGGAGGCACTGGGAATCGAACTCGGGACCTCCCACATGGGAGGGGCGTGCCCAACGGCCTGGGCCACATCCGTTCCCCGCGGCCTGCGGTGTCTGCTGGCCTGTGGCATCTGCTCTTTTAAGTGTCTGCTCGTTGCGGCCAGTGTAGCCCTTTTGGGTGGGCGCTGCGTCTGCTCATCTTCTTTGGAGGCTGTGGGACTCGAACCCGGCACCTCCCATGTGGTGGGTGGGTGCCCAGCTGGCTGAGGCACATCTGCTTTCCTCATTTGCTTTTAGTGTCCCCTCGTGCACTTCCTTGCTCCACCAGCAGGTGGCGCTCTTTGGCAGCCCTCTCTGTTCAGTGCTGGTTGGAGGGTGTTTGCTGCAACCCTGACCAGGTCAGTGTGACAGAGGAGCCTGCCTGGGGCCAAGAGCCTCGTAGTCACACTTTCCCAGAGGTATTCTCCAACCTTTGCTGGCAGCCCCCTCCCTTTTCCTGGGTAGGAAGTAATTCCACTCCCTCTGCATCCTCAGCAGTCAGTCCCGGTTAAAAGAGAGGGAGCTTGAGGGGGCCGCATCTCTTTAGTCCAGTGCCGGCTCCCGGGGCACAAAGCCTGGAAGGGCTCTTGGGACATGGCAGACCAGATCTGTGGGTCAGATGCTCAGGGAGCCTTAGGCTGTGCCTCTGTCTCTTCCATTTCTTGGGGAGGTGGTTCCCTGAGGCCCCCTTTTTCTGTGCTGCAGGCTCTGAGGCCTGAGGATTCAGACGTGCCTATAGTCGGGGGAGGGTGCTGGCATTTGCAGCTGCCACTTTCATCTCACAGTTCTGTTGTCTCGATTCCCTTCCTCTGCCCCTCTCTCCTTTGGGCGGTGTCCAGCCTTCCCCTTGTGTCCTAAACCCTAGGTTTGTTTTCCAGGCCATTTCTGCCTGTCCTCTAGCTATTTTTCTGGGAGAGAAGAGAATCCCATGTCTCTCTGGTCTGCCATCTTCCCGGAAGCTCCCCTTTGTGTTTCATGTAAAGGAATCGTGACTCAGCACTCAGCACGCCGTCGTGGTTCACCCCGGCGGCGGCAGACGCAGCGCCTCACCTCTCTCCCCCCTGAGTGCCAGTCCGTGCTACGGGCGGACCACGTTTTGTGGGTCCACTCGTCTGTGGATGGGCACTGGGTGCTTCCTCCCTTTGGCTGTTGTGCACAACGCTGCAGGGAACACTGGGGTAGACATCTGTGCCGTCCTGCCTCGGGGTCTTTCGGGCAGTGACCGAGGAGTGGACGTGTTGGGTCCTGTGGTCATCCTGTGTGTAACTTTCCTGTGGTCTGTGCTCAGTTTCAGCCTGACTTCCGTTCCCGGCAGGGGGCCTGTGAGTGTGGGGCGTCGGCCCTCCTGGGCCCCATCTCTTCTGACGTCGTCGTTTTTCATCATTTTTCGTTACTTTTATTGCTCCCTGGCATGGTCTTTGTGGCCCCTAGGGGACAGCGAGCCCCCGTGCCTGTTCTCTGCCTTTCCCTGGCACTCAGCGCAGCGCCTGGCGAGTCCTCAGTAAGCCAGGCAAATGCGTCGTCTTGGAGGCAGGAAGCCGGCGCTCAGGCGCTGGCGGCCGGGCTGCTCCGGGGCTTGGCCCCGACCCGAGGCTGTGCGCGCGGCGTGGGGAGATCTGTGCAAGCGCACCCCGCGCTTCTTCCCGAGGCCCCTCTCCACCCTCCTGCTTGCCTGGGAACCAGGAAGCGGGATAGTCTCAGAGCAAAGGCAGATGCATTTGGCCCCGAGCCGCGGAGGACACCTGTGCATCTCTGCGCCGCGGGCACTGGGTCCTGGGCCCGCCCCGCCCCGCGCCTCCGTCTTCGCGGCAGTGCGGATTTGGCGCTTGTTTGTGACGGGCCTTTTTCATGTTGTTTTTGCCGTTGATGACAGCGAGAGTTAGAGTTGCAGCGTCAGCGCGATGAGCATAAAATCAAGCAGCTGCAGCAGACTGTGAGGGAGCTGGAGGCCCGAGAAGCGGCTCAGCACCCCGAGGGCCGCTGCGCGGATGCCCCCTGCAGCGCTGGCCACTCAGGGCCGCGCTTTCCGCCCGAACCGGAGCAGCTCCAGCAGCAGCAGGAAGAGCTGGAGAAGATAAGGCAGCAGCTGCTCTGTGCTGCCGGGTTTCTGACCAACTTTATTAACCAAACTGTGGACAGGTATGGCCTTAACTTGTTTAGAACTAATTAGTACAATCTGAGTAGGAGCTTTTTACACTTGAACCTAGCTAGGAGGCCAGGAAGTGATGAGCATGTGCTTTTTAAGGTAAGGAAAATTCTGAAGTCTTGGCAAAATACAGGCCTTTCTTTAATTTCAGGTCCATGCCCTCTGCTTTCCTCCCCACGTATTGAGATCAATTAGTGGGCAGGACTCTCCAGAAAGTGGCTAACAGATTAGATCTTTTGCATTTTAATTTGATTTTAAGTTTCCAGGTTTCTGTTTTGACTGGTTCCTCACTCGCACATCCCCTCATGCTCGTTTGCCGTGGTTGGGTGCGTGGGCAGCCTGGTGCCAGAGGCAGCTCTGGCCCCCACCGGGTGCGCGGGCCCTCAGGCCTGAGACCCTCTGGGGTTGCTGGTGCCCACGCGGCCGGGAGGCTGATTCACACTTCAGAGGGGCTGAAACCATGTTTTGTAGGAACAGGAAAAATGAGCGTCAAGTAATACAGCTAATGCAGTTCTCCTTTCTGCAGCTGAATTCACAGAGCAGTGTGATTTCTAAGTTTCACTTAACCAATAGTTTTCACAGTCGATGCAGAATTCGAGGAAAACCGCGATAGTGGAGTTGAGCACGGAGGGCCTCCCGGGCGCGTCAGTGGCGGGCGGCTTGGGGCCCAGCCTGGCGGTGTGTGTGCCTGCGCGTGCCACCGCGTCCTGGCCCAGCAGACCTGTGCTCCTGAAACGGGCTCCCGCCCCGGGCCGAGGCCAGGGGCCCATGTAACCTAGGGATTCCGTGCCTGGCTCTCTGGACTCTCGGGCAGCAGTGTCCACTGTCACGCTGTCTCTGTTTTCTCAGAGAAGCTGTGCATGGTTTTGGAGTTAAGTCAGTTGATATCCATTTAAAGCTTTTTCATGCCCATTTACCTTTACAGAACAATAAATGATTGGACATCATCAAACGAAAAAGCTGTGACCTCTTTATTGCAAACATTAGAAGAACTAAAATCCGAATTAAGCGCGTCTGCTTCTTCTCAGGTAAGTGACAGAGCTCACAGCTGGGCCACACAACTCCCCCTCCCCGCTCGCAGCCCCGTGGACCCCCTACCCCCTCACGGCCCCATGGCTACCCCCTCCTCACGGCCCCGTGGCCCCCTTCCCCTCTTGTGGCCCCATGGCACCCCTCCCCCCTCACGGCCCCGTGGCCACCCTCCCCCCTCACAGCCCTGTGGCCACCCTCCCCCCTCACAGCCCTGTGGCCCCCCCATCTGTCCTGCCCTTTGTTCCTGGCTGCCCTGCCCAGTGAGATGACTGAGGCTGAGCCACAGCACATGGTGCCTTCTCTGGGGCAGAGAGTTTCCGGGTGCAGCGTGTCCCTGTCGAGAGCCCCCTGCTGAGGCTTCCTGCACAGCTCATTCTTGACACCACTCAGGAGGATGTCCTGGCCAGCAGCCGCTCCAGCGTATCGTCTGACATCTGTCTTGGTACCACACGGGGTGGCTCGCGACAGCAGAACTTTTACTGCCTCATGGTTTTGGGGGCCGGAAGTCCAGTTCTGCTCCGAGGGGCTCTCTCTGGCGTGAGCTGCTCGGCTGCATGCCGTGGCGAGCACTGTGGGCGAGAGGAGCAGCCAGAGTCCTCCCGGCAGCGCTGCGCTCCCCACGAGCTCGTCCTGAATGCCTAGGGGTCACGGTTGCTGGAGCCAGTGCCTGCCAGAGTTGAAGGACGTCGGCTCTGGAAGCCGGGCTCTGAGCGCCGAGCGCCACGTGCCGCACCCCCGGGCTTGTGTGCTGTGTCTTCCCTGTCTCCATGGGTGGAACATTCTTCTAGTTTTGAGGGATCTACAGACTTAGCCCCTCAGGCAGCAGCAAAGGGTACTTTCCAGCCATGTCTTGATGTGGGTGTTTTTTCCATTATTACTTTAACAATCAAAAAGGAGCTTTTATAGCAGATCTGCCTTGTACATATAGGCTCATTTTGTGCAAGGGCCATCTTGTAGGGCATTCACAAGAAATGTGACTTGATGACATCTAGGTTTTCCTGCCCCAGCCCCATAGGCCTCTGACCAAACCCTAAATGGGTTTAAAATTATAATCCCTGAAAATAACCCATGACAAAAAAAATAATGTGCACGCCTTGTTACAAAATAATGCCAAACATTTTATTTCTGTTTTCTTCTTTTCAAGAAAAAGATGGCAGCAGAACTTCAAATCCAGCTTGTGGACGCCTTGCTGAAAGACAACGAGTCTCTTTCGAAGGCACTCAGCACGGTGACCCAGGAGAAGGTGGAGGTGTGCAGGGCCGTGTCCAAGCTGGAGAGGACGCTGAAGCACCACCTGCAGAAGGGCTGTGCACTGAGTGTACGTCTGCGCGGTCGGCAGAGGCTGCCTTGACGGGCCTCAGAGCACGGCGGTCTGGGCCAGCTGTCCCCGCCCGGTCGCGCGCAGCGCTTCCTCCCAGCTACCCGCCGGGGACGCTGTCTTCTGGCTTGGAGGCTCGCCGTGTGCTCCAGCCTGTGTCGTCTGACATCTGTCTTGGTGCCACACGGGGTGGCTCGCGACAGCAGAACTTTTACTGTCTCATGGTTTTGGGGGCTGGAAGTCCAGAATCTGTGGGGGTCAGCAGGGCTACGCCCTGAAGCCTGCGGGTTCTGGCCGCGGTTGCCGTGGCCCATGGCGTTCGCTGGCGTGTTGAGCACCTCATCTCTGCCTCTGCCGCGCGGCCGTCGTCTCCCTTCCTCGCTCTCTCCAGCTTTCCTCTCCTTTAAGGACCCAGTCATGTTGGATGAGGAACCATAGTCCATTTATCTCCAAAGACCCTATTTCAGACCAGGTCGTGCTCGTGGGACTGGGGTGAGGACGCGGATGTGGCTCTGGGGGCACAGTCTGTCCGTCCGTCCATAGCAACCTCACAGTGAGTTTTATCTGTGCGCACGCAGGTGTGCGTGTCCCGTGTGATCCACCACGTGATGGCTGATGGTATTCATAAAAGGAACTCCACTGAGATGATAGTAATCAGATCAAATCAGTTTTATTTGGCTTAGACGTAATTAAAATGATTTCTGAGTTTTCCTTATTGTGCATTTTGATAGACTTTTTTCTGGAGGTCTAATTTTTCTTCCCTTGTCATTAATTTCTTTGTGTATGATTTGCTTGACTTTTTTTTACTACTGAAACTTTTTGAAACTTATTCTTTAATTTACCTACAGTAAGGCTCACCCTTCTTAATGCACAGTTGTGGGAGTCACAGTCACACCCTGCCAAGCCCCTGCCAACCCGCTCTCCGTTCTGTGGTTTTGCATTCTCCCGGATGTCCTCCAAGTGGAACCTCATCGTGTGTAACCTTCTGAGTGTGCTCTTTCATGAGGTGTTTGAGATTCTTCTGGGCTTTTGATACGTCCCAGTTGTCCCACGGGGGACATCTGAGCTGTTTCCAGTTACGGCTATTATGAGTAATTCTGCTGTACACTGTTGCGTGGAGGTTTCTGTGTGGACATACCTTTTCGTTACTCCAGCATAAATGCCTAGAAGTGAGAGTGCGAGGTCATATGGTAAGTTTATGCTGAACTTTTAAAGAAACTGCCAGACTTTATTCCGGAGTGGCCTTTACCATTTTGCTTTCCTTCCAGCAAAGTGTGAAAGTTCCAGTTACTATGAATTTTAATTTTAGCCATTCTCGTGGGTGTGCAGTGGCATCTCACTGTGGCTGTACGTGTTTCCCTAATGACTAAAGATGCGGGGCTCCTTTGTGTGTGCTTCTTGCCAGCTGCATGTCCTCTTTGTTGTAGTGCCTGTCCACGTCTTTCGCCCTTTTTTAAAATTGGGCGGTTTTGTCATTGTTGAGTGTGAGCTCTTTGTCAGGCATGTGATTTGCAAACGTTCTTTGCCAGTCTGTGCTATCTCCTCTGTATGGTATCCTTTGTAAGCAAAGTTTTTAATTTTGATGAATTCCAATATATCAATTAGGTCTTTTAAGTATCATGCCAAGAGTTTTATGGTTTAATGTTTTCTGTTTAGACCTATGATCCATTTTGAGTTAATTTTTGTTTACAGTCTCTGAGAAATAGGTTGAGGATCGTTTTTTTTGTATATGGATATCCAGTTCTAGCACTTTTTGTTGAAAAGATTGTCCTTTCTATGTTGAGTTGTACTTGTATCTTTGTAAAAGATCAGTCAACAATATTTCTGTGCTTTGCCTTCTGTTGCATTGGTTTGTGTGTCTGTCCTTTACCTCCTATCTTCAGTGAGGCAGTTTATATTACGTCTTCCTTTTCAAATTGCTTTGGCTATTCTGGTTCCTTTACCTTTTAATATAAATTTTGGAATCCTGCAGGTTATTGTGATTGCCATTTTGTTAAATCTGTAGATCAGTATGGAAAGAATTGGGTGGAAACATGAAATGGTGCAGCCACTTTGGAAAACATCCTGGCAGTACATCTAAAAGTTAGGCATAGAGTTACCATATGATCTGGCAAATCCACTCCTAGGTTGTCACCCCAAAGAATTGAACATGTATGTCCACACAAAAACTTGTGTACTTGTTTTTATAGAGCATTATTCATAATAGTCAAATGTGGAAACAACTCAAATGTCCATCAACTGGGAAATGGATAAACAGAAAAGAATTTATACAATTGGAATACGTCTGTCCAATGAAATATTATTTGGCAATAAAAAGGAATGAAGTACTGATAATGCTACAGCATGGATGAACTTTGAAAACATTATTCTAAGTGAAAGAAGCCAGGCACCCGTGACTCTATTTATACGAACTGTCCAGAATGGGCAAATTTATAGAGACATGAGGTGGGTTCGTGGCTGCCTGGGCCTGGGGGAGGGTGGCACGGAGGCGGCTGCTGATGGGCACAGGCTCCTTCTGGAGCGACGAGAATGTTCTGGACTTAGACAGTTGTGTCGGCTGCACCACTTTGTGAATAAAAGCCACTTGACTTGTACACTTTAAAAGGATACATTTTATGGTACCTGAATTATAGCTGTTTAAAGCTATCATTAAAAAAACTGGGGGAAGAATTGGCTTCCTAACTATGCCTTAATCAATGAACGTGGCCTGTCTCGCTCTGTGTTTTCAGGTCTTTTTTAAAAAAATTATTTCTTCAATCTTTTGTAGTTATCAGCACACAGATCCTACTGGTTTGTACTAAATTATTTCATGTTGCAGGGGCTATAACCAGTGGTGCTTGTGAAAACTTGTTTTCTGGTTGTTCGTGGCTACATGGCTGGTACATAGAAACAGAGGTGATTTGCTCTTTATGTCGGCCTCATGCCCTGCAACCTTCGTGCACGCACTTTTTTTTTTTTTTAAAAAAGCCCTAAGAGCCTTTCTGCTAGATTTTCTATATGGACCATCATGTCATCTGCAAAGAGGGACAGTTTTATTTCTGTCTTTTTCTTGCAGCATTACATTGGCTAGGACTTACAGCACATTGTTGAATAGGAGTGGTGACTTGTTCAGTGGTGGTGATTGCCTAGTTCCCAATCACAGGGAAAGAATTCTCTTGGAGATTATTTTGTTAATGTCCTCTGTCAGTTTTGAAGAACTTCTCTTCTATGCCTAGTTTGCTGAAAGTTTTTATCATGATTGGATGTTGAAATTTATCATGCTTTTTTCCATCTATTGATAAGATTATGTGTTTTTTCTTGTTAGTCTGTTAATTTGGTGGATTACGTTGATTTTTGAATATTAAATCTACCTCGTAGTTCCAAGAAAAGCCATGCTCAGTCATGATGTATTCGTTTTTATGGATGTGTGTGTGTGTGTGTGTGTGTGTGTTTATATACACATTCATAGTGCTGGGTTCAGTTTGCTATTATTTTGTTGAGAATTTTTGCATCTGTGTTCATGAAGGATATTGGTCTGGAGTTTTCGTTTCTTGTATTGTCTTTTTCTGGTTGTGGCCTCATAAAATATTTCTACCTTAAATGTTTGTTAAAATGCACTGGTGAAATGACCTGAGCCTAGTATTTTCTTTTTTGAAAGGTTATTAGTTTATTTTTTAAAGATTTTTTTTAAAGCCTTTATTCATGCTCCTATCTTTCCTCACCTGTCTGCTCGTTATTTCCACTCGTTGTCTGTTTGTTGTGTCTGCTTGCTATGTCTGCTTGTTGCAATAGCTCGTTGCATCTGCTTATCTTCTTTAGGAGGCACCAGGAACTAAACCCGGGACCTCCCATGTGGGAGGCGGGCACCCAACTGTTTGGGCCACTTCTGCTTCCCTGGATTTTTATTTTTTATTTTATTTTATTTATTTTATTGAAGTATATCTATTCATATATGAAGATAGATAATCAATATTATGTGTATAGTAAAAGTTGTGAGCTTAAAAAACAAACATTCATATCATCATACAGGGCTCCCACACATCACCCCACGGTGAATTCCTTGCATTGCTGTGAAACATTTGTTACAAATTATGAAAGAGCATCATCGAAATATTACTACTAACTATAGCCCATAACTTACATTTGGTGTACTTTCCTCCCAGTTCTCCTGATAATTAATACCCTGTATTTCTTATAGTTCATGAGAGAATGTTTTCATATTGTCCCGTTAACCACAGTCCATCATCTGCCACGGGTTTCCCTGTGTTATAGAGCCCCATGTTTTGTGCAATCCATTCAAAGTGTACACTAAGTAATTCTCATTTTCATGACTGAATTGTGCTGTCATCACCTCAGTCAATTTTAGAACCTTTTCATTACTCCAAAATGAAAAATCTCAGGCCCCCCCATACCTCCCCCATTGTTGTCCCTTAGAATTGATATGTCTTTGCCATTGCTGCAAAATATTACAATATTACTGTTAACCATCTCCAAAAGTTATATTAGTTGTTAATTTTCTCGTGTATCACTTTGTAAAAGAAGAACATTGTTATATTTATACTATTAACCACAAACCTCATCCACCACCAAAATCACTGTTATACCTCTCCTAGATGATTCTCTAGTTTCCTTTCAGTTGACATTTACATCCACAGACTTCCATCATCAGCCACAATCTCATTTATAAATCAGCAATGTTAGTTATACTCCCTGTAATTTGTTACCGTCAACTCTATTCATTTCCACTCTTTTACAATAAACCTTATTAAAAGCTCTACATACATTAAGTATCAGCTCCCATTCTCAACCCACACTCTATTTTCTAGTAACTTATTCTCTATAGTTTACCTCCATGAGTTTACGCATTGTATTTAGCTCATATTAGTAAGACCATACAGTATTTGTCCTTTTGTGTCTGACTTATTTCACTCAACATAATATCCTCAAAGTACATCCATGTTGTCATACGCATCCTGATTTCATTTCTTCGTATAGCTGAATAGTATCCCGTTGTATGTAGAATAGAAATATATCACATTTTGCTTACCCATTCATCAGCTAATGGACACCTGGGCTGGTTCCATATTTCAGCAGTTGTGAATAATGCTGCTATAAACAATGGTGTGAAAATGTCTGTTTGCGCCCCTGCTTTCAGTTCTTCTGAATATATCCCTAGTAATGGGATTGCTGGACCATACGGCAGTTCTACATTCAGCTTCTTGAGATACTGCCAAACTGTCTTCCACAGAGGCTGCACATTCTACGTTCCCACCAGAGGTGATCGAGTGGTCCCATTTCTCCACATCCCCTCTAGCACTTGTAATTTTCTGTTTTTTTTTTTTTCATGATGGCTATTCATGGTATCTCTTTGAAGTTCTGATCTGCATTTCCCTAATAGCTAGTAATATTGAGCATCTTTTCATGTGCTTTTTGGCCATTTGTATTTCCTCTTTGGAGAAATGTCTATTCAAGTCTTTTGCCCAGTTTTTAATTTGGTTGCTTGTCTTTTTTATCATTGAGTTGTATGAACGCTTTATTTATTTTTTTTAACTCTTTATATAACATGGACATCAAACCTTTGTCAGATATGTGGTTTCCAAATATTTTCTCCCATTGAGTAGGCTGCCTTTTTACTTTCTTGGCCAAGTCTTTTGAAGAATCAAAAGTGTTTAATTTTACAGAGGATCCCATTGGTCTATTTTTTCTTTTGTTGCTCAAGCTTTGGGTGTAAGGTCCAAGAAACTACCACCTACCACAAGATCTTGAAGATGTTTCCCTATATTTTCTTCTAGAAGTTTTATGGTTGTAGCTTTTATATTTAGACCCTTGATCCATTTTGAGTTAATTTTTGTATAAGCTGTGAGACAGGCATCCTCTTTCTTTCTTTTGGGTATGGACATCCAGTTCTCCCAGCACCATTTGTTGAGTAGACTGTTCTGGCCCAGCTTGGGTGGGCCTGATGGCCTTGTAAAAAATTGGTAGATGTGAGGGTCTATTTTTGAGTTCTCGAGTCAGTTCCATTGGTCAGTCTGTCTATCTCTGTGCCAGTACCATGCTGTTTTTTACCACTGTCACTAAGTGTGTGTGTATGCTTTATGCTTTATATATGCTTTATAGTCAGGAAGTGAGAGTCCTCCAGTTTCATTCTTTTTAAAGAACTTTTTGGCTATTCAGGCTCCCTTAGTCTTCCAAATAAATTTGATAATTGGCTTTTCCATTTCTGCTAGAAAAAGGCATTTGGAAGTTTTATTGGGAGTGCGTTAAATCTGTAAATCAATTTGGGTAGAATTGACATCTTAATGATATTTAGTCTTCCAATCCATGAACACAGAATGCCCTTCCATTTGTTTAGGTCATCTTTGATTTCTTTTAACAATGTTTTGTAGTTTTCTGAATACAGGTTCTTTATGTCCTTGGTTAAGTTTATTCCTAAATATTTGATTCTTTTGGTCACTATTATAAATGGAATTTTTTTCTGATTTCCTCCTCAGATTGCTTAACAATAGTGCATAGAAATGCTACTGATTTTTGTGTATTAATTTTGTATCCCTACATTTTGCTGAACTTATTAGTTCTCATAGCTTTGTTGTGGGTTTTTCGGGATTTTCTAAGTATAGGATCATATCATCAGCGAATAGCAGAAGTTTTACTTCTTCCTTTCATTTCTTTTTCTTTCCTAACTGCTCTAGCTAGAATACCAGTGGTGACCATGGGCATCCTTGTCTTGTTCCTGATCTCAGCAGGAAACCTTTCATTCTTTCACCATTGAGTACAGTGTTAGCTGTGGGTTTCTCATATATGCACTTCATTAAGTTGAGACAATCTCCTTCAATTCCTATCTTTTGGTGAGTTTTTATCAAGAAAGGAGGCTGTATTTTGTCAAATGCATTTTCTGTGTCAGTCAAAATAATCATGTGATATTCCTTTTTCAATTTATCAATGTGGTGTATTATACTGCTTGATTTTCTTTTGTTGAACCACCCTTGCATACCTGGGATAAAACCCACTTCAGTGTTTTTCTGAGGAACTGTATAAAATGACAGCTTCCAGCCAAACTGAGAGGAATACATCAGACCAAAGAATGACTCAGACAAGTTCAGCTTGGAGACTAGATGAGCATTTATTAAGGGGCTTACTTAGGGTCCTTGTCCTTGGTGACAGCAGGAGAGAAGAGTTAAGAGCCTGATCAGGTAGCGGATGTGACTCAAGCGGTTGAGCAACTGCTTCTCACATGTGAGGTACCAGGTTCGGTTCCTGGTGCCTCCTAAAGGGAAAAAAAACAAACAAAAATAAAACAAATTAAAAAAAAAAAAAAAAAAAAAAAAAAAACTCAGGGGAGCCAACGTGGCTCAGTGGTTAAGCATTGGCTTCCCACATATGAGGTTCCAGGTTCATCTCCCAGTACTTCAAAAAAAAAAAAAAAGATTGATCATTTGTGCCTACCAAGTATTCGGTGGCTCTTTTATTGTGGTGGCTGCATGCAAGTGAGGCATAAGCATAACTCTAAGAGAATGCAGCACTTTACCAAAGATGAAAGATCTATGTTTAATTATGTTTATCAAGGAATGCAGGGGTGTGCTTGTCTTCTACAGAATGCTTCCTTGATTACCTTCAGCGAAGCAGATGTTCGTATTGTTCATGCAAGTAGGGAAAGGCCAGATAGCTATAGTTTTACTGACTTATTCTCAAGTATTTGTTTCCTGCAGCATGTCTTATGACTACCTGAGTCTAACTTACAGTTTAAGGAAAAGACAATAAAATTTGGGGGATGCATTGCCACATTTGTGATATATGGTTCTTTTAACATGCTTTTCAATTTGATTAGTAAGTATTCTGCTTAGAACTTTTACATCTATATTCATCAGAGAAACCGGTCTGCCATTTTCTTTTTTCCTAGTATTTTTATCTGGTTTTGGTATTAGGGTGATGTTGGTTTCATAGCCTGAGTTTGGAGCATTCCCTCCTATTCAGGTTTTTTGAAGAGTTTGAGCAAAATTGGTCTTAAGTCTTCTTTGAATGATTGGTAGAATTCACCTTTGAAGCCATCTGGTCCCGGGCTTTTCAGTTTTGGGAAGTTTTTGATGGCTGTTTCAATCACTTTACTTGTATTGGTTTATTGAGGTCTTCTGTTTCTTCTAGGATCAGTGTACATTTTTCCTGTGTTTCTAGGAATTTGTCCATCTCATCTACGTTGTCTAGTTTGGTGCTGTATAGTTGTTCATTGTATCATCTTATCTCTTTTATCTCTGTTGGGTCAGTAGTAATGTCCCCCCTCTCATTTCTGATTTTATTTGTAGCTTCTCTCTTTTTTCCTTTGTCATTCTAGCTAAGGGTTTGCTCAAATTTGTTGATCTTCTTGAAGAACCAACTTTGGTTTTCATTGGTTCACCCTTTTTGTTGTTGTTGTTGTCTCCATTTCATTTATTTTTGCTCTAGTTTTTATTTCTTTCCTTTTGCTTGGTTGGAGATTAGTTTGCTGTTCTTTTTCTTGTTCTTCCAGGTGTGCAGTTAGATCTTCAGTTTTAGCTCTTTCTTCTTTTCTAATATAAGCATTGAGAGATATAAATTTCCCTCTCAGCACTGCTTTCACTGCATCCCTTAGGTTTTGATATGTTGTGTTCTCATTTTCATTCGTCTTGAGATATTTACTGATTTCTCTTGCGATTTCTTCTTTGACCCACTTGTTTAAGAATGTTTCATCTCCATATATTTGTGAATTTCCCCTTTTTCTTCTGTCATTGCATTCCAGCTTCATTGCATTATGATCAAAGTGTTTCGTATTATTTCAGTCTTTTTACATTTATTGAGACCTGTCTTGTGACCCAACATATGGTCTATCCTGGATTTGATTCATGAGAACTTGAAATAATGTTTCATTACACCCTGCTGTTTTGGGGTGTAATGTCCTATACACGTCTGTTAGGTCTAGTTCCTTTATCATATTATTCAAGCTCTCTGTTTACTTATTTATCCTCTATCCAGATGTTTTATCTCATGCTGAGAGTGTTGTATTGAAGCTCCAACTTTTTTTTTGTAGAGGTATCTATTTCTATCATTTATGCCAGTGTCTGCCTCATGTATCACGGGGACCCTGGCTAGGTGTGTAAATACTTATTATGGTAATTTCTTCTTCCTGAATTGCCCCTTTTATTAATATGTCATGACCACCTTCATCTCTTATAACAGTTTTGCATTGAAAAATCTATTTTGTACGATATTAGGATTGCTACTCCAGATATTTTTGATTACTATTTGCATGGAATATCTTTTTCCAACCTTTCACTTTCTACCTGGTTGTGTTCTAATGAGTGAGGTGAGTCTCTTGTAGACAGCACATAGATGGCTTATACTTTTTATTTATTTTAAATTTTAAAATTTTTATTCTCCCCTTGAGATGGCTCCCTCATCTGTCTGCTCATTTTCTTTAGGAAGCACCGGGAACTGAAGCCAGGACCTCCCATGTGGGAGGTGAGTGCCTAACCACTTGAGCTACTTCCGCTCCCTGCTGGTTGCGTCATCTGCTGGCTGTGGCATCTGCTGACTGCAGCATCTGCTGACTGCAGCATCTGCTGGGTTGCAGTGGTTATGATATCTGCTCATTGAAGTGTCTGCTCGTTGTGGTGGTTGTGGCATCTGCCACTCGCGGCGTCTGCTTATTGTGGTGTCTGCGGCGTCTGCTGGTGGCAGCATCTGCTAGTTGTGGCGTCTGCTCATCTTCTTTAGGAGGCACCAGGAACCAAACCCGGGACCTCCCATGTGGAGGTGGACGCCCAATTGCTTGAGCCACATCCGCTCCCAGTGGCTTATGATTTTTAATCTATTTTGTTAGTCTATGTCTTTTGATTGGGGAATTCAATCCATTAACATTCAATGTTATTAATATATAGGCATTGCTTTCTTTGTCCATTTTATCCTTTGGTTTTCCATTGTCGTATCTTACTATTGTCTTTTTACCCTTTAAGTTCCCCTTACTAATAATCTTCATTTCTACACTCTTCTCCATGTCTCTCCATTATTTTTTCCTTTCAGGCTGTAGCACTCCCTTTAGTATCTCCTGTAAATCTGGTCTTTTGGTAATACACTCTTTCAGTTTTTGTTTATTTGTGAAGACTTTAAACTCACTCTCATTTTAGAAGGACAGATAAAGAATTCTTGCCTGGAAGTTTTTTCTCTTTCAGTGCCTTAAATACATTATACCACTTTCTTCTCTCCTCCATGGTTTCTGCCCCATACATGGGAGCAGGCACTCAACCAGTTGAGCTAAATCCGCTCCCCTCTAATGTATTTTTTTTTTTAATTATCCACCCCCTCCCCAAGATGGTTCTCTTGTCTGTCTGCTCATTGTTTGCTCTCCTTCTCCAGGAGGCACTGGGAACTGAAACTGGGACCTCCCACATGGGAGGGGAGTGCCCAGTGGCCTGAGCCACATCCGCTCTTCGCAGGCTGTGGCCTCTGCTGGCCTGTGGCATCTGCTTGTTTAGGCGTCTGCCCGCGTGGCAGGGTGCGGCATTCAGCTCATTGCTGTGAGTAAGGGCCTCTAGCTCGTTGTGGTGGGGTGCGGGCGTCTTTGCTCGTCTTCTTTAGGAGGCAACAGGACCTGGACCTGCGACTTCCCATACTACAGGCGGGCACCCACGTGGTTGAGCCATATCCGCTTCCCTCGAATGTGTTTTTAATCTCATCGATTGTGTCTTTCATATCCATAAGCTCTTTACTTTTCTTTTCAGGCTTTCAAATTGCTCTTTATGTACACCCAGTGTCGTCTTAATATCCTTGATCTCTTGAGTCATATTTTCCTTCAACTCTTTGATTTTGGAGATTTGTGTAATTATCATTACAGAAATCTTAAATCCTGTGTCTCATCAGGATTTTTGGTTTATTCCTTTGGCTGGGCCATATCTTCCTGTTTCTTAGTATGGCTTGTAATCTTTTGCTAACGTCCAAGCATCTGAATATGTTGGTAAATTTATGCTGATGGTCAGTTTCTCTCTCTTGCCCAGTGGTTTTGTTTCATGGCTCTTCTTTGATTTTTGCGCCAACTTATTCTGATTCTTTAAAATTGCTCAGCTTAAGTTACCAGAATAGGGCAGGGACTCACTAATGGGGTACAGATCTGCTCCCAGGATTTTGGGACAGGAGACACCTGAAAGCGGGTTTTCTCCTTGCAGTTTCCCAGCTGGCCAGCAGATGGCGCTCATTGACCCACCTTTCTACGGAGGCGTCTCTTTCAATCCCCACTTGCCAGTGATTCTGGTCTGACCAGAGCCGAGATTCAGAGCTGGCTCTGCTGGCCAAATTCACTGAGGAGAACCCACTTTCCACCCTTCACCACACCCTCCTTCTTTCCAGAGAGGAAGTCGTCTGTTCCCCTCTCAGTTGGCTGCAGTGAGCCACGGGCTTTATCCAGGCTGTTCACCTTGAGGGTGGGGTGTGGATGCCCTTCCAGCCAGCAGGGTTAGCAGCTCACTGTGTCTCTTTCAGCTTCTTTGACTCTCTGTGCCTTGCCCTCCTGTGGGGTGCCCGGCATTCTCCTGGTCTGCAGAGCCCCAAAGCAGGTCCCTCAGGCAGCTTTTTGCCTCCCCTCCATTGTTTTTGTGAGAGAGTTGAGCTCTGCCACTATTCCAATGCCATCTTCCTGGAAGTCTCTTGGAAGAGTTTTAATTACACATTATTTTTTTCACTTGATGTAGGACTATTCAGTGTATTTATTTCTTGGGTGAATTTGGTAATTTGTGTCTTTGAAGGAAGTGGTAAGATTTATTGTCCATGAAGCCATTCAGAGTATTCCCTCAGTATACTTTTTTACATCTTTGGCTCAATAGTGATGTCCCTTTTTTGGTGATTTCTAGTCTTTGTCTTTTTTATCTCTTGGATAATGTTCCTGCGCAGTTGAACACAAGGTGTATTCTGCTGCTGTCGGGCGGAGTGTTCCATGAAGGTCCATTGGACTGTCTGATTGGTGGTGTTACTCAAGACTCCTCGAGCCATCCTGAATTTCCATCAGTTACTGAGAGAGGAGGACTGATGTCTCTAAGTGTAATTGTGGATTTGTCCGTTTCTTCTTCCAGTTCTGTTTGGTTTTGTTTTATGTATTTTCAAGCTCCATTGCTAGGTAAAGTTACAGGTACTTACGTATTGATGGAGTTGGATCCTGGTTTCTTGGGAGTTGGGTTAAACCATGAAGGAAACTCACAATGGACATTCTTTGGTGGGAGAAGTATGAGGCTCCATATTTTCATCCTCAGATGAACTGTCCTAGAGGTTGATGAAAGCCTGTCTGCTTCTCTGGAATTCACACAGAAACTTTTTGAGGCATTCTTTATGTACGGCATCCTGTTGGGCCTGCGTGGAAGCTGAAACATAGCCTGTGTGTGAAAGCTAACAAAGAACCGGTGAAGAAATGCTCTTAGGGAATAAATGGAACGTGGAGTGAGAGTGACCTGGAGGAGGCCTTTTCCCTTCGCGTTAAATGACTTGCATTCCCAGAGCGGCTCTGTCCAGGGTCTGGTGAGCTGGGTTTCAGCAGCAGCAAAGGTACAGCCTCTGCCTCCTGCCTCCTCAAGCTGGCACCTGTGAGGCGTGGCTCACAGAAACACCCCGCGTGGCTGGTCCCCCTGCCTGTCCTTCACTCTCAAGCACCGCTCTGCTCCACTTATCCTTGCTCTTGGAGCTGTAGGTTGTCATGGTTAGGCTGCCTTTTATTCTTTTCTAACTGCTGGCTGGAGGCTGCTGGACATATGTCCTGGCCTGTACCAAGTTCCCTTGGCCTCCGTGTGGGGGCAGTCGAGGGCGGCTGCATTCCCACCATCCCCTGGTTCTCGGTGGCACCTGCTGCCCATTCCCTCTCCCCACCCGTGGACTCATTTTCCACACGTCTGGCGACGCTCTGAGCACTTGCTGCACGCCCTTGGTGGGTCCAAGCCTGTGCTGTGCACACTCAGGCCCTGTGGCCTCGGCCTGAACAGCTTCTGTGTGGGGCCCTTGCTGAAGGTTTCATGTGTGTGATTTGATGGGGCAAGAGTAGAATTAGATATCTGCATCTGCTTGGGGTTGACATTTCTAGGACCAGAGAATATGAGGGGGTTTCAAAGGCTTAAAGCTTTGAATTTGGGGTTATTTCACAAATATTTTGGGTTTTATTAATAAGAAACGTACTTTGTATGTAATCACAATTAAGTGGTGCCTAATAAGTACTTCCTAAGTGTTAAGTGTCTGTGATTAACGGTGCCCAGTAGCAGCTTAGCCCACTGGAGGGATGTGTGAGAGGCACACGGGGTGGATACCCCAGCTCTGAGGTGTGTGCTGAATGCGGCCTCTGCTGACAACTGCCTGGAGCCCAGGTCCCGGCCTGTGGGAGGCGGGCACCCCAGCTCGGCAGGCACACCCAGCTCCCACCTCCCTGTGACGGGTTCCGTCCTTGCAAGGCCCAGGGGACAGCAGTGGAAGAAATGAGGTGTTCATACACGACCTTCTCCCTGGGGTCCTGCTTTCTGCACTTTCCATCATTTTATCACAGCTGTTCATATTTTAAGGCATCTCCAGCTCACGCTGGCTGTGGCTTGTTTCAGAAGTCGGGCAGGTCTGCGTGGAAGCAGGAGAGGATGGCTTTGCAGAGCTCCCCTAGAATCATAGATCCAGAACTGCCGGCTGCAGGCGAGGAAGCAGCCACCCACAGTGCCAAGGTAAGGCAGGACTAGCGCAGCGCGAGCTGTGCAGAGCGCACGGGGGCATTTTCAGATCCCGGGCTTGTCCACTGTAGGCAAAATCGCTTTCACGGCTGTGACCTTCTCATTTGCTGGGCCTGCTTGCTGACATAGGTATTGAGTGGGTGCAGAGACACACTCACTCTAGGGGTTGAGTCCTTGCAGTATAAAGGAACTGAAAGAGAATAAAGTTCCATTTGAAACTTGGTCTGTTTGTGTACAAATGTGTGTTCCAGTGCTCGTGAGTTAAGGATGGGACATGTAACAATTTGATTTAGCAGGTAACAGTCTCCACTGCCCGGAAAAAGCACAGAGCGGTGATTCTCTAGTCTGTGGTCACAGCTGTGGACCTTCTCTTGAGCGAAAATGATGCAGACTAGGATGTGGATACTAAGCTTTGTGTCCAAGATGAGGGGTTTCACAACAACCCCAGCCTGGCCAGGGGCGCTGGGCTGGGACCTCCCTGGTCTGAATAGTACATAGGTGACCAGGCTCAAGGTGACTTCACTGCTGGGGTGCCTTAGACGACACTGTGGAGAGGAGGGATGTGGTCCTGTGTTTGTCTGATGAACAGTCTGCACAGCAAGTCTGTTTCTGGTTGTTCAGATTTGCTATACAGATTATTCGGCAAGATGTCTTTGTTTCCTATGATTGTTTTTTTTTCCATTTTAGATGGAGAAATTGTACCTGCAGTATTTGAGAGCAGAAAGCTTTAGAAAAGCCCTGATTTATCAAAAGAAGTATCTTTTACTGTTGATTGGTGGATTCCAGGATTCCGAACAAGAAACACTCTCAATGATTGCTCATTTGGGAGTATTTCCTTCCAAAGCAGATAAGAAAATTATTGCATCTCGACCCTTCACAAAGTTCAGAACTGCCGTGCGGGTGGTCATTGCGATACTGAGGTGGGCACCAGCCATGCTGCCCTCCGCTCATCGGGTGCCCTTCACGCCGTCTGTGGCATGGCGCATTGTCAGCTTCATTCTTCGAAACTCTAGAAATATAGTCTCTTTTAAGATTCATAGTATTTGAGACCTTAAATGAAGTACAGATGACACTTGTCTTTAAAAACGCGTGGTGTGCAAATCTGTCACGTTCCAAACCAAAAGATTTGAAAACAAACCTTTTTAATTACAGAAGAACATCCTGTCCTTTAATGGGTGTCATGCCCAGATCCTTTCTGACAAGCACGTTTGGGGACGTTTCAAACCGCTTTCCGTTTGAGTTTCAGTTGCCTATGTTTTAGTCAAGTATGTTTTATGCAAGAGGTTGACAAGCTATTCTACAACCCTTCGCCTTGGCGGTCTCCAGGTCCCTCTCTGAGGACCTGGAGCAGGAGCTCCAGGCTGCCGTGCTGGAGGACTCTGCCTCCTCCCTCACTCCCAGCACTGGTGCTCTGCAGTCGGCCTGCCGGGCACAGCCTTGCCCACCCACCCCCCCGTCTTTCCGGTGAAGGTGTCACTTACTCTCCTCAGCCATTATTTGTACGGGGCATCACATATGGAACAGGAACATGGCTTCTTAATGTAATGGGCAGTTTTGATTTTGAATTCGAAATTAACAGTGATCAAAGTCCATTTCATTTTTAGCAGCTCTGTCTTCTCCAAAATGCCCTTGGAGACACACTCCAGCATTTGTCTGGAGGAACAGGAGAGAAAGAGCTGCGTGGAAGCCTGCTCCTTGTGTGGAATGAGCTCCGGCCCAGTCTGATGTGCTAGGCAGGCGCAGACTCTCTGGGTGTTCCAGGCTGGGAGGGGTGGCACCTGCTGGGGCACCGTGCTCTCGACTGTCTCCAGCTTGCGGAGCTTCGTCCTCTCCCCACTGGGTTGTCCTGGCCATAGACGAACCACTCATCTCTCCATCCACCCACCTGCCCGACCCTCTGTCCATCCCGACTAACCTCAGAGACCTGGTGGAATTTCCATCTTTGGGGGCTACAAGCAGGGACTGGATAGGGAGCCCAGTCCAGCATTTTGTAATTTTGGGTGTTTTGGTCCCATCAGGGTTTTCATTGTTCCTTTCATTCCTGTGTTGCTCTACTTTCATATGTGTTTTGTCTCTCTTTTTTTTCCCCCTAGATTACGTTTTTTGGTTAAGAAATGGCAAGAAGTAGATCGCAAAGGAACTCTAATACAAGGCAGAGTGCTCCACCCAGGTGGGATCTCAGTTAACATTTGTGCTTTCATACATATCCCTATTGATTGTAGCATTTTTATCACTATGATGCCAAGTGGGAATGCAAAAAGGCAGTATAAGAAAATCTGTAAATTCAGCCAGTCATGTTGCCTAAGAGGAGGCTGTATTAGTCAGGGTTCTCTAGGGAAACAGAACCAACAGGAGATATCTGTAAATAGTATGAGATCTTATAAAGCTGTCTCACACGACCATGGGGACGCACATGTCCAAGTTCCGCAGGGCAGGCTGCAAGCCAGGGGCTCCGAGGAAGGTCCTTGTTGAGTTCCCAGGACATGCTGGCTGTCTGAAAGAGAGATGGGAATTCTCTCTCTGAATCCTTTTAAGGCGTTGAACTGACTGGATGAGCCGTCACTCACTACTGACGGCAGCGTCCTCAGTTGATTGTAGATGTCACCAGCCATCGATGCAGTCAGCTCGCTGATGATTAAAGACCATGAAATGCCCTCGTTTTACAACTAGCCCAGTGCTTGCTTGGCCAGAAAACTGGGCACCATTGCCTGGCCGAGTGGACACATGAGCCTGACCGTCGCAGAAGGCATGACAGGTTTTCCTGAAGACAAATAAGGCCATGGTTTATACAGTTAATGTTAATGAATAAAAACGATCAGATGCGTATACTAGCAATTGAAAAATATAGAAATGCTAAATATACTTACTTTTTAATAATTAATGAATAAAATGGCCTTTTTTATTCTCCAAAATCAAGTGCAGGTCTACTTCATACCGCTGCTTTTCTTTTTAGAGACTCACTGCTTAGTTTTCTCTAATCAACTCTTATCCACATGTTTAGTTCTCCACGTTGACAGTTGTCCAGTTGCCATGGTGTGGAGGGCCAGCTGGGGAGCTGACCGCACACAGGCTGCAGGGTACACTCGAGGGTGCAACAGACTCTCAGTCACACTCGGGCTCTTTCCCCGGAGCCCTGATGGACCAAGTGCCTGAGGCGGGCAGCGGCAGGGCCATCTGCTGGGCTCTGGCGTGTGCGGGGACGCTGCAGGTAGCTCCTTCCCCACGGGGCAGGAGGCACTTGGACAGTGATGAGCTGACGGAAGGCGGGGTGCTGTGCTGGGCCACCCCACTCAGCAGAGAGGAGCTGGCAGGCTCGCTGGCCCCGGGGATGGAGCCCCTGCCACTGTCCTGGGCTTTGTGGCAGCCTCCTGTCAGTTTTGATTTCCACATTTTGCTAGCTGTCTCAGGAAGGTCTGCCCCCTCCTTCCAAGGCCCACACCTGGTAGTCTTCAGGGCTTCTGCCTACGCTCCTGAGCCCCGAGCTGGGCAGACGCAGAGCCGGGACCTGTCCCACTCCATCCTGGGCGCCAAGGGCTTCCCTCAGTCAAGCTGCCCGCATGGGGTCGGGTCAAGGTCAGCCTCACAGGAGTAAGATACGTGGTTACAACTTGCGGTTTCTGCCACACACTTAGGTATAACTTTCATAATTTGGGCGCTTATAGCTGTTTCGAAATTGCCATGCAGACTCTTAAAGACCTGTCCACTTCATATTTTGATATATGGGCTTTCCTACTAAAATGGATGCATTTCTTCTCCTAATTCCTTTACTGTTAAATAATTCTGGGGGAAGGAGCACCAGGGCCACGACGGCATCCTTCTCCACTAGAAACAAGAGAGTCTCCTCCAACCCAGGACACTTCTGGCCTCTCCGGGGGCCCTGCCCACATCACCAGACCTGCAGCAACGGCCTCGGCACGCAGGAAGGAAAGGTCAGTTGTGGGCGCCAAAAGGCTGTTTATTTCATTATAGGAGTTAGACAAGACTTGGTCATTGCCGTTTGTTAAAGCCCATTCCACAGAGAGCAGCAGCAGCAGCTGCATGGAGCTGTCACGGGTGCCCCCAGCCTGCTTAGCCCTGGGTGAGGCTGCTTCACAGAAGGAGGCTGCAGGTATAGGCAGGACCCCCCGGGCACACGAGGAACCCCCCAGTTATGTGAGGGCCCCAGGCACACGAGGGCCTCCAGCACTCTCAAGCCTTGCTTAGCTTACTTCATCTTATTTTTGTGGAATTTTGTGTGCACACACGTGATCTTCATTTTGACATCTCAGTAGGTTAACGCGGCATTAAAGTGACAATAGTAAACATCCATAAATTTTTGTAAAAAAATTAATTTTCAATAAAAATAAATTGGATTTGTGGTTACTCAGCATTGTAGGATGTTGTTTTGTTGTAACGTTACTCTTAAGCAAGGTTTCCCTGACACCTGTAGTGGCTTGTAATCTGCGAGTATTTGGAATCTCTGGGGAAGCGAAGTGAGGAGGGATGCGACCAAAACCCCGAATTAGCGTCATCACCATTCACACCTTGTTGCCGTGCACCACCAACTTTTCTGCTCCAAATGTGGTTTCTTTTTCTGTTTTCTCAGGTTGAACCATGTAAAGAATCCTATTTGAATGCTTAGAATGAATAAATTCTAGATTGAGTCACTTAATTTTTTAGCTATGACTTTTCCAGTGTTTGGAACATACCCTTCGAGCACAGGGAGTCTACTTGTCTTTGTGGTATTTGTATGTACACACACTGAGATGTGTCTCGTTTCAATTTCCTGTGTACCTTCCCAGCGTTATGAAAATGAGCATGCACGACTCGTAACAGAGCAAAGCAGATTGTTCAAAGGCATCATGAAAGCAGCAGTGGGTGAACATTAGTGTCTGCCTCTCACCCAGGGGCTGCTCTGACGACCACGTCTTGGTCAGCGCCGAGCTCATGACTTCCGGGTATAAGCTGTCTGCACCAGGACACACACACACGCACACACACGCACACGCGTGCGCGTTAGCAGTGCCCTTGTGCCACGTGGCAGCTCGGAAGAGGTTACTGATTGGACAGTGGCAGAGCGTGTGCTCCTCCTTCGAGGCTGCTACTTTCCGGCTTGTACCTCTGACTCTCGAGGCCTCTGCTAGTGACCTCCCGCCTGCACACCGGCTGCCTCAGGGAGCTGGATTCCGCATGGGCCGGGAAGCCTGCATCTCCTACAAGGGCAGGGGCGTTTTCCTTCTGGGACTGTGGTGGCCCCTGTGCTTTGTCTGGTAATATTTATTGAAGGAATAAATGAAGGCTGAAGGCCTCTTTGTGTGAAATGGTGCAAGGATAAGCCATGGTCTCTACCTGGAAGACTTGGAAGCTTGTCAGGGAGAAGGTGCTTGCTAGGCCCAGCCCAAGAGTAGGGGGAGGGTAGCGGAGGCAGGAGCTGCACAGCAGCGGCTTTTCCCCATGTGAGAGAGTGTTTGGGAAGGTCAAGGCAAGCCTGGGCAGCTGCTCCACTCTTCAGGGCACTGGTGAATGACCCGCTTTGGCTATTAGACACGCGTGAAGATCTAGTGAGTAAAGTGACAGGTAGGACTTTCACTCATTTCTAACCCTTACACTTAAGTTGGTCTTAAAAGAACTAGATAGTGACTTTTACAAAGGCTTGACAGAGTTTTTCTTTCGAGGTGGAGACAGGGTGTGAAGGGGGGAAGCGAGCCCCCGTCCCAGCGTCTGGGTCCCCAAGTCCCCAGCACCGCTCCACGCTTGCGCACTGCCTCAGCTCCCTCGCCAGCTTCTGTCTCCAGCTCAACTCTCTGTTTGTTTGTTTGTTTGAAGATCTAACCCATCCCCACATTCAAGACCAGAAAGGTCCCTGAATGCTTCTCAAGATCCAGAACACTCCTTAACGGAATATATTCACCATCTAGAAATGATCCAGCAAAGACTAGGGGGGATACCACCAGGTAATGAGTCCTCCTCTAACCATTTTGTTTTTTTCAATTAAACTGTACCCTAGAAATGTAAAAAAAGGTAGAAAAGACTTCTATTATTCAAATGTCTGTTAGTTTTAATCTTAATCAACTGTTGTTAATTGTACTGGAAAAAAAGATGATAAATGAAGAAACCTTCAGAAATGTGTGAGTTACTCTTAAGTGTGATTTTTCATGACTTGATCACTACCTGGGTCTCTTTGTCCTTTCTCTTATAGGTAGGGAACCTAAAGGTGGCTTTGCCCAGGGTATGAGGCCCGTGTTTCTTAAGCATCATAATTTGATTCAATATATATTTTAATTGTGATTCATATTTTTGCCAAAATTAAGATGAATGTGGTGGTGGTATTTAGAAATGGTGAAATTCTTTTTAAAAGATATGTGAAGCCTTCTAATAAATTGCCATGTAATTTTTATTTATATTTAGATTCCACTTCAAAAAATTCCTGCCACCAGAAGATTGAACAATGAATAAAATCCTTGTGGATCTTACCTGTGACAATTCTATTTGAGGAAAAGATTTGTTTTTTTCTTTTCCAAAGAAAGCTCAGTGTGGTGTGGCCTGAAATCCTCATGTGTTCATGTCGCCAACCCTTGAGTGCTACTGATTGTGTCCTCATCTTTATGCATTGCTACAAAACCAAATGGAGTGTTTTTGCTGCAGTTTCAGTGTGTTCTAGTCCCTTACCTTCATGAGGTAAGGTGTACAGGCTGTGCACATGGGCAGCATCGTGCCTGCCTGCCTGCCTGCCTCCAGAAGGGTAAGCTGAAGATGGCTTCTTTTTGTTTCTTTTCCTAAAGTGTATGGTCCGAAACTTTGTTTAAACAAGAAAACATTAAAAAAAGCAAAAAGGAGAATAAAATTAAAACACTGTTTTATCTGTGAATGTACAGACCTTGCCTTATTTTTAGTTTTTTCCAGTTTACTTTCATCACTGGCCTTTCCACCATTCATTAGGTGAGCTACTTCTGGGTGGTGGAGTCCACGTAAGATCAAAGAACTCCACAGAATGAGCATAGTGCCACACTTCTTTTGCTACGAGAACTGTCTTCTGGTCAGAAGCAATGAATGAGAATGCATTTACCAAACGAGGAGCCACCTGCCACGTACCTGAGGCTGTGCGCTTCTGCTCTAACAGACACGGCACACCTGGCTGAGAGGCCGCTCTCAGGGCCACCACTTAGTTGCATTTGTGGTAGTGCACTGTCAACCTCTAGGATCCTTTTAATTTCTGCAGGAGCCATGCTGGTGTATTAAACAGATATGTTGGGGGTCACCACTCAGCATCCTTAAGGGAGGCACTAATGCCTGCATTCCCACCCCGGTTGTTATAGTTTTGATACTGTCTTGGTGGGGTTTGGGGGAGGGGCAGTTTCAAAGGTTTTCATTTGACTTGCCCATTGTAATAGCTTTAACCCTGTAGGCCATGGACTCAACCTGAGTGTTGTGTTGCCAAGTATGTCAGTACCAGCTGCTCACCTGGAGCTGGAGATACGACCACCAAGCAGGTCCACAGGCCCAGGGCATGGCCCCAGTAATTTCCCGGCCACATAGTCATCCAGTCTAACAGGGCACTAGGATGATGCTTCAGGGTGTTGGATATCAAAATCAGTTCGGGCCCTATATATATCCACCAGTCTTCAAAATGCTTGCCGAATCAATTACCTGTCCCCAGGGCACAGCTATCAAAGGAAAGGGCTGTCAGACCCTCTGGAGAAGGACTCGGGGATTCAGGTCTGTGCCTACTTGTTGCATGCTGCAGGGTCCTTCCTATTGGTATTTGGCCACCTCTGCAGTCAGCAGGTTCCTTCTCTGAAATCTGGCTTGTTTCCAGAAACTGGGTGTGGGATCCTTACTTTACCAAGGTGGCAAAACCACCTTGATTATTCCTAGTCATCTGTCCTTGATTCTCTTTCTGCTGGTAGAACCTAAGCTGTAGCCTTCTCGGCTGCCCATCTCTTTGCCCCTTAGGAGGACGCGTCTTACTAATCATTCCTTTAACTCTGTGGTCAGGCCCTCTTGGCAGCCACTCAGGCCTTGTTGGTCACAACCGTTGTGCCCTGACCTGTGTCAGTCAAGTGCTGCCTCCTGGTCTCATTTCAGGGTCCAGTGACCATCCCCAGTGCTATCACTCAGCCAAGTTCAGGAACAGCTTCCCTACTCTCAGCTCTGGCCTAGAGGTGAGCTACCACCACTCAGCATCTTAGTGCTGCTGGTGCCCCTTTCAAGCCTATTTCTTGACCTTCGCCAGTGCCTTCACGTGGAATATAATCACCTGGCAGGTATTCCATCATTGCATAGTATCTGCATTTCAGAATGCCCCAAACCCCGAGCCGTTTAATCTTTTCTTCCACTGTGCCACAGCAGTTCTGGCATTTCAACTTTGCTCATCATGGGCCATAGCTTTGTCCACACGTGGTGTTCCTTATACATCCGTAAATTCTCTGATAATCTTTCCTTCAGAGAATGGAGTCTTTAATTCCTCTCCCCTTGAATATGGGCAACCTTTAGGAACTCACTTCTAATAGGAAGTGGCAAAAGAGAAGCCATGTGACTTCTGAGATTCATTTACAAGAAAGGTACAGCTTTTGCCTGGTTCTATGTCTTTGTATAACTGCCCTTGGAACCCATCATATTGTGAGGAGGGCTATAGGGAGAGGCCACATGTGGGTGTTCTGGCTGATCCCTCAGTTTGGTCTTCAGCCAACCTCCAGCATCAAGGTCTTGACTTAATAAACCTTCAGGCAATTCCAACTTGTGGCCTTCGAGCTGCTTCAGCTAAGGCCCAGATGATAAGCCATCCCCACTATGCCCTGACCTTGAGAGATAAATGATTCTTATTGTCTTAAGCCACTAAATTCTGTAATAATTTGTTATGTGGCAATAGATACATCGTGGTTCTAGGAGTCAATCTTTTTAGCAAGTTTGCACCATGTCCCGGAGTCCTTGCCAGGGTGTTAAATTTCATATCTTGGGAGTCTGCTCACAAATCAATAAGCTCTTCTCTGTCCAATTTTATATCCCAACTCCCTTGATCAAGCACCCTCACAACCCAGGCCCACACATATTCCCCCAGGTCCTGCCAGTACATGCTGGCTGGGTCTTGCAGTTCTTTTGAGGAGCAAAGTGTCCAGAGTCCCCTTTCTATCTCACCAGGCCATCGTGTTTCCAGACGCCTAGTATCCAGTATGCGGTGGGGTGTAAGCAGTAGAGTGGGGCAGGGGGAAAGAGTGCTAGCTCTCAGGGGAGCCTTTGATGGCATCTTCGCAGTTATCACCAACCCACGTGTCATCAGTGGTCCAGATTTTCCCAGCTGGGGCCCCAAACGTGGTACAACAAATTTGCCTTGGTTGGTTTATTGTCTTTGGGGCTCACTCATTCAGGAATGCCCTTGTTTTTCTAACCCTCTGAGGGAGATGAGGGTTTCTTTGTTACGCAACCAAACAGGCTCAGTGGCTTTCTATTGTCTATGACATCAGTTATCCATTACCTCTAAGCATCAGCCACCCAGGCCTGATATCCTCCTTGCTCACAGCTACTGCTTCGCCGCGCATCTATACACTGCCCGTCGTGTCTTCCCCTTCACTAGCACACGCCCCTACTTTACCACGGGTGAGAATTCGTCAGCATTCCACCTGTGGTGAGTGAGGCAGCTTCAAACCTTCTATCACCTGCTTTCTCAGACCTTTTTGGTACCAACTGTTGCAGGGCGGTTTGTCCTGAGCCAGACCCTGGAATGTGTGTGGGTACCAGACGCTCACCTGGTACTGACACCTGTGAAAGGAAGGGGCGTGAGGCCGAGTGGGAAGAGGAGGAGGGGGCCGGGCTGCGGCGCTCCGTCCTGGGGCTCTCGACGGTGGGAGTGGGCACAGAGCCTTCTTACACGGCCTGGAGGGTCCAAAAGCGCAGCCCTCGGCCGCATTCACCCGCGCGCGCGCGGCCCCGGCTCCTTCCTGGCCAGGGAGGCGAAGGGCCAAGGCGGATTTGAAAAGCGAGTGAATTTTCGGGCGTCAAGGCCTGAGGAGAACGTTCGCCGCCGCCGCCGCCACCGCAGGAACGCAAGGCAGGGAGCGCGCCAGGCCGCGGGGGACGCCGCGGCGGGGCGGGGGGCGCTCGCCCCGCGCGGCGCTTGCTGGGAGGGATGCTCTCCCGCCTCTCCCAATGGGAGCCCAGGGCGGCCTCGACGCGTCCTCTGGGCCAATGGGAGCGAGCCTTCGGTGTCGCTGGGCGGGGCCGAGCGGCCCCACCCGCGGCCGCTGATCCGTCCGCGCACGCGCAGCCCCGCCCACGGCCGGCAAGACTGTCGGGGGCGCCCGCCCCGCTGCGGACCCGCCTGGGCCGCGCCCTGCCCGCGTCCCATTCCGAGCCGCGCGGCGTTGGTGCGGGTCTGGCGCCGAGGGGAGCGACGGGGCGGCGCCGCCATGGCCGAAGGCGAGTGCCCGCTGGAGGCGGTGCCGCTGCCTGCCGAGGTCCGCGAGAGCCTGGCGGAGCTGGAGCTGGAGCTGTCGGAAGGTGAGGGCGAGACCCGCACGCCGAGACCCGCACGCGCCCCTCTCTCACCCGCACGCTCCCCGGTCCTCGTACGGAGACGCCTTCACTCCCGGGGACCTCCGCGGGCCCCTCATCCCGAGACCTGCCCGCCCCACCGGGCCCCACCTTGGCGCTGCCCTCTGCCCTCTGCCCTCTGCCCTGTCACGGGGCCGTGCGTCTGCAGATGCGTGGGTCGGGGTGGACTGGCCGTTCTTTCCTGGGCTGCTGGTCGCGGTTGTCCCCGTCGCGGTCGGGGGGCCAGGGGGGCCTGGGGCCGCATCCCCGCCCGGGGACTTGGTCTCCTCCGCAGAATGGAGCTGTCTCGGCGCCTGCCTGGTGGGCTGGTTAGGAGCGGCCGTGGCCTCAGTGCACTTGGCACTACGGGGTTGCTGTTAGCCTCCCTTACGGAATTAAAAAAATTTAAAACTTCTATCCAATAAGTTGTTGTTTGGTTGCTTCAGACAGACTGGGGTAATCTGGCTTCAGAGGCCAGTGGTTGCCGTTGCCCGGGGCTGGCTGAATCTCACGGGTGCGCTTGAGATTTCACGCATGCCCAGGGCCTGTGTCCTGGTGGTCCGCAGTCACTGCAGAGTGAGTTGTTACCCGGTGTAGAGAACACCTTGCAGCCCTTGAAGAATAGCATCTAAACATTTCTTAACTCTGTGTTTGAGATTTAAATGCATTTTCAATTTTAGAATCAATGTTTTCATAGTCTTAGCATTCTTTAAGTTTCAGGTTGGTATCTTTAGCTGGAGGTGGAGTAGTGAATTCTTGAAACAGCCATCTAATAAATAAGCGCCAGCATGTACTAACTCATTTAATACTCACTACAAGAGATAGATGCTTTTATCTTTGTTCTACACATAATGAAACATCTAATTGCAATTGTTTTGAATTTAACACTCAAGTTTTTAAAAATTTTACTATGCACTTTTTTTTTTCCCATGGAAGTGCAATAGGAAATGGGGTGGCTTTGAGAACTCTTGGTGATTGGGTGCTCTTCGGAAGTCTGAAGAACTCGAATTAGGAATTGTTCTAGAACTACTGTGCTAGATTTGAAATGGCTCTTCATCCAAAGAAAAGCACATAGATGCACTTGAGATTTTACACATTTCAAATGTTTTTGCAGATGGCTCTTAATTTCTGCTCCAGTGTACTCATTATTTTCTCAGCTCATTACTGTGGTTATAGGTGTAAGTATTTGCTAAGAGTTGATGGTTAAATAAGATTGGATCCTTTTTTCGAAGAACTTTCATAATTTGTATGACAGAATACACAGAGAGTTAAGAACTTCCGTAAAAGAGATGTTTCTTATGTATTGAATCCACTTACACTGTTGTCATCTTGACATATGTAAGGGATGTATAGATCAGTAAGGGGTAGAAGACTACATGACGTGGAGCAGACCTGGAGAAAGTTGCTTCAGTTCAGGAAGGGAATGGATAAGAAAGGTGTTAAGGGAAGAGATGGCAGAGTGCAGTTGCAGCCATGCCAGAGCCCTGGCTTCTGTCCAGGTTCCTAGACTGGCCTGACACCTTCCTTTTGGCCAAAGTGGGCCAGTGATTACTGGGGCACAGTCATGCTTGGCTCTGCTCCCACGACACCTCTACACGTTTGATGCTGGCTTCTGCACTTTGTATTTTGATTGTTGTTCACATGGGCCTTTCCCTCAGACTTGGGGCTGCTTAGCATTAGGCCCTGTCTCGGGAGGATTCTTGGTGTCTTCTCACTGTGGCTGGCATCTAGCAGGTGTCCGTGAATCTCAGTGAATTGTATAATCTCTGAACTTGGGTTTGCACTGCTGTAAATGAAGGTGAAAACCAGTGTTTTTAACATCACAGGGTTCTTAGGAAAATTCAGTTGCATAATGTATTTGGAAGTGCTTTGAAATTGGTAAGGTGTTTTATTTATATAATTAGGAAGGTATTACTAATGAAGCATGGTCCTAAGGCAGCCAACGCTAGTGTTTCATCATCAATTTTATATTTTGATTAAGTAGAGGTAATCAGAAATGGGACTCTGTCCTCTGAACCTACCCCCCACACACACACACACACATCAGGGAGGAGATAAATTTCTAATTCAGAATAATGTAGTGTCAAAAGGGTGGAGCTGCATAGAATCCCACTCTTCTTAGATTCTCCCTTCCATGAATATAAATAGAAGAATTCACATATGAGGTTCCTGAAAGCACACCAGAATGTCTGGATGGAAGTGAGATTAGAAGTATAACCTTGATTTTTTTTTTTTTTTTTTTAAAGGAATTAATTCCCAAACATTTGTGCTTAACTTACTGTAACAAATGTAACAAAACACCTAGGCAACACATCACCTTCGGGCTGTTGCTGCTGAACTATTTTAAAAGCGAGGACCATTGCCTCGGCTTTTCTGTTTGTTTTGGTGGCTGACTGTGCCTTAGAAAGGAAATTCCTACACAATAGGCTCCTTTTGCCCCACTCCTGTTTCTTTATTCTGGTTAATAGGTCTTTTCCATAGCTCTTAGCTTTAGTCTGTTTCTTGGTTTCTTCGTTCTGATAATGCAGGCCGCAGCCTGAAGGGAGGCAAATGATAAGAGGGAAAAGCTCAATTTGCAAGAGCAGAGGAAGGGGCTTTCAAAAGCTTCATGTCAATAAATATTTGTTGTGCTCTTTGAATATTTTGTGGTATGTAAAACTGCATGTTCTCATGTCCAAATCCTATTTGCCTGTCAAAGCCCAGCCTGGATGCCCTCATCACTTCTAATGTGACTCCTTGCTCAGAGCTCCCGTTGCACTTGGTCCCACTGCTTCTGTGACTGCACGTTTGTTGTCGGTGTAGCTGTGTGTTTATGCCTATTCTGTTAGCTCAGCAGTGGGCCCGGGCCTGCTGGGCGCTAGCTAAGGCTCTGGCCATCAGAGGTCATGCAAACCATTGATGGTAAAATCCTGCACAGTGTTTTACTGAGAAAGTAATGCATGTGTGCCTGGCAGAGAAATGAAACGGCTCAGAGAAAATACAGGAAGACTGAGTCTCCTCCTTGCCTCTGGTCCCTGGTACCTGCTTGTTGTGTTTCCTTCCAGAGATAACCTGTGACATCGCTTCCCACAGTGTCGTTCCCTGGCCCCTGGGTGTCCCTGAGACCCTTCCTGGGAGCCTGTGAGGGCAAGATTATTTCATAATAATATGAAATAATTTCATAATAAAATTATTTCATAATAAAATGTTATTTGGCTTTTAACTTGTTGACATTCGCACTGACGGTGCAAAAAGCCAGAATGAAGAAAACTATTGGCACTTTAGCACGAATTAAAGCTGGGGCACCAATTCGTATTAATACTCATTGTATTCTTCACCATTTCACATTTGCTGTTTAAAAAAAAAAAAGCCACTTTCCTTTAAAAATATCCGTAATGAAGCAGTAAAAATTCTCTTAAACCTCATCTAAGTAAGTGATGAAATGGGAAGGAAGGACAGATCCTCCACGGGGTAACGAGGGAGGTGAGCCGTGTCTGTCTTGAAGAAAGGCACTTCCATGATTATTTGAGTTCCAGATGAACTAGCTGCTTTTTTGTCAAATAGCCTTTTTACTTGAAGGAATCTGTGGCAGACAAACTAGTTATTTAGGCTTGGGTATTTGGTAGACACTTTCTTGAAAATGAATAAAGGAGAATAGCTGACAGAATTTATGGCCAGTGATAATATTTGAGCCTTCAAGCAAATATTAAAATTTTGAAAAACTTACCTGCTACTGTGGGCATTCTAATACATAAGACTTTTCTGATGAGATCAGTGGCAGTATTAATGACTATGAGTTTTTGATGTTTTATAATGAAATGTGTTAACATTTGGAGGATCTGCATTACTCTGTAAAGCCGTATTTTCCAGATGACCAACATCTACCATGTCACAAAATTGTGCGTGGGTAAAAGATCCATTTACAAGGTAGACCAGCAGATGCTAATGTGACAGAGAGAGCTTCTTGATGTGATGTCAGATTCTGTACTGAAAGGAGAATGTCCTCAGTGATCGGAAAAGGCTACTGAAATATTCCTCTTTTCCAATCACATGTCCGCAGGAGACTTCAGCCAAAACTTTGCAACAGACTGAATGCAGAAGCTGATGTGAGAGTCCAGCTGTCTTCTCTTAAGCAAGACATTAAAGAGATTTGCAAAGCTGTGAAACAGTACCTCTCCCTCCTAGATGTTTTATTTTTTTGGAAATCTAGTTATTGTTTATAAAACAATATTTATCTTAATGTCTAGTAGGTTTATTATAAACATTTTAAGTAAATTAAATATTTTTAAAATTTCACAGTTTTAGATTATAATATGGTAAATGTGATAGATATAACCCACAAAAACAAAAGCTCTTACGGGTCCTCATTAACTTTTAAGGATATAAAGGGGTCCTGAGCCCCAAAGTTTAAGAACTACTGGCCCGTGCTTCTTTAGTAGAACTTTTAATGATACACCTAGATGTATTTTTTTATACTTACTGTGATTTTTTTTTGCTGTGTCCTGGTACAATAAAGATTTTTCTTCATATATACAAGGACAATCAGATGTTTCAATTTATAAAACATATGTTTGAAAATCTTTAAAAATAGTACTTACAGACTGATAATCTTGCTTATTTGTTCCCCTTGAGCCAAAGTTATTAAGAGACTCAAATGTTCTTAGGTGATGAAGAAATTGTTATTCATTATACAGAGATACTCCCCTTAGAGTTTTTTTTTTTCTTTTCTTTTCTTTTGATTTATGTTTTTTTAAGAATATTAATGCCATGATTTCAATTTTAATGTCCTAAAACTTTGCACCTGCTCTTCATTGCCAACTCTTCTATACCTTTTGAATTCCTGCCCTGTTGTTTGTTTGTTTTGAAGTACTGGGGGGCCAGGGATTGAACCGGGGACCTCGTATGTGGGAAGCCGGCGCTCAACCATTGAGCCACATTGGCTTCCCTGACTTGTTTTTCTTCATTTGTTTGTTTTTAGGAGGCACTGGGAATCGATACCAAGACCTCCCATGTGGGAAGCAGGCGCTCAACTGCTTGAGCCACATTTGCTCCCCTGCCCTCGTTTTAAGACTTAAGTTTAAACTTTACTTTCTCTTTGAAACCCAGCCTTCCACTAAGATACCCTACTTTTCAGTGTTAGATACTTGCTGCTTTGCATCTCTTTGGCACTCATATCACTCCTGTAGGATTTATTACAATAGCATAGTTGTTTGTTTGCTTGTCTTTTCTCTCACTTCACTGGGAGCACTTCAAGAGGAAGGTTTTTGTCAGTCTGTCTGTTTGAGCCCACCACCTCCTCTGTGGCATCGTCATGGCTCTGTCTGGGAGATGAACAGTATGAACATGGGTGGGTAAGCAGTTGCAGTGAAACACTTTGCAATGTAAAACAGAGGGAGGGGGACACAGAAAGGGCAGTGTGGGGTTCCAGACCAGCTCCCCACAAGGGGCTTCTGATCCAAGTCCATACCCCAAGGGCACTCTGGGCAGGGTGGGACAGGACCATGCAGTGCAGACTGGGGAGGAGGGACACGAAGGACCAGTCACAACAGGGGCTGCTGCTGAGCATGAGTTTATTGACTTTGGGCCTCACACTTGCTGCTGCTGGATGCAGTTGATCAGCCCGTTGGTGGAAGAATTATGAGAAGTCACTGGGCTGCTGCTGTCAAGCTCAGGCTCGGTTTTCTTAGCCAGCTGCTTCCCCAGCTCCACTCCCCCTGGTCAAAGCTGTTGATGTCCCAGGCGATGCCCTGAACAAAGATCTTGTGCTCGTACGTGGCAATCAATCAAGGTTCCAAGAATGAATGGCATGAGCTTGGTAAACACAGTGGGGTTGGTTGGGCGATTTCCTTCAAAGACTTTGTGTGGCAACAGCTTCTCAAAGTCCTCCACACTCTTTCCTGCATCCTGTAGCTCCTTCCAGGCCTCATCAATTGTTTTGCCCTTCATGAGGACCTCTGTCTGGGCCAAGAAGTTGGTCAGGATGATCTTCTGATGCAGGCCCTTCCATATTGAGCGCTGGGTCTGGACTGGGATGAGGAAGTCACAGGGAATCACCTGGTGCCTGGTGAATGAGCTGGTAGAAGGCATGCTGGCCGTTGCTCCCTGGCTCCCCCACACGTGGGGGCCTGTCTGGTGGCCCACGCCACCATGTCCCCCTGCTGGAAGTAGGCAGCAAAACGAGGTAGGTACTGGCCATAGGGCTGCGTGGCCTGCGTCTCACACCCAAAGCGGTTTATGTACCAGACACTCAGCAAAGCCAGCGTGATGGGGATGTTCTTCTCCAGGGGTGCCGTGTGGAAGAGCTGGTCCATCCAGTGGAACCCCTGAGAGCAGCTGTTCAAAGTTGTCAAAACCCACGTGCAGGGCAACGAAGAGTCCAGTGGTTGACCATAAGGGTTTCCATCCTCCAACCCAGTCCCAGAACTGGGACATATTTTGAGGATCAATCCCAAACTCCTTTACTTTGACTGTGTTGGTAGACAGGACAACAAAGTACTTTTACTGCAGAAGGGTCCGTGGCTGGCACGAGAAGCCATTCCTTGGCTGTCTCTGCACACGTGATGATCTCCGGGGTGGTGAAGGTCTTGGAGGCCGTGATGAACAGGGTAGAGCCAGGGTTTTGGCAGTGTGGGTCCCTTCAGTGTTGGCGACAAAGCAGACCCGGGGGCTTCCTGAGAGCACAGCTTACGGGCCTCCGTCACCGTGAGAGGTCCCGGGTCGGCGCCGCCGATGCTGGTAGTGGTGATGCCTGTGATGCCCCTCCACTCACTGCTTTGGGCATGCTGACAGAGAGACTTCATCTTTTCCGATGCCCTGCTGACCTCTGGCATCACGCCCTTGCTGTCCACTAGAACGGGCACGTTTGGTTCCGCAGGGCAGTGTGCAGCCCTGCCCAGTTCTCAGTGAAGTTGATCTTCTCACCATTGAACACACGCTCCTGGGCAGCCTCCACAGCCCTGGACCTGGCCAGCTCTACCAGCATCTGCGTCACAGCCTCCGTCACCACGCTCTTGGAGCAATCACCAGAATCTGCCCCTGGTTGGTGCTGAGGGTCAAGCTGAAGCCGCTGAAGTGCCGAAAAGGCGGCACAGGTTGAGCTTGGAGCCATGCTCAGTGCCACTGTGGCAGCTTCTGGAACTGCAGGTTCCAGGTGAGCACAGCCAGGGCTGGGCCAGGTGGGAACACTGACTAGCAAGTGCGTGGAGGAGGAAGGAGGAGTGGCGTGGTGCGCAGCCAGACTTTTTTTTTTTTTTTTGATTTTTTTGTTAAGAGAAGTTGTAGGTTTGCAGGAGTATCATGCATAAAATGTGGGGTTCCCATATGCCACTCTATTATTAACACCTTACGTTAGTGTGGCACATTTGTTATAATTCATGAAAGAACATCTTTACAATTGTACTGTTAACATAGTCCACTGTTTGCAGTAGGGTTCATTATGCTGTTCAGTCCTTTTTTTTTTTAATCTTATTCTAGTAACATACATATGACCTAAAATTTCCACATTTTAACCCACATTCACGTATATGGATCAGAGCTGTCGATTACATTCGCAGTGTTGTGTTCTATTTCATATCAGTGTTGTCAAGTCTTACCCGTGTTGCAGCAGGTGTCAGCTCTCCATTGTGCGTATAAACCACGTTCTGTTTATCCGTTCATCAGTCGTGGACACTCGGGCTGCCTCATCTTTTGGAATTGTGAGCATCGGTATGCTCTAACCCCTGCTTTCAGCTCTTTTGGGTTTATACCTAGTAATGGGATTGTTGGGTCATATGGTAATTCTACGTTTAACTTTCTGAGGAACCACCAAACTGTGTTCACAGAGATTGCACCATTTTAAATTCCCACCAACAGTGAGCATTTCCATTCCATTTGGGAGAAACTGGAAGGAGAACAGGGGCATGGGTCCTAAACTGTGGTTGTTTTGAACCACTTGTTGGCGGAAGGGGAACGCTGAGCGGCAACCAGCGTTCGGGGGCCCAGACGGCGTGGAGGGCGCATGGAGGAAAGACCACCGCGGAGACGAGGTAAGTACGCAGGTCTAATTTATTACAGGAAGGTTTGTTGCTTATATAGGTTCTGATAAGGGAAGTGAGTTAAGGACATGATTGGAGGAAGAGGGGTGACATACATAGTAACTGGCAAAAAAGAAGATTTTTAGAAAAGGTTATGATTGGACATTGAGGATTGACTGAAAGAAGTCTTTTCAGGTTCATGTCGAGAGTCACGTAGCACTTGGCAGCCATTTTAGCTGTTTGGGGGCACCATTTTAGGTGTTCCTACCACACTAAACAGTTCTGAAACCCTGAGGGCATGCTTAATTAGATTTCGATGGTTTGTCCTGCAGTCTGATGTGGCTGCAGCCCCACCTCTTCCCCGCACTTGCCCAGCAGCCTTGCTATTCTGGTACCCTGGGGTCTTTACCCTCTCCAGGCATTGGGGTGGCAGCCAGACTCTCTCAATTTCCAGGGAGCAGTGGGTGGTGGCCAGACTCTCCGCAGGTCCCTGTGCACAGGCTCTGCCCTCTCTGAGCAGTGGGTGGCAGCACCCTTCCTGAATTGCGGGGTGGAAGGCCCACCCTCTTCCAGCACTCTCCTTTCCACACACATGGCTGGGCCCACTCTCTCAGCCTGAGAGGTCCTTGGTCAGACCTCAGCTTCCATGGTTTTGCCCTTGAAGTGATTTTTCGGCCAGTCTGTCCCTTTTCTTTGCCTTGTAGTTCAGGCTGGCAGTGGTTCCATTCATACAAATCTTCTGAAACTGTCGGTTTTGCATGTAGTACACAGGGGTCCAAACCATCAGACAAAATAGTTTTCCATCACTCATTCCTGGATAATTGCATTTTCAATCCTGACTTCCATAGAAATTGCTGATTGGTTCCATGTTCACTTAAACCCTCACATGGAGCACTATTCTCTGGGGACTCGCTTTTCTGGAAGCTCAGGATTTTCCAGACCATCTGTATTAGGGCTTTCTAGGGAAGCAGAACTGACAGGAATGATATCTGTAAATAGTTTGAGATTCCATAGAATTGTCTCATATAACAGTGGGGATGCACAAGTCCAAGTTCCATAGTGCAGGCAGCAAGGGATTCCCACGAAGGTCCTTGAGTTCCCCAGGAAATGCTGGCTTTCTGAAGTAGAGATGGGAATTCTCTCTCTGAATGCTGAAATCACTTCCCCTTTTAAGGCCTTCAACTGACTGGATGAGCCGTCACTCACTGCTGACAGCAGTCTCCTCGGCTGATTGTAGATGTCACCAGCCATCTATGCAGTCAGCTCGGTGATGACTAAAGTCCATGAAATGCCCTCGTATCACAACTAGCCCAGTGCTTGCTTGGCCAGAAAACTGGGCACCATTGCCTGGCCGAGTGGACACATTAGCCTGACCATCTCACCATCCATTTCTCATTTCTTTGTGTCTGGGAGTTCCGTTCTCAGCTCATCCCTTTCCTCTTGCATTTTACTATAAGTTGCAAGGGGAAACCAGACTATACTTTCTACATTTCATTTGGAAATCTCCTCTGCCAAATATCCAACTTCATTCCTTTCAAGTTCTGTCTTCCATCTGACATCAGAACTCAATTTTGCCAAGTTTTCTGCCACTTAAAACAAGGTTTGTCTTTCCTCTAGTTTCCGATAGCACATTAATCATTTTCTTCTAAGGTCTCGTTGAAAGTACCTTTAGCATCCGTATTTTTACCAACATTCTCTTCAAAGCAACCTAGGCCTTTTCTATCAAGCGCTTCACAATTCCTCCAGCTCAGTTCTAAAGCCATTTCTACATTTCTTGTATTTGCAATAGTGACACTCCACTCTCCTGGTACCAAAAGCTGTTTTAGTTTCCTAGGCTGCTAAAGCAAATACCATGAAATGGGGTTGGGTTAAACAGTGGGAATTTATTTGCTCGCAGTTTGGAGGCAGGGAAAATACCCACATCAAGGCATCATCAGGGCAACGCTTTTTTCCCCAAGACTGGCTGCCAGCAATGCTGGCTCCTGTCACATGGCAGGGCACATGGCAGCGTCTGCTGGTGTCTCCCTTCTCTTTGGGTTTTGTTGATTTTAGCTTCTTGCTTCTGTGGTTTTTTCCCCCTGTCTGAATTTCATTCTTTTATAATGGACTGCAGTAAAATGGGATTAAGATTCAGCCTGATGGGAAGCGGCTGTGGCTCAGTGGCTGGGCTCCCGTTTACCATATGGGAGGCCCCGGGTTCGATTCCCAGGGCCTCCTGGTGAAGGCGAGCCAGCCTGTGCGGCGAGCTGATACAGCAAGACGACACAACAAAGGGAGACAGGCAGACACAGAAAGACGCCCTGCAAATGGACACAGCACAAGCAGCAAGGGCGGGGTAAATAAATAAAAATAAATCTTTAAAAAAAAAAAAGGATTCAGCCTGATTAAGGCAGGACACACCTTAACTGAAGTAACCATAAAAAGATTACTTAGAATAGGTTCACACACACAGGGATGGATCAGATGTGAGGACAATGGCTCTATTCAGTTGCTTCAGGCAAAAAAAATCACATTTTTGGGACATCATGGGCATTAAACGGAGTTGGTGTGTTTCACGTTTCAGCGCTATTTGGGGACCTTTACCATCTAAACATTCATTTGAGATGGAATCATAAGAAGGACTATTTCTAAGGAAATGAGAACTTGATTTTAAAAATACCCTGGAAAATGGACTGCTCTGCTTTTAAATAAGGGTTTATCTGTTTTAGTTTAGTGTAGCAATATTTAGTTTTCATTTCAGTTTGCCTTAATAACTAATTTTCATCTATTCCAGAGGAAACATAACTTTTAAATAGATACCGCTTTAAAAATGTGTGCCTTAAAGTTGTGCACACGTTGACATTTTTTTAGCAGAATTGTACAGTCGTATCCTGGAGCCTCCGAGGATAGTTTCTGCGGTGCCGAGTGTGCTGGGAGTTGGGGCGGCTCCGGCATCTGCTAGTGGTCGGGGGGGAAGGGGAGAGACCCCCAAGGGTGGCCTGGGTCACATCCAGGGCTGAGGTAAGCTCCTGGCTTCAGGTGGGTTGATGGCAACAGGAGGGCTCAGTAAAAACAAAACAAAACAAAAAAACACCAGTCCTGTGCGGTTTTGCAGAACCTACTCAGATAAAAGGCGCGTTAAACACAGTAAAATAGTTGCCTGTGGTTGTGGATGTGGGTAATAAGAGTAAGGTGGGGATTAAAGGAATAAATGAATAGGATGGATAGAATACCAGGTGAAAGCTTCCGTGGGGTGAGGGACTGACTAAGTTATGTCTATGTCAGAGGCTCTGCACTGAGGCAGGACTTCTTCACTTCCAAGGAGGGGTTTGTGATACTCGGCACTGCTGGGCCACGGGGCCAGGACTTCTGTGGCCTCAGTCCCTTCCGTGGCATGACTTCCCAATACCTGCCCAGTGGCTTTTGGAGAGAGTTAAATGAGGTGTCAGCCATGCAAAGGTTTTAGTCTTGACACAACAAATCCTGTAGTCAAGAATTTAGTTAAAGGAAATACTTGATTGAGCTCTCAATAAATAACTATTTTCACAAAAACATTTTATTGCCTTTTTTCCATAATAGCAGGCAGCTTTGAATCAAGGCTTCTTGCCTTATGTTTTGATTCCTATTGTCAGTACAGCTTTGTTTGTTTATCTGGGTGGAGTAGGGGAGGCAGTGCTTCCTAAGCACTAAAAGTTTTTTACTGAAAATCCTTTACCTAGAGAACAAACTAGTAGCATGAATGAATTACATGTTGCTAGTATGATGTCTTCAAAATATCAAAAGACCACTACTATTAGCACTTCCATTTCTGTCTAGGATAATAAATAGTGTTCTTAGATTGAGAAATGTTTCAATGAAGACCTGGTGGTTTAACTCATTTTTTAGCTGTTCTTCCTCGTTATATTTTACAAAAACAGCAGTCATTTTTCTGAATCCTCCTGCAGAGATACCCTTCTAACTGCGAGGGCTCCTTTCCCAGGGGCCCCTTAAACCAGCGCTTCTGCAGCTGGATTGTGCACAGGAATCACGTGGAATCTTGGTAATTCAAATTTAGATTCTCTTGGTCTGGGGCCTGGTCTCAGAGTCTGCATTTCTGACAAGGTCGCACAGAATTATGATCACAATTTTTTAAAAATTTAAGTATAATTTACATACAGTGATATTTAGCTTTTTGGTGTACAATTCTATGAGTGTTTGACAAACTCATGTAGTCTTGTAACCACTACCACAATCATAACATAAAAATAGTTTGATCACCCCATAATTCCCTCTGTCCCCTTGATAGTCAGCCTCTTCCCTTACTCTCGGCTCTCTGTGTCTATAGTTTTGTCTTTTCCAGAATGTCATATAAAGTCTTAGCTTCTTTGACTTAGCATAATGCTTAGGAGATCTGTCCAAATTGTTGTATCAGTAGTTCATTCTTTTTATGACTGAATAGTATTCTATTGTATAGATGTATTATAGTTTATCCAATTACTAGTTGAAGGACATTAGCATTGGTTCCAGTTTCTTGCAATTATGAACTGATTTTATTTTTATTAGAGAAGTTGTGAGTTTACAAAACAATCTTGCATAGCACACAAGATTTCCATGCATAGTCCCGCCGCCAACATCTTACATTCTTGTGGAACCTTTGTTACAAATGCTGAAAGAACATTGTCAAAATATTACTGCTAGCTATAATCTAGATCTTATATCTGGAGTATTTCCCCCACAAACCACACTATCATTATACTCATGTTTCAGCACTGTGCATCTGCTATGGTTCACGAGAGAACGTCCTCATAATTGTACTGTTAACCGCAGCCTGTCACCTGCCGCGTGGTTCACTGTGTTGTGCAGTCCTATGCCTTGAATGGTCCACCCAAAGTATATGCTCAGTGGCTCTCATTTTCATCACAGAATTGCCATTTTCATCACATCATCAGCCAATTTTAGAACCTTTTCATTACTGCAAAAGGAAAAATCCCATACCCCCTCTTACCCTTTTTTGCTGACCCTTACGATTGATACAGTATCTTTTTTGCCATTGCTGCAAAAATATTACTACTAACTGTAGTCCATAAATTACCTTACTTGTATTTTTTCCATTTATCTTTTTTTTTTTTTTTGAGGTACTGGGGATTGAGCACTGAGCCACATCTGCTCTCCTGAGTTTTTTTGTTTGTTTGCTTGCTTGTTGTTTGTTTTTTGTTTTGTTTTGTTTTTAGGAGGCACCAGGGCTTTCTAACCCCGGACTTCCCAGGTGGGAAGCAGTTGCTCAACCTCTTCAGCCACATCCGCTCCCCATCACCATATTTTTTAACACTATGTAATAGAAGAGCCTGCTTGTATTTACACTATTGACTACAATCCTCACCCACCACCAAAATCACTATGTTACGCAGTCCCTAGATCATCCTCTAGCTTCCTTTCATTTGATATTCATGCCTCTAGACTATCCTTTTCAATCACAATCACATTTATAGATCAGCAGTGTTAGTTATATTCACTGTAATGTGTAACGATCGACTCCTATCAACTCCCACATTTACAGTCGACCTCATTAAAAATTCTACGCACATTAAGCATCAGCTCCCCCCCCCAACCCATTTTGTATCTCCTAGTAACCTATAATCTAGAGTTTACTTAGAACTAATACTCATCGTATTAGTTCACATTAGTGAGACCACATAATATTTGTCCTTTTGTGTCTGACTTATTTCATCCAAAATAGTATCATCAAGGTTCATCCATGTTGTTATGTGCATCCCAAGCTATTTCTTCTTGCAGCTGAACAGTATTCCATCATGCGCATACGCCGCATCTTGCTTACCCATCCATCAGCTGATGGGCACGTGAGCTGGTTCCATCTTTCAGCAGTTGAGAATAATGCTGCTGTGAGCATCGGTGTGCACTTGTCAGTCTGTGTCCCTGACTTCAGTTCTTCTGAATAGATTCCTAGTAGCAGGATTGTTGTATCATTTGGCAGTTCTATATTTAGCTTCCCGAGGGACCGCCAAACTGTCTTCCACAGAGGCTGCGCCATGCTGCATTCCCACCAGAGGTGAAGGAGTGTTCCTATTTCTTCACATGCTTTCCAGCTCTTGTAGTTTTCTGTTTTTGCTTTGTTTTTTAATACTGGCTATTCTTCAAAGCGTGAAGTGATATCTCATTGTAGTTTTGATCTGCATTTCCCTAATAGCTAATGATGTTGAGCATCTTATGTACTTTTGGCCATTTGTTTTTCCTCTTTGGAAAAATGTCTATTGAAGTCTTTTGACCATTTTGTAATTGGGTTGCTTGTTTTTATCATTGACTTGTGTGATCTCTTTATATAACCCTTACCAAATATGTGGTTTCTAAATATTCCTCCCATTGGGTAGGCTGCCTTTTCACCTTCTTGACATAGTCATTTGAAGCACCAAAGTGTTTAATTTTGAGGCGATCCCATTTATTTATTTTTTCTTCAGTAGCTTGTGCCTTGGGCGTAAGGTTTAATAAACCGCCACCTACCACAAGATCTTGAAGATATTTCCCTCTGGGACTTTTATGATTCTAGCTTTTATATTTAGATTCTTGATCCATTTTGAGTTAATTTTTGTAAAAGCATGAAATAGGGGTCCTTTTTCTTTCTTTTGGTTATAGATATCCAGTTCTCCCAGCACTCATTAGTTGACTAGACTGTTCTGAACCAGCTGGGTGAGTTTGACAACCTTGTCAAAAATCACTTGACCATAGATTTAAGGGTCTATTTCTGAACTCAAAATTCGATTCCATTGATCAATATGTCTATCTTTATGCTAGTACGATGCTTTTTTTTTTTTTTAAACCACTGTAGCTAAGTAATATGCTTTGAAGTTACGAAGAGAGTCCTCCAACTTCGTTCTTCTTTTTAAATAAATTTTTGGCTATTTGGGTTCCCTTAACCTTCTAAATAAATTTAATAATTGGCTTTTCTATTTCTACAAAAAAAAAAAAAAGGTTCTTGAAATCTTTATTGGGATTGCATTAAATCTGTAAATCATTTTTGGGTAGAATTCACATCTTAATGATATTTTAGTCTTCAGGTCAGTTAACACAGCATGTCCTTCCATTTGTTAAGGTCGTCTTTGATTTCTTTTAACAATGTTTTGTAGTTTTCCGAATACAGGTCCTTTATGTCCTTGATTAAGTTTATTCCTAAATATTTGACTCTTTTGGTCGCTATTATAAATGGAATTTTTTTCTGACTTCCTCCTCAGATTGCGCATCAATAGCGTGTAGGAATGCTACTGAAACACTACTGATTTTTGCATATTAATCTTGCAGCCCACCAATTTGCTGAACTCATTTATTAGTTCTAATAGCTTTGTTGTGGGTTTTTTGGGATTTTCTAGGTATGAGATCATATCATCAGCAAATAGCAAGATTTTTACTTCTTCCTTTCCTATTTGGGTGTCTTTTATTTCTTTTTCTTACCTAATTGCTCTAGCTAGAAATTCCTATCTTTTGGAGAGTTTTTTATCAAAAAAAGAATGCTGTATTTTGTCAAATGCCTTTTTTGAGTCAATCAAGATGATTATGTGATATTTCTTCTTCAGTTTATTAATGTGGTGTATTACTCTGATTGATTTTCTTGTGTTGAACCACCCTTGCATACCTGGGGTAAACCTCCTTCATCATTTTTCTGAGTATATCAAGGAACTGTATAAACTGACAGCTTTATGCCAAACTGAGAAGAATACATCAGACAAAAGAATGACTCAGACAAGTCCAGCTTGGAGAGTAGATGAGTGTACTAGGGGCATACGTAGGGGGGTCCTTGTCCTTGGTGGCAGTAGGAGAGATGACAGTTCCAAGAGTACTCGGCGGCTCTTTTATTGTGGTGGTTGTGTGCAAGTGAGGCATAAGCATAACTCTTAAGAGAATGCAGCACTTTACCGAAGATGAAAAGTATATGTTTCATGATGTTTATCAAGGAATGCAGGGGTGTGTGTGACTTCTACAGAATGCTTCTTTTTTCCCCCTTTTTTACAAGTTTTATGGTAGATGATATTTAAAAACAGCTTACATTTTTAGTGTGCTTTATGTTCAGTAACGGTAAATTTAAAACTCAAATAAGTTTAAAAATTTATGTTTCACTTGGCTATTGAAATTTCAATTATCTACTACTTTACTTAATCAAGTTATATGTGAGGTAAGTTCCAGCTAAAAAAAAATAATTCACCACAAAATTAAAGTTTGTATACAAGAATGATTTGTATACAAAATTGTAATGCCTTCCTCATATTCTGAGTTTACAACTTTATAAGTTAACTATTGTGTATCCAAGAAAAGTTTACTATATATTTAAAAGCAAATACATTTTTGCAATTTATAATCAAATTATGTTAGGAAATATAGGGCAAAAAACTTGGCAAAATTTGTTTTTGGTAGCTGATGATGCAATAATGAATCCAAATAGAATATATGATCAGTGTTTAAAGCTTCTAACTTCTAAACAAACACACACACTTACATATCTGAAAAATATTTTGGTACCAAATTGTGAAGAATAAATGTTTTGCTGTAAATAAAGAGGACAAATTTCCAATCATAGCTTGATAGCCAGCTAACAGTTTTTAAAAATATGTATAGCCAATTAACGGTTTTCTAAAACATGTATATATGTTTGCACCAAAAGATCCCTGCTAAAAATCAACTGTATTTAAATGGGTCTTACTGAAGGAGGATGTTCATGATACTAGAAATCTTTTTAAAAGTGAGTACAGGGAAGGAGATGTGGCTCAACCATCTGGGCGCCCGCCTTCCACATGGCAGGTCCTGGGTTAGGGTCCTGGCGCCTCCTAAAAGACGATGCGCAGACGCTGCAACCCACTGCACAAGCTAGATGCTACGCCCTGCCGCAACGAGCTAGACACCTCCCCACTGCAAGCAGATGTCACGGCTAGAAGACGCCACCGCCTGTGGGGAGCAGATGTGGCTCGGTCCGCTGGGCACGCACCTCTCGTGGGAGGTCCCAGGTTCGGTTCCTGGTGCCTCCTGGAGAAGGCGAGCAAACGATGAGCAGACAGACAAGAAGCATCTGGGGCGGGGGGGGATAAATAAAAATAATTAGGTAAATAAATCTTTTTTTAAAAAATGAGTACAGTAGGGCCACAACAATAACATTACTATTGATAAAAATTACCCGAAGGGATTATTGCTGTACTTTTCCCCATAAATACTATCAAATTTTGTTCAAATTGTACAACTCCAAATTGCTTTTCTTAGTGAATTTCATTATATTTCACATATCTCTAAAGCTTTTAATTCAGCAGAGAATGAATCTTAAAATCTGTTCTGTAGGTATTCAAGGTATTTAAATGTGTAGCTTCACATTATACTACCATGTTTTACCCTTCTTGTTTTCCAAATACACAAAAACAATATACATTTTTCCTCAAAAATGAAATAAGATGTCCGCATTAAAAAAATAAAGCCTACAAAAAGTTTCAGAGCTAAAAAAGGTTACTCATACGGCCACAAAGTGATCTCCTACTAGTCCAAAGTCCAAAACATTTAAATGAAGTCCATTTACATATGCCTTGTTTTCTTTTCAGTGGAATACTATATTTATTGAGGTGAAATCACATTATTTTAGTTCTTGGCTATGTTGCATAAAAAAATTTAAAATTAGTGAAAAGAAAAGCATATACCCAGCTGTGGACGCAGGTGACCTCCAGACAAAGAAGAGCCCAGAATGCTGCTTGAACTACCATCAACGAAGCCGATGTATTGTTTACCCAAGTAGGGAAAGGCCAGATAGTTACAGTTTTACTGACTTACTCTCAGGCATTTGTTTCCCGCAGCATGTCTTATGACTACCTGAGTCTAACTTACAGTTTAATTTAAGGAAAGAACAATAAGAGTTGGGAATGCTAAGTTATCTATGCCACAGTCGTTCTTTCAGTGTGCTTTTCAATTTGATTAGCAAGTATTTTATTTAGGATTCTTGCATCTATATTCATCAGAAAAATTGGCCTGTCATCATTTTCTTTCCTTTTCTTTTTTTTTCCTTTTCCTTTCTTTTCTCTTCTTTTTTTTTTTTTTTTTTTTTTTTGAGGTACCAGGGCCGGGGATTTAACCTGGGACCTCATATGTGGGAAGGCGGTGCTCAACCACTGAGCCACATCAGCTCTCCTGAGTTGGTTTTTTCATTTGTTTGCTTGTTGTTTCTTGTTTTTAGGAGGCACTGGGGGGAACTGAACTCAGAACCTCCAATGTTGAAAGCAGCTGCTCAACTGCTTGAGCCACATCTACTCCCATTTTCTTTTTTCTTAGTATCTTTGTCTGGCTTTGGTATTAGGGTGATGTTGGCTTCGTAGAATGAGTTGGGTAGTGTTCCCTTCTGTTCAGTTTTTTGGAAGAGTTTGAGCAAAATTGGTCTTGAATCGTCTTTGAATGATTGGTAGAATTCACCTATGAAGACATCTGGTCCTGGGCTTTTCATTTTTGGGAGGTTTTTGTAGACTGTTTCAGTCTCTTTACTTGTATTGGTTTATTGAGGTCTTCTGTTTCTTCTAGGATCAATGTACATTTTTCCTGTGTTTCTAGGAATTTGTCCATCTCATCTACGTTGTCTAGTTTGGTGCTGTATAGTTGTTCATTGTATCATGTTATCTCTTTTATCTCTGTTGGGTCAGTTGTTTCCCCCCCCCCCCCCTCTTTTTATTTGTTTTTTCTCTCTCTCTTTTTTTTTTTTTTTTTTTTTTTGTCATTCTAGCTAATGGTTTGTCGATTTTGTTGATCTTCTTGAAGAACCAACTTTGGGTTTTGTTTGATTCTCCCTTGTTTTGTTGTCATTGTTGTTTTCCAATTCATTTATTTCTGCTCTAATTTTTGTTATTTCTTTCCTTCTGCTGGGTTTTGGATTAGTTTGTTGTTCTTTTTTTAGTTCCTCCAGGTGTGCAATTAGGTCTTTGCTTTTGGCTCTTTCTTCTTTTTTAATGTAAGCATTGAGAGCTATAAATTTCCCTCTCAGCACTGCCTTTCCTGCATCCCATAGGTTTTGATATGTTGTGTTCTTAGTTTCATTCTTCTTGAGATATTTACTGATTTCTCTTACAATTTATTCTTTGGCCCACTGATTGAGTGCTTAATCTTCATATATTTGTGAATTTTCCCTTTTTCTCCTATTATTGATTTCCAGCTTCATTCCATTATGATTAGAGAAAGTGCTTTGTATAATTTTTATCTTTTTTTAATTTGTTGAGATCTGTTTTGGGATCAAACACATGATCTGTCCTGGAGAAATAGCCACAAGCACTCAAGAACAATGTATTTCCTTCTGTTTTGGGATGCAGAGTTCTGTCTTTTAGGTTTAGTTCATTTATCATATTTTTCAAGCTCTTTGTTTCCTTTTTGATCCTCTGTCCAGATGTCCTATCCAATGATGAGAGTGGTGTGCCAAAGTTTCCAACTATTATTGTAGAGACATGTGTTTCTCCCTTCAGCTTTGCCAGAGTTTGCATCATGTATTTTGTGGAACTCAGGTTAGGTACATAAGTGTTTATTTTTGTTATTTCTTCTTGGTGAATTGCCTCTTTTATTTTATATTTTATAATTAAAAAATATATTAATATGTAATGACTTTTTCTTATAACAGTTTTGCATTTTAAAACCTTTCACTTTCAACCTGATTATGTCCTTGCATCTAAGGTGCATCTCTTGTAGATAGCATATAAATGGCTCAATTTTTTTAACCATTCTGCCCATCTTTGTCTTTTGATAGGGGCATTCAATCCATTAACATTCAATGGTATTACTGTAAAGGCATTACTTAATCCATTTTATCATTGGGTTTCCATTGTCATATCTTACTATTTGTCTTTTTACCCTTTTAGGTACTGTATTAGTCAGGGTTATCCAGGGAAACAGAACTGACAAGAGATACCTGAAGATAGTATGAGATTTTACAGAAGTGTCTTACACGACTGTGCAGATTTGCACAAGTCCAAATTCCATAGTGCAGGCTGAAGCCAGGGACTCCAATGAAAGGTCCTTGATGAGTTCCCCAGGAGACATAGCTGTCTGAAGTAGAGATGGAAATTATCTCACTGGATGCTGAAATCACGTCTCCTTTTAAGGCCTTGAACTGAGTGGATGAGATGTCACTCGCTGCCGACGGTAGATGTAACCAGCCATCGATGCAGTCAACTCACTGATGATTAAGGTCCATGAAATGTCCTTGTATTACAGTCAGCCCAGTGCTTGCTTGACCAGACACCTGGGCACCATTACCTGGCTGAGCTGAGACATTAGCCGAACCATCACAGCTACCTTATTAATCATCTTCATGTCTACACCTACTCCAAACCTCTCTCCTGGCTTTTCCTTTCAGACTGCAGCACTCCCTTTAGTATCTCCTGTGAGTTCGGTCCCTTGGTGACATGCTCTTTTAGTTTTTATCTCTAAAAACTTTAAATTCACCTTCATATTTGAAGGACAATTTTGCCAAACACTGCCTTCTCACTTCCATAGTTTTGTTTTGTTTTGTTTTTAACATTTATATATTTATTTATCCCCGCCTTGCTGCTTGTGCTCAGTGTGTCCATTTTGCTTTGCATTTTTCTGTGTCTGCTTATCTCCCCCTGCTGGGTCATCTTGCTGCGTCAGCTTGCCACACTGCGCGGGCCGGCCTGCCTTCACCAGGAGGCCCCGGGAATTGAACCTGGGGCCTCCCACATGGTAAATGGGAGCCCAACCAATTGAGCCACAGCCGCTTCCCTCTCACTTCCATAGTTTTTGATGAGAGAGTGGCACATAGTCTTATTGAGCTTCCCTTGTATGTGATGCATTGCTTTTCTCTTGCTGCTTTGATAAGTCTTTATCTCTGGCATTTGACATTCTGAATAGTAGGTGTCTCGGAGTAGGTCTGTTCAGATTTATTCTGTTTGAATTGTGTTGTCCTTCTTGGGTATTGATATTTATGTCTTTCCTAAGGATTGGGAAATGTTCAGCCATTATTTCTTCATATAGTCTTTCTGTCTCTTTTCCATTCTCTTCTCCTTCCAGGACACCCGTAATGCATATCTTTTTGTGTTTCACACTGTCATTCAATTCCCTGAGATCCTGTTGAGTTTTTTTCATTCTTTTCTCTTCCTGCTGCTCTGTCTTTTCAAGTTCAGATGCTCTGTTTTTCAATTCACTTACTTGTTTCTCAGCCCATTCAAATCTGCTGTTACGTGCATCTAAGGTATTTTTAATCCCATCCATTGTGTCTTTCATTCCCATATGGCCTTTTACTTTCTTTACAAGCTTTCTAATTCTTTATGCTCACCCTGTGTCGTCTTAATATCCTTTATCTCTTTAGCCATATTTTTCTTCAACTCTTTGAATTGATTTAGGAGGTGTGGCAGTTTGATATTGTTGATGAATTCCAAAAAGAAATGCTGATTATGTTTGTAAACTGGTCTGTTCCTCTGGGTAGATTAGATTGTATTAGACTCAGAGGTTTCGCTTTTACATTATTAAATCAAGATTAGGGCTTTTATTTGAACACATCATTAGGGTGACTCAGTTTGATTCCCCGCCTACAGCTAGCCTACAGCTAGCCTACAGCTTTATAAACGGATGCTCAATCAAAGACAGAGGAGTAGATAACATGGAGAAGGAGAACACAGAAGCAGATACAAGGGAGTAGAGAGTGCTCCATGGACATGGCCCTGGGAAGAGAGATGAGCCTATAGTCTACAGCTGACCTTGAGGAGAGACCAGAGTAGCTGAGCCTGGAAAAAAACAAGCCCAGGGGAGAGCGACGAGCCTTATGCCCACCTGCAGCTGAGATCAGAAGAGGCTGGGACCACGGAGCCTTAAGAGGAAGAGGAAGGCTGAGCCCTTGCAGACATCGCCCGCCATCTTGCGTCAACATGTGGCAACAGAGTTTGGGCGAGGAAGTACCTCTCATGGTACCTTGAATTGGACTCTTTAGGGCCTGGTCACTGTAAGCTTCTACCCCAAGTAAATACCCTTGATAAAAGCCAACAGAGTTCTGGTACTTTGCTTCGGCACCCCTTTGGCTGACTGGAGATTAGTGTAAATATCATTGATTAGTTGTCTTAAATCCTGTGCTCATCAGGACTTTTTTTAAGCTTTTGTTCCGGTCTTTTTTTTTTTTCTTATTCTTCCCCCCTTGCTGCTTGTGCTCGCTGTCTGCTCTCTGTGTCCATTGCTGCACATTTCCTCCGAGTCTGCTTGTCTCCCTTTGTTGCGTCATCTTGCTGCGCCAGTGCTCCATGGGCGCGGGCCGTCAGCTCCCCGCGGGCGAGCTTGCCCTCACCAGGAGGCCCTGGGAACTGAACTCAGGGCCTCCCACACGGTAGATGGGAGCCCAGTTGCCTGAGCCACATCCTCATCCCTTGTCAGGACTTTTAATTTGCTCCTTTGTCTGGGCCCTATCTTGCTGTAATTTTTTGCTCTTCTATCCATATCGGACGGAGAGTCCCCTGATCCCAGTCTGTCTTCTCTTGTCTTATTCTTTCTTTCTCATCCGCGGCACCGTTTTCACGGACCCAGGTCCTGACCGGCACCTGACCGGCAACAATTGTGATTTTTTGCTGATGGCTAGGCATCTGATTATGTTAGTGAGTTTGCTTTTATGGTCAGTTTTCCTCTTTTGACTAGTGGTTTTGTTTCATAGCTCTTCTTTGATTTTTGGCTCAACGTACTCTAAAACTTTAAAATTGCCCTGTTTAAGTTACCAAAACAGGGCCAGGGACTGCCCAGTGGGGCACAGACCAGATCCAAGGGTGCCTGGTGATAAGGACAGGGGAGAGTCCAAAAAGTCTTGTTCCCCTCACTTTCCCGGCCTGCCAGCAGATGGTGCTCTTGAGCCTTTCCACGGTGGCGATTGTTTCTGAGCTGGTTAGAGCCACAGTTCAGAGCAGGGCCCTGCTGCTTAAACTTGCCAAAGAGAAACCACACCTGGCCCTCCGCCGCACCTTCTCTCTTCCCAGAGAGGAATGTGTCGTTCCCCTCTCCATAGACCACCGCCAGCCACTGGTTTTACCTGGGCTTTTTGCCCCAGGGGTGGGCGATGGGCGCTGTTCCCACCAGCAGGGCCTGGTAAGCCACAGTTTTCTTTTGGGCTCTTCATCTCTGTCTTCACTCCCTGCTGGATGATGCACTCACTTCTCTCCTGGTGTGCAGATGCCCAAAGCAGCTCCTTCGGACAGCATGTGCCCCTTCTCCACTGTTTTTGCAAGAATGCCGTGCCCTGCCTACCATCTTCCTGGAACCAGCAGCAGCCTCATGAATTGTTTTTTAATTAAAATGTTTGGTAACTTTAGAAGAAATTTAATTCTCTTTTTCCATTCTTGCTTTAGGTGATATAACTCAAAAAGGATATGAAAAGAAAAGGGCAAAGCTGCTTGCACGTTATATACCACTTATTCAAGGTAAGACAGCTCGCGCAGTGTTTCCTCACACTTAATGTTGTCTTATGTAGCTTGCACAAAAGTTTGATTTTAGAGTTTAAGCATTGGTTAATGTATCAGGCAGGGTTATCCAAAGAAACAGAACCTATAGGACATGTGTGTTTGTGTGCATAAAGAAATTTATTTTAAGAAATTGGCTTGCCCGATAGTGGGGGCTGGCAAATCTGAGAGCCGTGGGGTAGTTAGGCTGGGTGGGAGTTGCCATGAGAACGATGTTGAAGTTTTGAGTCCAAATTCTGTAGGGAAGCCTATTGTCTGGCAATGATGGTTAGAGTGAAAGCTGACGTCTTGAGTCCAGATCCACAGAGGCGGCGGGCAAAGCTGGGCACGCGGTGCTGCCCTCCAGAACCCTCAGTTCTCTGCTCTTCAGGCCTCCAGCCTCGTTGTGGAGGGTCTTCCTAAAGGCCCCTGATTGCAGCTGCTCACTTCCAGAACATGCCTCCACTGCCGCATCCAGGCCAGGTGTGACCAAACAGCCAGGCCGTCACGGAGCACCTGGAGCTCACCATTCCGGCCAGCAGTGTTCAGCCAAGTTTAGGCTCTGGTATATGGAACCGTTGGGCAGTTTGATGTAGTTATGAATTCCAAAAAATAGATATTGGATCATGCTTGTAAACTGGTCTGTTCATCTGGGCATGATTAAGTTGTGATTAGGGCATTGACTGGGCCATGTCAGTAGGGCGCTCAGCCCACCCCTTGGTGGGTGGGGGAATCAAATATAAAAGGCATGGGAAAGGGCAGAGGAGCAGTTTTGTTGTTGGCGTTTTGATGCTGGAGAGAAGGCCCCGGGATAGAGACGAGCCATTCACCTGGGAGTTCACAGCTGGCCTTGTGGAGAGAAGCAAAGCCGAGAGAGCCTCATAGTCTACAGCTGACCTTGTGGAGGAAACAGAGGAGCTGAGCCCGGAGAGAAACGCAGCCCCGGGAAGAGAGGAACCCAGGAAGCCTGAGCCCTGGCAGACGTCGGCAGCCGTCTTGCTCCAACACGTGGCAATGGACTTTGGTGAGGGAAGAAACTTATGCTTTATGGCCTGGTATCTGTGGACTTCTACCCCAAATAAATACCCTTTATGAAGACCAACCAATCTCTGGTATTTCACATTAGCACCCCTTTGGCTGACTGATACAGAATTTGGTACCGAGGAGTGGGGAAGTGCTTTTGCAATTACCAAACTGTTGGAACGGTTTTATAAATGGGTAAGGGGTATTTTTTGGAGGAATTGTGAAATGCTTGATGGAAAAGGCCTAGATCACTTTGAAGAGACTGCTGATAGTAATATGGACGCTAAAGAGACTTTCTATGATGCCTTAGAAGTAAATGATGAAACTATTATTGGAAACTGGAGGAAAGGTGATCCATGTTTTAAAGTTGCAGAGAACTTAGTAAAATTAACTCCTGGTGTTATATGGAAGACAGAATTTGAAAATGGCAAACCTGAGAATTTAGCTGAAAAACTTTCCAAAGTAAACTTGGAGAATGCAGCTTGGCTTTTCCTTGCAGCTTATAGCAAAATGCTAGTCAAGAGAAATATGCTGAGGACTGAACTTTTGGGCAGAAAGAAAACAGAAACTGATTCTGAAACTTCCATGTTTCTGGAAATCAAGTTCCCAAATGAAAGTGTACCGTTTGAAGACTTAGCTAAACCTGGAACTTGTAAATCAGAATTGAAGATGCAGTTATCTCGGAAAGACTTGTGGAAAGTCTTACTGTCTGATGGCTTGGACCCCTGCTTCCTGCATGCTAAACCAACAAAGTTTTTGAGAGAGCTGTATGAACAAAACCACCGTCAGCTTGGACAAAAGAGGACATGGAAAGGAGAGATTGAAGGAGAATCAGCTTTAAGAAGAAAACCGTGGAAGCAGAGACCTGGACTTAAGACATCTCCTTGGGCCAAGAGAGGAGCCCCACCCATGTGTGCAGAGAGGGTGAGTTTGCCCCTGCCGTTGAAGAGGGTGGATGTCCCCACCCGATGTTCTGGGAGAGTTTTGCCACCCCAGGGTGCAGAGAGGGTGGAGCACATTCTTCAAAGATGAGGGCGGTTAAGGTCAACACCCCATAGGTCTGAGAGGGGTGTACCTGTCCCCCATGGATTAGAGAAGGCCAGGTGGTCAACTCGTTGCTCTGAGAGGGTTGAACCTGTATGTTAAAGGTCAGGGGGAATGTTGTCTTCACCTCACTGTACTAGGGGGGCTAAGACTCTAACCCAAAGATTGGGTAAGGTGTGGCAATCACCCCAACACTCTTGGAGGGTGAGGTCTGGAGCTTGGTTGACACCCAGATGCTTGATGAGGGTGGAAGCAAGAAAATGGCTGTTGAGCAAGACTGTGGAAAGGGTGGGTCCCCATGTGGCCCCAAGGAAGAGAAACCATCGTCTTAAAAATGACTCTCAGACTTTGAAATCGATTGGAGGATGCCCTGCAGGTTTACAGAAATGTAGAGGACCCATGACTCATGTTTAACATCCCAGTTTGTCCTTATGATAATGAAAATGGTTATTCTTTGTCTGTTTGTTTATTGGAAGCAGTTAAATGGTTTTGTAAGTTTCAGCTGTCTTATTCCAACACATGTCAATGGACTTTGGTGAGGGAAGAAATTTACGCTTTATGGCCTGGTAACTGTGGACTTCCACCCCAAATAAATACTCTTTGTAAAGACCAGCCAATCTCTGGTATTTTACATTAGCACCCCTTTGGCTGACTAATACAGTATATATTTCATATTTTATTTAGAAGGACTTGGCAAATGTGTCTACTGTTAATAAATTTCCAAGGCATAGATTATAATTTACAACTCTGACTTGGAACAAATCTCATTGTCAAATAGGATTTATTTTATTTTTATGATTATAGAACAGCCTGGGACATTCCTTCACTAGGGCTTGAGCAAATATTGTAAAGAAGTCTGTTCTTTCTGCCCTAGATTGATCTTTAGAGTGAATGCTTTCATCGTTTCAGCAGATTTTTTTGTGGAATTTAACTAGCTAATTCATAGATTCATATCCAAGTGTAAAGGGCCAAGGAATCCAAAATCTTCTCAGAAACCAGTAGGGCAGCAGGATTTGCCCCACCAGGATATGAAGACTTACTTTAAAGCCTTAGACATCAAGATAGTCTGGTTTTGGCTCAAGGGGGACAAATAAGACTGTCAGAGCAGAATAGCAAGGCCAGACAGAGGCACAGCTCTGTGGCGGTGTGGCACGTGGTTGGCTGGCATCAGAGGCGTGAGCTGGCTCAGTTCCTCAGCCGGATGTACAGCACAGCGCTAGTGTGTTAAAGGCAAAAACTGCCAATCCTCTAAAGTCACGAAAGTCACCAGAAGGCAGTAACCATAAAGGAAAAGATTGGTAGCCTGGACTGTGTTAAAACTAAGGACTTTGCAGCTCTTCGCAGTGCTGTCCAGCAACACTTCCCGTGCGATGGCAACTCTGTGTCTGCGTGGTCTTGTCTGCTAGCCACTAGCTGCATGTGGCTGTCGAGCACTTGAAATATGGCTAGAGTGACGGAGGAACTAAATTTTTTATTTAATTTTAATTAATTAAAGTTTAAATCACCAAAAAGTCCCCCCAGTGTGAAAAGAGAAATCCCAGTAGAAATGGCAAAGGACTTGAATAGGTATTTCTTAAGAGGACATCCTCATAGCCAACCAGCAAACGAAGACTCTTACCCTCAGCTGTACCTGGAGAAATGTGAATTAAACCACAGGCCGCCCAGCCAGAGCAGCGGGCCTGGGGAGAGCCGTCATCACCTGGTAAAGCTCGGGGTTCACACGTAAGCTGCAGGGCTTCTCAGGAGTGACTGCCCTGTGTGTGGGCACCGTGTCCTTGCTCCGTGCACACAGGAACGCCCCAAAGTCCGTCATGTCCCCGAACTGTTGTCCTGGTTGAGTCTCGGGACCCCAGAAAATTAGGTCCCTAAGCCCGCTCCTGAGCATGGGGGCTTACTGACGGGAGGCCTTTTGAGCAGAGCATTTGATTTGATCCCTTCAGTTAAGGGCCTTGGAGCAGGTTGCTGGGCCCAGGTGTGTCCTGTTTCTTCCACTGGAGTCCTTACAAAGTCACAGACAGCTGCCATGTTCCCTGCCCTGCGAGGGGGGCGCCAGGGTCTCCTGCAGCTGCAGAAGGGAAGCCCCGAGAGGCTGGGGGAGGCTGGGGGAGGCTGGGGGAGGCTGGGGGCCGCAGTCAGTGGAGCAGCCCCCGTTGGTGACAGAGCATCTGTGCTGATGCCCCGATTTGGGCATTTCACAGCCTCGGAGCTGTGAGCTTCTACCCTAATAAAGTCCCATTTCTGGTGTTTTTGCTTTGGCAGGCTTTAGTAAACTAAAACAGGTGGTTACGTTGATTTTTGCTATATAATAATTCTTTAAACTGTATACGTTTTGTACTGCTGTTTATTGATATACGTTTTATGATAACAACAATAAAAAATTGAGGAGTCTCTTTACATACTGACACTTATTTATTTATTATTTTTTATTTTTATTTATTTTTTTTAAGATTTTATTTATTTATTCATTTCTCCCCCCCTTGCTGCTTGTGCTCGCTGGGTCAGCCAACCACGCCGTGTGGGCGGGCTTTGCCTTCACCAGGAGGCCCCGGGAACCGAACCCGGGGCCTCCCATATGGTAAACGGGAGCCCCACTGATTGAGCCACAGCCGCGTCCCGACATTTATTTATTGAAAACAAAAATAAAGCTAAGTAAAATTGGAATGGAAGGAAATTACTACATTATCATGAATCCCATTTGCCAAAAATCAACACTACCATCGAACTGAACAGCTACATAGTGTAGCCTTTTCCATTTCAAGCAGGGTGAGACGGATGCCTGCTGTCGCCACTCTCATTTCCCATTATCTCGCTGGTCATAGCTGATGCTGCAAGATGGGGAAACAAAGCAGGATAGGTACCAGAGAACAAAAGACAACCATCTTTATTTATATCCCTGGGTGACTGTACTTACTGTAAGAGTTTTGGGTTTGATAGATTTACAGGTAGAAGCAATAGCTGCAAGAAGTCATAGCTTTCCTCTAGTAATGGTTCTGTTAATGAAAAAAGTCACATTCATCATCATAGTAAACTCTCAAGTGCTTAATACATTTAGCAAGAAAGACACAGAACCTAAGTTCAGACCATAAAACCTATTTGAAAGGAGATAACTAAGACCCTAATAAATGAAGAAACATACTAATTTCCTAAATGGAAAAACTTAACATTCAAAAACTGGAAATTTCCAAATTAATGCATAAATGTAAAACAGTCCAATCAGAATATCAGTGGCTTTTTTTTTTTAACCCAATAATATTGGAAGTAATGACTCATGTGGAAGAGAAAAGGTCTTAGAGTAGTCAATAAATATTTGAAAAAGAATACTGGTGAGAGGACTTGGCTTTGAGATATTAAAATTGATTTTGTACACTTTATAGTAACAAAAGCAGGATGTAAGCAGGCAGCGTTCGATACCCCAGTTAGGGGAACAGAAGGGAGTCCTGAGCGGGCACCAGAGGAGACTCAGGATGGAGGAGTTATTTTATTTAATAAATGGTTCCGTCCTCCAGAGGCACGCGAAGCTGGGCACTCCCCCACGTGTGGTCGTAACCTTCAGAGGGGCTAACGCTCTAAATATCTTTTTAACTGTAAAGTGTTACACAGTTTAGGAGAACATTGAAAAAGTTTGGGGTGGGGGCTGTCTTCATAGGCAAGATAGGAGACCTGTAAGTTAGAAAGAAAAAGGTAGTCCCATGTGGTTGACTCCCTAGAAGTGAAGACACTTTGGAATGAGCATACCTGCACCTGGCGGGATGCTTGCTCCAGTTCCAGGTTAGCATCCCTGACGGACAGAGACGTCAGCTGAGTAACATGAACGGAAACTAGAGAAAACTTTAAATCATGCCCAGCCACTGGGAGACGTGGAAATGCAAATTAAAGTGAACCATCTTTCTCCTGTCGATTGACAAAATTCTAAGAACTTTTTATCACATTGGATGTGGGAAGATAGCACTTTCATACGTGACTTGTGGGAGTGTGAATGCTACAACCTTTTGGGAAAGTTGACTCCTGATATTTGTTAAAATTAAACATATATCTGCAATTTCACCCAGTAATTTCACACTGGGTTCTGTATCTTTGTTGAGTAAATGAATCTATCTCAAAGAATAAGAGCACTCATATTTTGGAATATAAGTATAAAGATGTCCGTATATACTCTCTATATATATGTATATTAGGTATACACATCCACAACTTCACAGCAAGCCAGCTTTTTTAAAATAAAATTTTATTGAAGAATATCACTCATACATGAGTATACATAAACAATAAATTATAGTAAAAGTTGTGAACTTACAGAACAAGCATGCATATCATACAAGACTCCCATACATCTCTCCACCCCCACCAACACCTTGCATTGTTGTGAAACATTTTAATCCATCATGTACAAGGCTTTATGTATTTTCCGTTATGAACTTTAAAGAAATTTTATCCAGTCATTAAAAGAACCACCAGTTGGAGTCCTGATCACTATTGCCGTGTGCGTACACATACACACCCACACTCTGCAGAGCTAACTGTTGATTTCCTTAGGGGGTGTTCCCACTCTAATGCTGTGAAGTCGCTACCCCAAAACGTAGTGGCTTAAAACAGCGACTCGGAGCGCTTGTCCCTCCCAGGAGGGCAGGCCAGCGTCGTGGGAGGCTCCTCCTCGTGTGATGCACG